>JAVGWX010000005.1:5026849-5589349 GCA_036924085.1 Ariolimax columbianus | reverse complement strand
TGTGAGAGAGAGTGTGTGTTTGTGTGTTTGTGTGTGTGAGAGAGAGTGTGTGTTTGTGTGTGTTTGTGTGAGAGAGAGTGTGTTTGTGTGTGTGTGTGAGAGTGTGTTTGTGTGTGTGTGTGTGAGAGAGAGAGTGTGTTTTTGTGTGTGAGAGATAGTGTGTTTCTGTGTGTGTGTGTGAGAGAGAGTGTGTTTGGGTGTGTGTGTGTGTGTGTGAGAGAGATTGTGCGTTTGTGTGTGTGTGTTTGAGAGAGTGTGTTTGTATGTGTGTGTGTGTGGGAGAGAGAGTGTGTTTGTGTGTGTGAGAGAGAGTGTTTTTGTGTGTGTGTGTGAGAGAGAGAGTGTGTTTGTGTGTGTGTGTGTGAGAGAGAGTGTGTGTTTGTTTGTGTGTGTGTGTGAGAGAGAGTGTGTGTTTGTGTGTGTGTGTGAGAGAGAGTGTGTTTGTGTGTGTGTGTGTGAGAGAGAGTGTGTGTTTGTGTGTGTGTGAGAGAGAGAGAGATAGAGTGAGAGAAAGAGAAAGAGAAAGAGATTGTAGGATATCGAAATCAAACAGTGTGGCTTCAGGGTAAATTAATGAGGATTTAGGACGACAATATTTAAAGAACAAATCCGACAAGGGCAATGTTCCAGACGGAATCAAATGACCCATGTGACACATGATGACGCAGTTCCTGCATGATTGAACATGTGGTTATCAGAGCAAAACGGAGTTGCTGCTAATTGTCCTGACATATGTGAGAACGAGGCGGGTAAGCCAATTGTAAAACTGACGTCATGCAGGTCTGTTTAGTTTTCTTTTCAGTAAGTCCAGTTTTGCTCTTAAATACTGACATGACCACAAGCAAAATGGATGATCTGGCAATCCTAACTTTATAATTCAATTAAAAATAAGTCGGGGTTGCGGGGGTACTATGGATTAAAATAAAGTGTAAAACATAAAAAGTAGATACTGCGCACAGATGCAACAAAATACGAAACTCACGTTACGACCAACAAGGATTCGTCAGAGACAACAAACATTCTACGTCCAAACGTGAACAACCCATATCGTCGAGAAGCTGACCTCGGCTCCTGGCATTGTTGTTACGAAACTTGTTCATTCTAACAAGATAAGGGAGACACGCCTAAACCAGAAAACGTGTTTATATGAAGTAAGTCAAATGTGGAAATTGATCTAGGAGAAGGAAAACATATGTGCTGCCTGGTAGGTAGTCTAGGTATAGCCAGACGTTACTGAAGATAAATGAAAAAAAGTGAACGTATTGGGAGGCGATACACATTTCAAAAACTGACTGAACATTGCAGTCAAGGTTATATATCGCTAAAATATCAATAAACACATAACGAGACTAGGAAGAAGAAGAAAAAAAGAAGAAGAAGTAGACGAAGAAGAAGAGGAAGAAGAAAAAGAAATGAACGAAAAGAAGAGAAAGTAGAATAACAAGAGGAAGAAGAAGAAGTGGAGTAAGTAGAAGTAGAAGAAGATGATGAAGAAGAAGAAGAAGAAGAAGAAGACGAAGAAGAAGAAGAAAAAGAAGAAGAAGAAACAGAAGCAGAAGAAGAAGAAGCAGAAGAACAAGAAGAAGAAGAAAAATAATAATAAGAAGAACAAGAAGAAGAAGAAGAAGAAGAATAAGAAGAAAAAGAAGAAGAAGGAGAAGAAGAATAAGAAGAAAAAGAAGAAGAAGAAGAAGAAAAATAAGAAGAAGAAGAACAAGAAGAAGAAGAAGAAGAAGAACAAGAAGAAGAAGAAGAAGAAGAACAAGAAGAAGAAGTAGAAGAAGCAGAAGAAGAAGGAGAAGAAGGAGAAGAAGAACAAGAAGAAGAACAAGAAGAAGAAGAAGAAAAATAAGAAGAAGAAGAACAAGAAGAAGAAGAAGAAGAAGAAGTAGAAGAAGCAGAATGAGAAGAAGGAGAAGAAGAACAACAAGAAGAAGAAGAAGAACAAGAATAAGAAGGAGAAGAAGCAGAAGAAGAACAAGAAGAAAAATAAGCAGAAGAAAAAGAAAAGGCAGCTTTAATGAAACACACCCAAGTATAAAACTCAGGTGAATGGTAATTATCCAGCTCTTCCGTGGGGTCACCGTCCCCTAGAATGTATTGGGCAGTCGGTGGTTTGGCAGATTAGTCATACTTTGACAGTGCTGATTGGTCTGTCAGATGACTTTTATGAAAATTGTCTGGGGACTTGAGGTAAATTGATCGATGGTTGGGTCTTCATTTAAGAGACATCTGCTGATTGAGCTCCAGACGTTCTGTTAGCTATATTTAACGTCCAAACAACTTGTGCTTTCCGTGAGGATGTCAGTTTTTGGGTCATAGTCAGTGAACCACAACAAGAACACGTCTACCCACACAACCCCCAATCAGGGGTTCTCAAGCCGGAGCAAGACAGTCGACCCACAGTCAAAACACAGGCAGGGGCTCTCAGGGAGGTGGAAGGAAAGCGATTCGGGGGTCTCTACGCGGGAATTGGGACCACTATTCAGGAAAGTGTGATGATATTTTGAGGTAGATTATCTTGGGATGTTTTGAGGTAGACTATCTTGGGAATGTTTTGAGGTAGATTACCTTGTGGATGTTTATAGGTAGACTATCTTGGGGATGTTTTGAGGTAGATTATCTTGGGGATGTTTATAGGTAGACTATCTTGGGGATGTTTATAGGTAGACTATCTTGGGGATGTTTTGAGGTAGATTATCTTGGGGATGTTTATAGGTAGACTATCTTGGGGATGTTTTGAGGTAGATTATCTTGGGGATGTTTATAGGTAGACTATCTTGGGAATGTTTTGAAGTAGATTATCTTGGCAATGTTTTGAGGTAAATTATCTTGGGGATGTTTATAGGTAGACTATCTTGGGGATGTTTTGAGGTAGATTATCTTGGCGATGTTTTGAGGTAAATTGTCTTGGGGATGTTTTGTGGTAGACTTTCTTGGGGATGTTTTGAGGTAGACTATCATAGGGATGTTTTGAGGTAGACTTTCTTGGGGATGTTTTGAGGTAGACTATCTTGGGGAATGTGAGAATGATAGACTGATCAAAGGGGAAAATGTAGAAAAACATGTTGAGAACCAGTAGTGTAGTGGATTGAAGCTTAAAAATGATAGTCCCACATTCCATAATAATGTGGGACACTAGTGCAATGATTGAGCTGATACAAATTAATTATACCAATGATGGATGACTATTATTTTATATTTCGTTCTTGTTTCGTCTTTCTCTTGGCCAACTATCTGTCCCCAGACGTCCTTCTAATTAAGATTTATGTTCCTCCAGCTTATTCACGGGGATCAGATATTCTGTTCTCATTTCTCCAGTAATTAATAAATGCGTATTTATGACAAACTAATCGTGCCAATCTTCAACTGCTTTCATGGCAAAACTGCACTTAAACAAGGTTGCTTGACTTTCGGTCATCACTGGCACAGTGACCTGATACATGATCATTTAGTCGGAGTGCAGGTGATAGTGACATTAACATATGAGGTACGATTCGGTCACTAAATCTTTTAAAAGTCTAGACTAGCTGATGCGTTTGGTCTGTGGCATTACTTATTCTCTGTATCTCAAAGCCCTTGGCAAATTAAGTTTAATTGTTGCCATTTTTAACATTAGGAGCTATGATCAGCCATCGTCTTGTCTCAAATGAAACAATCTCCAGAAACAGTGTCCTAGCTTTGATGTTTGGCGAACGCGAGTACATGTTTTTGAATATTGGCAAAGGTCAAGGTAGTCCATAACAGACATTGCTGTAGTGGATCAAGTGTTAGAATGCGGAATTTGAACCAGGTTTCCGCTTAGCCCTAGGCTCCTACTAAACACATATGATGGTTGAAAGAGGCCAGAGCTAGCGAATTAAGAAAATACTGGATGTCAATAATACAAGAAATGAACAATACAAGATATCAACAATACAAGAAATAAAACAATACAAGATATCAACAATACAAGAAATAAAACAATACAAGATATCAACAATATAAGATATAAACAATACAAGAAATAAAACAATACAAGATATCAACAATACAAGAAATAAAACAGTACAAGATATCAACAATACAAGATATCAATAACACAAGATATCAATTATAAAAGATTTCCACAAGACAAGATATCAACAATACAAGATATTAACAATACAAGATATTAATAACACAAGATATCAACAATACAAGATATCAATAACACAAGATATCAAAAATTCAAGATATCAATAATACAAGATATCAAAAATACAAGATTTCAATAACACAAGATATCAACAATACAAGATATCAATAACACAAGATATCAACAATACAAGATAGCAATAACACAAGATATCAACAATACAAGATAGCAATAACACAAGATATCAACAATACAAGATATCAACAATACAAGAAATAAAACAATACAAGATATGAGCAATACAAAAAATAAAACAATACAAGATATCAACAATAGAAGAAATAAAACAATACAAGATATAAACAATACAAAATATCAATAATACAAGATATCAATAACACAAGATATCAACAATTCAAGATATTAATAACACAAGATATCAACAATACAAGATATCAATGACACAAGATATCAACAATACAAGATATCAATAACAAAATATATCAACAATACAAGATATCAATAACACAAGATATCAACAATACAAGATATCAACAATACAAGATATCAATAACACATGATATCAACAAAAACACGTTTAAATAACTGAGCTGCAGATTTATCATCACTCGGTTAAAGAGAAAATTGATTACAGGGTTGATGAGAGGGTTGATGATAAAGTCCATGAGAGGGTTGATGAGAGGGTTGATCAGAGGGTTGATGAGAGGGTTGATGAGAGGGTTGATGATAAGGTTCATGAGAGGGTTAATGAGAGGGTTGATGAGAGGGTTGATGAGAGGGTTGATGATAAGGTTCATGAGAGGGTTGATGAGAGGGTTGATAATAAGGTTCATGAGAGGGTTGATGAAAGGGTTGATGATAAGGTTCATGAGAGGGTTGATGAGAGGGTTGATGAGAGGGTTGATGAGATGGTTGATGAGAGGGTTGATGATAAGGTTCTTGAGAGGGTTGATGATAAGGTTCATGAGAGGGTTGATGATAAGGTTTATGAGAGGGTTGATGAGAGGGTTGATGATAAGGTTCATGAGAGCATTGATGAGAGGGTTGATGAGAGGGTTGATGAGAGGGTTGATGATAATGTTGATTAGTGGGTTGATGATAATATTGATGAGTGGGTTGATGATAAGGTTGATGAGTGGGTTGATGATAATGTTGATGGGAGGGTTGATGATACGGTTGATGAGAGGGTTGATGAGTGGGTTGATGAAAAGATTGATGATACGGTCGATGAGAGGGTTGATTAGAGGGTTTGTGAGATGGTTGATGATAAGGTTGATGAGAGGGTTGATGATAAGGTTGATGAGAGGGTTAATGAGTGGGTTGACGATAAGGTTGATGAAGTGGGTTGATGATACGGTTCTTGAGAGGGTTGATGATAAGGTTCATGAGAGGGTTGATGATAAGGTTCATGAGAGGGTTGATGAGAGGGTTGATGATAAGGTTCATGAGAGCATTGATGAGAGGGTTGATGAGAGGGTTGATGAGAGGGTTGATGAGAGGGTTGATGATAATGTTGATTAGTGGGTTGATAATAATGTTGATGAGTGGGTTGATGATAAGGTTGATGAGTGGGTTGATGATAATATTGATGAGTGGGTTGATGATAAGGTTGATGAGTGGGTTGAGGATAATGTTATGAGAGGGTTGATGATACGGTTGATGAGAGGGTTGATGAGTGGGTTGATGAAAAGATTGATGATACGGTCGATGAGAGGGTTGATTAGAGGGTTTTTGAGATGGTTGATGATAAGGTTGATGAGAGGGTTGATGATAAGGTTGATGAGAGGGTTAATGAGTGGGTTGACGATAAGGTTCATGAAGTGGGTTGATGATACGGTTGATGAGAGGGTTGGTGATAAGTTTGTTGAAAGGGTTGATGAGTGGGGAGATGAGATGGTTGATGATACGGTTGATGAATGTGTTGATGATAAGGTTGGTGATACGGTTGATGATAAGGTTGATGAATGGGTTGATGAGAGGGTTGATGATAAAGTTGATGAGAGTGTTGATGCGAGGGTTGATCAGAGGGTTGTAATTTATAGTCTTAAGCAACATCATCGTTGTGCAATGACCTGCTGTTGGTTGTCTCTTATCCATCACTCTAATTTGGATCTACCTCCAACTAGTTCTTATTAGAGGAATAACTCCGAATTGCTGTCACTCTAAACGTCGTAGCAGGCCATGGCGTCCTCTCATATTCACTAATCTGCCCTCTTCCTCCCCTCTATCTCCCCCCAGACTACGCTAATACGGGACACGAGAGTGGTTAGCTCCGAACCCCCACCTGTACTAGACACATTCTTCCCGCTAATCCCTCGCTTCTTTTGTTGACTTAGTGTCGAGACCGTTTTAGATATCTTTGGTCGATTGTCAGTGATGAAGGATCAAAATGTGAAGTATTGGCCAGAATAGCACAGACAATAGCAGCGCTTGCACGGCTTAACAAAATCTGGCAGGATAAACGATTAGCACTACGCACGAAAATCAGATTAATGCGTACACTGGTCCTGTCAATATTTCGCTATGCGTGTGAGACATGGACAGTTACAGCTGACCTTCAACGAAGGATACAGGCCTTGGAGATGAGATGTTTCCGAAGACTTTTAAACGTCACGTACAAAGATCGAGTTACAAACGAGGAAATCCGAAATAGAATTACGACGGCAATAGGGCATTTCGAAGATCTCTTGGCAACTGTCAAAAGAAGGAAACTCACTTGGTACGGTCACATATCGAGATCAAATGGTCTTGCAAACACAATCCTCCACGGGAAGGTGCATGGCAGACGACGAAGAGGCCGGCCCAAAAAGAGATGGGAAGACAACATAAAAGAATGGACCAGTCTCCGACCAGAAGAGTCACAGGCAGCGGCTTCTGACAGAGAGGAATGGCGTGGAGTTGTGAGGATGTCTTCATGTGTGCCCCAATGACCTTACCGGTTACGGGATGACCTGACCTGACCTGAGTGTCGAGACGGTGAGTGACCTTGGCACACATTCAGGTAACCTTTGTTCTCAGAGTCACTGGCCTCATCATCCTTGCCCCTTACGCCCATGATCCACCTGGAACTGTTACGTTTCATTTACTCGGTCTCAGTTTTAGGTACAAGTTCTAACCAGCTTCATTTTTGTGCGTCGGTCTCTTCTAACTATAGGTCGGGTACCAATTTTTCCTAACTGTAGGTCGTGTAACAATTTCCAGCTGGTGAATAGATGCCGATTTTGAGTATAGAAGATACGTAAATGCACTTCACTTCCTAAAATGCCTCCAGCTTCAGTCTGACCTCTTCTCTGAGCACCATAAAGCATTACTACTTCCTCCTTCTATCATTCCTCCAGCTTCAGTCTCTGCCCCAATGATCCATTCGTACCGTTAACCTCACCTCTGCGTATGGCAGTCTGTCAGTATGCCGTTGTTTCAGCCACGTCTCTTAATCATGTACTTGTCTGTATCCACATCATCTAGTCATATATCCATCTCATCCCCATCATCTCATCATACATCCATCGAATCCACATCATCTGATCATACATCCATCGTACCCACATCATCTGGCCATACATCCATCTCATCCACATCATCTGTCCATACATCCATCTCATCCACATCATCTGACCGTACATCCATCGAATCCACATCATCAAGCCATACATCCATCTCATCCACATCATCTGATGATCAAACATCCATCGCATCCACATCATCTGGCAATACATCAATCGCATCCACATCATCTGGCCATACATCCATCTCATCCACATCATCTGGATATACATCAATCTCATCCACATCATCTGGCCATACATCTATCTCATCCACATCCTCTGATCATACATCCATCTCATCCACATCATCTGGATATACATCAATCTCATCCACATCCTCTGATCATACAACCATCTCATCCACATCATCTGGCCATACACCCATCTCTTCCACGTCCTCTGATCATACAACCATCTCATCCACATCCTCTGATCATACATCCATCTCATCCACATCATCTGGCCATACATCCATCTCATCCACATCATCTGATCATACAACCATCTCATCCACATCCTCTGATCATACATCCATCTCATCCCCATCATCTGGCCATACATACATCTCATCCACATCCTCTGATCATACAACCATCTCATCCACATCCTCTGATCATACATCCATCTCATCCACATCATCTGGCCATACATCCATCTCATCCACATCCTCTGATCATACAACCATCTCATCCACATCCTCTGATCATACATCCATCTCATCCACATCATCTGGCCATACATCCATCTCATCCACATCCTCTGATCATACATCCATCTCATCCACATCATCTGGCCATACATCCATCTCATCCACATCCTCTGATCATACACCCATCTCAATCCACATCATCTGGCCATACATACATACACGCACACACACACACACATATATATATATATATTAATATAGCCATATCACCTGGCCACATATCCGTCTAAATCCAATAACTTCAGTGTGGCAGTTGGCCCACACTTGCATTTATCACGCATCACACCACCCTGAAACCAGCTCAGACAAAAAATATTTATCAAATTGCTGGTCACCAGTGCGCAACGGAAGGTTAGTATAGATTTGCTCGGCCATAATCCGTCAGGCATGACGTCACAGGCGGCGTTAGAGGACCGAGCATGAAGCAGGCTACCTGGTATAGAAACTGGTGGTGTGGATTGAGATGGATGGATGTCCAGGTGTTGATTGAGATGGATGCATGGCCAGTTGATGTGGATTGAGATAGATCTAAACACGAGAGTGGTTCATAGAACCGGCATCATTGTACTAGAATGCCCCCATTTGTCCCATGAACGCCCCGACGACACAGCACGAAATCTGTATCTCCTGTGGGGCTCCGACTTTTCGGCTGACTCACTCGGGTAGCAATTTATGACTGGGTCAACTGAGGGAAGTGATCATTTCATTAAAAGAATTGAGGATCTGCCCGGTCACAGATAATCGAACGCGACGGGATTGGAATCAGGTATGTTTGGTTTACAAGGTAAGCCCACACATCTTTGACCACACGCTCCTCTACGCAGATGCATGACCAGGTCATTAGGATTGAGATGGATTGATGGACATGTGATGTGAATCAAAATGGATGGATGGTCAAGTAATGAGGATTTTAAGGATACATTTACAGCTATTCAGGATGGAGATGGGTGTGTGACGCGGGTTTAAATAGAAATGGATACATTGCAGGACGATGTGGATCGATAGTGCTACGATGGACAGTCTGACAAGCAGATATATGTGGTCAATGGCTCGATACATCGATCATCGAATGATGGGCAGCCAGGAGTGACTGATAGAAGAATCGGAGAGATAAGGAGTGAGAGATGGGGAGAGATATGGGGAGAAGTATGGGGAGAGATATGGAGATAGTTATGGGGAGATGTAGAAAATATGTAGAGGGAGAGAGATAGAAAGAGAGGGAAAGAGATATAGATAATATCGAGAGAGAGAGAGAGAGGGAGAGAGAGGGAGAGAGATAAAAAGAGAGGAACAGAGATATAGAGAGACGGAGAGAGTGATAGGGAGAGATAGGGAGAGTGATACTGGGAGATAAAAAAGTGATAGTGAGAGAGAGAGAGAGATAGAAAGACAGATAGAGATAGAAAAAGATGATAGTGATACAGAGATATATATACATACAGTGCTAGTGAGAGAGATAGGGAGAGACGACTGAGAGCAGAAAATGATGCAGATTTTCTTAGGGTTTTCTCTTGAAGCCTTTCCCACAAGGCAGTGGGGTCAGACATGGAGCCGCTGAGGTCACTGACCTCCATCAATGGTAAGATACATACAAAGGTCGGTGTGCCAGAAACCAACAGGAGCCAGCAGGGACAGTCCGACTAAATTGTGATGTTGTACGCGGACCAGACACAGACTTAGAAGCAGTTTTGTTAATGGGAGCGCACTAGACATCAAAAGTTCGTGACCAACATTCTGTAACAGTTCCCGCCGGAGCAAGGGGAGTTTGGGATGCCTGAACATGTTAAAGCTTAAAGCTACATGAATGCATGTCAAGGTCACTCACTATCTCAGCAAAGGAGAACAGAGTTGGGTTAAGGAATGTGGACAGGTAGAAACTGACCACTGGCCTTCCGATTTTGGTAGGGGGAGATTGATTGACAGGCGAAATTGGCAACGGGGCTTGCTGCGAGAGAATGAGTGACAGGTGTGCAAAGTGTTTCGTTCCAATTGGAATTGAGGATGACCATACCTGAGATCGATTGGTCAAGCTCTGGCCTTGCTTGAGGATATATAACTCGAGACAAAGTTTAGCTCGGGGGGCTGAATGAGAGATGGAGAGGCTAGATAGAGAGAGGCTGTATGGGAGAGAGAGAGACTGAATGTGGATAGTATGTTTAACTCACCGACTTAGATAGAGGAGCGATTGATAGACTGTTGGACGAATGTTTAGTGATAGAACAGGATCGCTCAAATAGGTGTGTGAGTTTTGCATTAATGGATAATCTGAAAGTGTGTTTGTAAGCAAGGACACATTGTGAACGAGTTATGTCGAGATCGCCCGCCTGAGGGGATTTCAGTGAGGAAGAGTATTTGTTAAGGTGTGTTGAAGACGCAGTTAAGGCGATGTGTGTGTGATGTAATTGCAAGGCAATAGAACTGGGTTTTTAGTTAGTTGGGAATTCCATCAATAGCTAATGCTTACAATTCCCGTTTTAGTATAATGTTTAGTTAAGATATGTATTATATTGTGTTTGTAATTTCTCTACTCATTGTATGATATGAGTATGATATAATAAATATGCCACCTGCTGTGTGATATGTCATTTACTGAGTATGGTCATGATGATGTGGATGAGTGTGAGAATGTTCTAAGTTAGATCACGGCCAGGGCAAAGAATTAGAGGATCTGCTACACGTTATTATTATTTTGGTGCCTGTTGACCACGGATAGTCGTGGTAGATTTATAAATATAGTGCGTGTGTAGCTATAGATCTTGATTTGCATGTTTAACACAAGTGGCGCAGTTAAATATAACTTGTGTGTGTAGTTAGGAATAGAGGAGTAGCTAGTGGTTAGAGTGTTAGTACCATAGACAGTTTTTCCAATCATCTGACTGGTAAGTGTGACATTTTTCTTCCACCCATTGTTGTATTATTGACAAGACTTTGTGCGTACTTGACAGTCTTATAATTTTTTTGGGTGGGCCAGACGGGTTTATTCAGTATGTCGAGGTTGGACAATGTTAAACAATGTTATCATTGTCTAGCTTTTGGACATTTGTCTATCGGATGCCCTAATATTCTTCGGAATATTAACAGTTCCTGGAGAAGAGGAGGACTGTTTGTCAAAAACAAGCCTTTCATGGCACGAGCTACAGTCAGCGATAAGTGGGAGGACAAAAGTCAACTACAAAACCAGCTAAGAGAACTAACAAGCAGAGTTATTCGGCTGGAAAGACAGGAAAAAGATCTCCAATGGAAGCTACGACAGCTGTTGCAACAGTTTGAAAACAGAGCGCCCAAACCAGCTAGGAAGGAGAGAAGAAATCAAGAAATCACAGAAGTAAACACGGTCCAGTATTGTGGAAGGGGACAGAGTGGTAGGAAAGTGAGTAGGGAGCCCATCCAACTTCCACATTCCGATCCGTGGAGGGACAGAGGTGGAAATCTCAGGACGGACGTGTGTGGACGACTGGAAAGAGGTTGCGAAAAGGGTAGGAGTTTGACCCAGGTGCAGAGGCCAAGTCAAGTGAGAGGAGGAGGAATGGTTGGGCAGAAGTTTGAATCGGGCAGATTCTTAGCCCACAAGAGGCCTTTTGCACGGTTACAGATGGAGAGGCAGGACAGGAGCTATCAAAGAGACTTTAAGCACGAGGCGGATGGACAGAAAGAAAGAGATACAGGTTTTGTGTATCCAGAAAAGTTAGGGACGAAGGGCAGGTTACGCAATGCAAACGTTCGCTCAGAGGTCCAGATAAAATGTTACCGCATCGGACAGTGTAGGCCGAGAATTCAGGAAGAAGGTATTACGTCGATTAACATGGTCGGGCGTGCTGAAAGGAGCCAAGTTTACCAGGAACTTGTGGTCAAGCCTGGTAGAACATTAGTTAAAGTCGACGAAGAATCGAACAAGGAAATAGTCAGAGATTCGTCAGATAAAGAAGAAAGGAGAGGAGGAGGAATGGTGGCAGGACCAGCTATGGTTTCGTGCCCACCCAAGCCAGGTTCTAGCCATGCGGGAGAAGTGGTTGAACGGACCGAAAGAAGAGACAACCCTTCGGCCACCGAGGAAGGAAGTGGAAATGACGCACAGTTGGAATGCGAAACGGACGCACCAACAGCAGCCAACAAAGGAGGAACAGAGTTTCTAAGGAAAACGAAGAAAAGGGAAAGACAGGTTAATCACAGCCAGGACAGCGAACCAGTCATCGAAGCAAAGATGAAAAGATCTCAGTTCGAGATAAGCCAACAGTCAAACGAACAGTGTGAAAGGTCTTTCCCACAAATAGTGAATACAGATGGACGGAAGGCTGAAGTAGCGGACGATGTAAGTGTACGTAACACTAACAGAGAACCGGTAGGTACGAACCAAACAGCCGTGAAACAAACAGACCAGACGATGGGCGTTTTACAGGAGGAAATCGCGCAGCAATCAGAGACAGCTGATGGGGCAGCGCATAGTCTGGTTAAAATAAGCAGTAGAGATAAGGAACGGTTGATGCAATGTTTACTGACGCTAGCCAAAAACATGGAAATCAGAAATGGAATTAGGTAAAGTCGTGTGGAGTACTTACACACATGGGCTATCATGTGAAACTCCAGTTAATGTATGCATTTGCATAAAATTTGTTTCATCTACCGTTATCCTTGGGAAACGGAGATTTGGATAATTAGGGGGTAGGGTATAGAGAAGGAGGAATGACCAGATGTTAAAAATTCCTTTGAATTCGTTGTCTGAAGTACACGCCAGACAATGAGCGGACGGTCAGTCGGAAGCGAAGACTGACCGAGATCAAAGGGACATTTCCGACAAGAGAAACGGACAGAACGGACAAGAGACGCAGGGTAACACGTGGACGTGATGTTTCGGTTAATATCTGACCAGGTAGCTTTGATGCGGAGAATTTGGGGAAATAGCGGTGAATTAGTTAGATCACAACACTCGGTTTTGATTCCTCGGGACAAAGACTGCACCCGGACTAGTAGGGTTACAGCATGACGTAATTCGACAGGTGGACGATTCGGTTTTTGACTTGTGACTCAGACATAGTTTAGTATCTGATTAAATTAGAACTTAGTCATAGTTTAGTGACATAGTTTAGTATCTGATTAAGTTACAACTTAGTCATAGTTTAGGGACATAGTTTAGTACCTGATTAAGTTAGAACTTAGTCATAGTTTAGTATCTTTTGAAGGGGGCATTAACAGGTGCTCATCTGTGGGGCACGAGCAGGAGTGAAGGTTGATGGCACTTGGTCATGTTTATGTGTGTAAATATTTTGACATTTGCATTTGGTGTTTGGGTTTTGACTAATGGTATTACTTGCATTTTTAGTGGGTTGTATGGTCGATATAGTATGCATTGAATTTTTCTTTATTTTGTTGTTGTTTTTTTGTTGTTGTTGTTGAATCATCATGTTTACAGGTATTTGATACAGGTTATTTAGGTGATCTACAGAGCAGTATATCTCATCCAGACTGTAGGCCTCCGCAAGCAAAAGTCACCACGAGTTCCAGAATCACATGTATGTGGAGTCTTTGCAGAGAAGACTACATTGATCAGAAGTTTTAATATTGACTATGACATATGTTGTCAAATATCGTTTTTGTGGGAAACATAAAGAATTTTGCTGTTTTCTTTGAGAGGGGATAGCTGTCAAGAGAGACAATGATAACTAGCCTGAGGATAACCCACGTAAATTCGTGGCCTCACAGGAGTTAGTATGAAGTGAATCGTCGGCCAGGCGTGTAATGAGACCGCCTGAGAAAATTGACCTGAACTGGTCGTGTGTAACAATGAAGGTTCGTGTCCTTAGAGGAAGGCACGGGAACAGGTCGAGGTATATTGACCTCAATGAGTAAGGAGAATTCCTTAAGGTGTTTCTGTTTTGATGAGTTAAAGGTCCCGCAGGGACAGACTTAGGTGAATTTGACTGTAAAACGATGTAAAAGTGTTGGTTTGTGTTGTAAAAACGCCCAGCCACAGTGTTTTTCTTCTGCTTGTATCGATTGTGTATGTATTACAAAAAGTTTATATGTATCAAATGACATGTCTTTTATGCATGTACGATGTGAGTGAAGTTGTAAACAGGAGTAGTGTTTACATTTTGGATAGTAGAGACGAAAATGGTGGTCATTTGCCAGATGAAAAAAAATGACCATCCATGTTTCGGTCTGTAGTTTAGGGAGGTAATGTAACAGTTCCCGCCGGAGCAAGGGGAGTTTGGGATGCCTGAACATGTTAAAGCTTAAAGCTACATGAATGCATGTCAAGGTCACTCACTATCTCAGCAAAGGAGAACAGAGTTGGGTTAAGGAATGTGGACAGGTAGAAACTGACCACTGGCCTTCCGATTTTGGTAGGGGGAGATTGATTGACAGGCGAAATTGGCAACGGGGCTTGCTGCGAGAGAATGAGTGACAGGTGTGCAAAGTGTTTCGTTCCAATTGGAATTGAGGATGACCATACCTGAGATCGATTGGTCAAGCTCTGGCCTTGCTTGAGGATATATAACTCGAGACAAAGTTTAGCTCGGGGGGCTGAATGAGAGATGGAGAGGCTAGATAGAGAGAGGCTGTATGGGAGAGAGAGAGACTGAATGTGGATAGTATGTTTAACTCACCGACTTAGATAGAGGAGCGATTGATAGACTGTTGGACGAATGTTTAGTGATAGAACAGGATCGCTCAAATAGGTGTGTGAGTTTTGCATTAATGGATAATCTGAAAGTGTGTTTGTAAGCAAGGACACATTGTGAACGAGTTATGTCGAGATCGCCCGCCTGAGGGGATTTCAGTGAGGAAGAGTATTTGATAAGGTGTGTTGAAGACGCAGTTAAGGCGATGTGTGTGTGATGTAATTGCAAGGCAATAGAACTGGGTTTTTAGTTATTTGGGAATTCCATCAATAGCTAATGCTTACAATTCCCGTTTTAGTATAATGTTTAGTTAAGATATGTATTATATTGTGTTTGTAATTTCTCTACTCATTGTATGATATGAGTATGATATAATAAATATGCCACCTGCTGTGTGATATGTCATTTACTGAGTATGGTCATGATGATGTGGATGAGTGTGAGAATGTTCTAAGTTAGATCACGGCCAGGGCAAAGAATTAGAGGATCTGCTACAATTCTTAGAAGTGAAATCCAACCAATTTCTAGCTCTAGAAATCCCTAAACCTGAAATCGTCAGTGCTCCGATCATACTACGGACTGAGCCACGCTTTCCTCATTGTGTTGATAACAATGGGGAGAATAGAGCACAGAATTATCGGAAATCTAACTCATTACACACACCACTGGAATGGTGTCCTTCTGCGCCTGATGTACCGGCTTGACTGTCGTTAATAGCCTTGACCTAGCAAACCGTTGGTCACCAAAGTCCCTTGAGCAAATTGACCTTCGAAGTCGATCGATTTTGGCCTCGGTAACTGCAAACCCACATGTGTCAATACTATAGATTTATAGATACAAGTTATTTTGTGACGGTAAACTAGACGGTAAACTAAACGGTAAACTAGACGGTAAGCTAGACGATAAACTAGACGCGAAACTAGGTATATAAATGTGCACAGACTTCCACAGAACACGGTCCTGACTTCTAGTAATCAACTAACTAATCTTAGCTGTAGAGACATTTAACAGAATATAGAAAGAGCTTATACAATCATTTCTCTTTCTCTTTTTGGATTGCATTAGGAACGAGTCAGTGCATCTGAACTCTGTCCCGCCAGAATTTAAGTAACCAAAACGAACCACGTACGCTTTGTCCCGAGTCACGAAGGAGGGAGTTTGGCTAATCTTATGCAGCTTTCAGGTAACACCAGCCATGTGTCCACACCTGGACCGATAATGGTGGTAGACGGGTAGACTTATTGCCGCCGACAAACCCGCGTCGTCTAGAAACCACGGGAGCAGGATGAGGGATATTGGCAAGCAGACGGACAAAAACGCGAGCTTTTTGGAAAACACGAATTCTGGGGATGCAGATCGAATATTAATCCCGGAGAAGAGACGCGAGGGACGCTTTGGAAAGAAACGCTCTTTGGAGGGCAGGCGACAGAGATATGCAGTTGAGACAAATTTGAGTTGAGAACCACAGAGAGAGAACATTTCATTTCAGAGACAAAGATATAACTCTTCACTTCAGAGACAGAGTGAGGGCATTATATTACTTTGAAAAGAGACACTCAGTGGAGAGCAGGCCACTGAGATATGCAGTTGAGATAAACACGCAGCAAGCAAGGTAACTACCCTCATATTATGTATTGGTCGTAATTATACGTTATCAGTAGCTATAGAGACAGTCTGCCATTCATGATATTGACGTAGTCCCACCGATCACGTCGACATCACCTTAATCACGTTAATGTAAGTCGTCAGTCGCAGCTAGAGGCACTTTTCCAGTGATCCCATGGACCATATTTGACGAAGTCTATCCTGATCACTTCGAGACTCCTTTGATCAACCTCCGACAAAGAGGACCCGGCCCACAGATGTCATACTTGTGTTTAGAACCTACGAACCTCACCAACAACGGCCATACGCACACGCAACGAAGTTCGATCACAGATGGCCAGATTAGGAGAGAGAACTGGGCAATAACAGTATCAATAGGGTTAGGTTTAGCGGCAAGAGTGTTTTAGCAAGCGTTAGATTGAAGAATTTAGTTGTTAGACAGTTTATAGTTGGTCGTGTTACTTGAATAACGAATCTGTTGTATTATGTTTATATTTAGTCCTACTTGAATTTGTTCAGCGTGAGTGTAGACTGAAATGGAATAGAGCAGACCCTCTCACACCTTCCTCTCACACCTTCCTCCCACAAGCCACACCTTCCTCTCACCCCTTCCTCCCACACCCTCCTTTCTACCCGCATCCACACGTTCCTCCCACAGCCCCGCCACAGTCAACCATTCCTGGATATCAGTAACACGACCAGTATTATTAACAAGACAAGTTTCAACTAAACGATGAACAATGTCTACACTCAGCCCAGCTTACCGATCGTGTCCTCTGTGATACCTGAAGGATTCACCTTAAGTTGATTATAACATCATCCAGTGTTTTAGTTGTATGTTCTAATTCTCTGTGTTTAACTCTCTCCTTCCCAAACTGTTTCTCTATCGCATCCTCTATATCTCTGTGCTTCTCTGTTACTTCTCACACGACACATCTGAAAGCACTGGATCTTACACTTTATGGGCTGCTAGTAAAGACCTAGATTGACATTGGTAACACAGTGTAGGAATGAACAGTGTAGGAATGAACAGTGTAGGAATGAACAGTGTATTTATCAGCCCACTTTTAGTTGACAGACACACTCTAGGGTGATTCAGGATCGGTGCAATCTGATAGTGGACACTTTAGCTTCTGAACTACATGTGCAACCTCTCTGTTCATTCTGCCGTCAACAGTGAACATACTACCTAGATATTTGAACTTCCTGTACGTTATGGATACTTATTTACCATCTGTGAAAACGTGTCTGCACGTGTTCACGTGATAGAGCCAGACTTTGATGCTATCACATGACAAATGATTGTCTACTGATAATAGGAAATTGTAATAATAGTTTTGTTGGGTTTTTGTTTGTCCTCGTTCAAGTGTCAGCAATTTGTGAAATTGCTAATTCTGTGACGGACTTCTTACACCTGTGTCTCGATGTATTATATACAAGTATATATATATATATAAAGCAGTAGATTCGGTAGAACCACATTTTGTCTGGCGTTCACTGTTGGAAGAAGGTGTCGATCCTGGATACGTTAGTATTCTCACCAAGTTATACGAACTGCACTCCTTCATTTCGTCCCTTCCAACGTCCAATTGTGGTACCAATTCGAAAGGAGGTCCGCCAAGGCGTTCCTATCTCCCCGAACCTCTTCTCTGCATGTTTAGAATCAGTCATTAGCCGATGCAACTGGCGCACCTTTGGATCCTTATTGACGGCAGACGTCTCAATCACCTTCGCTTTGCCGATGAAAAAGTACTCATCACTGAGTCCGCAGCAGATGGAGGGCATGAAAGCGGGTCTGGAGAGGGCAAGAGAGCGGGTCTAGAGTGGGCAAGAAAGCGGGTCTGGAGAGGGCAAGAAAGCGGGTCTGGAGAGGGCAAGAAAGCGGGTCTGGAGAGGGCAAGAAAGCGGGTCTGGAGAGGGCAAGAAAGTGATTCTGGATAGGGCTAGAAAGCGGGTCTAGACAGGGCAAGAAAGCGGGTCTAAACAGGGCAAGAAAGTGGGTCTAGACAGGCCAAGAAAGCGAGTCGAGAGAGGGCAAGAAAGCGGGTCTGGAGAGGGCAAGAAGCGGGTCTAGACAGGGCAAGAAAGCGGATCTAGAGCGGGCAAGAAAGAGGGTCTGGAGAAGGCAAGAAAGCGGGTCTAGACAGGGCAAGAAAGCGGATGTCAGCGAGTACATTTATTTTGGGCGCCTCCTCAATATGGAGAATAACCTGGAACCTGAACTGACAAGACGTCGCCGCGTGGGTTGGGCAGTCTTCTCGTCTATTAACACGGTCCTGGGCGGTTGCCATGATCAAGACCTACGAGCCTCCTCCTCAGTTCCTCTGTACTCCCGGCGATGTGCTACGCTGCCTAGACGGGGACACTAACAAAATCACTAGAGGACACATTGAGTGACCCAGGCCTTCCCTGAGAGACGCTTGGTCGGAATCACTCTTCGGAACCAACGCATGCAAGGTCTCCACAATTCTGACATAAGACGATTGTCCCTGGTGAAGGATGCGGTAATCTATGCAGACAAGGCAAAACATAGATGGGCAGGTCACATGTTGCGACGAAACGATGGTCGATGGAGCACAGCAACAGCAGTCTGGTACCTCGGAGGTAAGAAGCGACCACTTGGAAGACCTCCAAAGCGTTGGCTAGACTCCCTTACTGTACACTTCAACATCCGAGATGCCTGTAGAGGAGCACTTACCACGTACTGGACTTCCGTGGCCCAAGACAAGGTCCACTGGAAACGAAGTTGGGACCCGCAGCTACGCTGAGGAACGGGTCATCAAGATCTAGATCAAGATGTATAGCAACTACTGGTCACATTCATAGGCGTCAGTTATAGGTTCCTGTCATCGTGGTGTGTCGTGCAGGTGGGAGACATGTTTACTTTTATGTGCATTCTATCTTTAACAGCACATTGATGTGTGGGGGGTGTGGTGATTTGGACGGGACATTGGGCAATTCTGAGTGTGTGTGCTTGAGATTGTATGTAGTGTTGCCATTGCAGGTGTATGTTAATGGAGGTGCGTGTTTATGCGTAAGTTTCGGTTTTCACTCACCCACTCGCTCGACGACTGACTACTCCATACAAGAAGCGGCTACAATGCAACAGAGAAAAGGCAATTCAATTTCGAACAAAAACTGCACTTACCTGTTCATTGTGAATTCTCGTACAGTGAAATTACTTGTTATTTCCAGACAGATCTCGAGTAGGTCTCTGAAAAAGTGAAGAACAAAAACAAACTATTAGATAATAGTTCTATCGATGATTAGTATTGTGCAAGGGGTAACGGTTGCCCATAGCAACAAAGTAGTTATCGAGGAGACAAGGGTAGCCCTGGGCAAAACACTGGTGTCGAGTAAGCAAGTGTAGCCGTCATGTCAAGAGGCTACTGTCGAAGAAGCAAGTGTAGTCGTCATGTCAAGAGGCTACTGTCGGGGAGGCAAGGGTAGCCGTCATGTCAAGAGGCTACTGTCGGGGAGGCACGGGTAGCCGTCCTGTCAAGAGGCTACTGTCGGGGAGGCAAGGGTAGACATCATGTCAAGGAATAACTGTCGGTATGGTAACGGTACTCCATAGCAAGACACTACTGTCGGTGATGTAAGGGTGGCCTATAGCAGAACACTACTGTCAAGGAATGAAATACTCTTAAGTGTATTGCACTAGACCTTAGCGTTTTACGTAGTAGAATGGCCAATTCCCTTCCTTGTAGACTTTCTATCCTTAACAGTGAGATAGGCACCCATTTACAGCTGGGTCGACTTAGCATGCCTTTCGCCCTATACTTTGTATTGAGAATTTACCACTTTATGGCTCTTCTGATTACACGCTCATAGGTCAGTAGAAGATTCTTAAATGTGACTAAGAAAACGCAAGACGTAAGGTCAGCAACAGACGAGGCCTCACGTTACGACCAATTACGATCTTCAGGAAGTACTAACATATGTTTGTTACCGATGCCTAAATGCCAACATATAATTGTCCATCTGGAATCTGGCATATCTTTTCCTTAACCTTTAAGGAAGGTTTGAAAAGAAAGGGTTAGCCTAGACGCCAGGTCCAAATGACGCCAACAACCGTTGATGTCAACCTAATATTCCAGGAGCAGTGTCGTGTGTACTCGTACAATTTTCTCTATCGCGTGCATCTTTTCCTCCTCACCTCCCCCTCCCTTTCCTCCCCACCCCCGTTTTAATTGAAACAATATAACAAATTCTTGCGAATAATTTCATCTCACTCCACCGACTTTCAAGTCCAGAGTGACGGCGGCATGCTACACAACAGCTAAGTTATAGCACAAATAGGGATCATCTGAAAAAAGGCAGAATAACTTTGAAAATAAATTCACATTTAGAATTCGGAATATTCCAGAACAATTGACCCATTCCCTCTGGCATGTTTCACAACCCTGCAATGAACTTTTCATCCAGTACTTAGCCTAGCTCCTACGTTGCTTACCTGACCCCTAGATCCTAAACATGTTCGTCTCTCCCTGGAATAGAAAACCCTGTGGAAACGATTAGCTACAATCCAATGACCAGAAAACCTCAACTCCCCATGATGGATCAAACATGATTAAGTCAACGTGTTTTAGAAGTGGATAAAACCTCAACTCCCCATGATGGATCAAACATGATTAAGTCAACGTGTTTTAGAAGTGGATAAAACCTCAACACCTCATGATGGATCAAACATGATTAAATCAACGTGTTTTAGAAGTGGATAAAACCTCAACTCCCCATGATGGATCAAACATGATTAAATCAACGTGTTTTAGAAGTGGATAAAACCTCAACACCTCATGATGGATCAAACATGATTAAATCAACGTGTTTTAGAAGTGGATAAAACCTCACGATGACGAGAATCAGCAACAGAGTAAACGTCCCACGTGATAGAAGTGATTGGACGTCCACGATCACCGAAGCCAACCGACAGGCCACCTGATGATGAGCACACATTTCAGACCGATTAGATGGACGTGCGTCTAGCCCAGACGTGTCCAGAAGAACTCACTGACGGTAAGTAGCACATTTAAAGTCTATGCAAATAGTGGCAAGTCTGGCCAGATACCGGCTAGGTTGAAGAAACAAAAATGAATAACGCGTTACGACTTCAAGATATTCATTAGAGACAATAAGCAATGTAAATATGAACTAATAATTTATAGTGGGAGAGATGAATACATGAAATAGAGATGTGAACGCGCACATGCGGTACTTTAGTGGATACCACATGGAGATTCGCCGATGGAAGAAAGGCAAGCAGATTATGTGACAGTGTTTCTGTCAGGTATGTGGGAAATACAGTGACAGTGGAAGATATCATATGGTAGTCTTAGTGTCAGGTATATGTGAACATATCATGTATATATAACGTACAACTTGACCTCTGAGAAACTAACGTTAGCTGAGACAATGATAGCGTGTTCTGACACATATGTGAGAGGACAGAACAGCTGCCAATGGTAACAAAGCCAGCGGGGATTTTTCATTAATAACTTTTGTCAGTATTCTTACAGTCGAGGGCGACAACTTTTGTAAGTATTCTCACAGTCGAGGGCGACAACTTTTGTAAGTATTCTCACAGTCGAGGGCGACAACTTTTGTAAGTATTCTCACAGTCGAGGGCGACAACTTTTGTAATCATTCTCACAGTCGAGGGCGACAACTTTTGTAAGTATTCTCACAGTCCAGGACGACTATGCCACATATTTAGCCCGAGTATGACAGGTGTTGAAAATTGTGGGGACAGGTCGTTATGGTGGGTGGGGGAAGAGTTATCGTATCGCTGATGTTGTAGTGTCTAGTCATGGACAGAAGTTGGCAAGGATGTGCCCATTGCCGTAGTGGCTTTATTAATAATTGGGGAGTTCCACAGTCACACTCGCGTCAACATTCGTCTCGGACGGGATTTCACAGAAGAGTTCTCTACATCATCCGGTGTCCAACAGTGCTGGATTCTTGCTCCTGCACTTTTCTGCTGCGCCATGGACTGGATCTTCACACAGTCTTCTGCACACATCCCAGGGTCCTTGTCGGCGATTCCCGAGCAACCGATCTTGTTTACGCTGAAGACGTTGTGATATCGTGCCACGATTCTCAGGTTCTGACAGGCCCCTAGCGGCACTAGATCGATAGGCTAACCCCCTAGGCTTGCACATCTCCTGGATAAGGACACAAATCTAAAGCCTCCGCAAGGGCCAGCTGAGTTGAGCATCACCGTGAACGACAACCCTGTCACAGCCACTGAGGACTTCGTCTACCTGGGCAGCAGGCAGCCCTCTGACGCACGCGGCAGCCACGAAACACCCGTAGGATGGGCTTAGTTACTTCATTCAAGGACTCTCTCCGAAGAGTTTGGTCCCAGCGAAGACCAGGTTTCGTATTTACTCCACCTGCATCGTGCCCAATCTCCTGTACGGCCCCGAGACCTGAACACTACTACATCAGAACTGGCAGATTCTCAATGCCTTCCACCTGCGCAACCACATACTTAATTTTCAAACATTACCTCAGCAATTGATCGCCGTCGCCTCTCTCACTTCGGTCACGTTGTCCGTCTACCTCTGGTAGTCCCTGCCACGAGATGCTCCAGAAGGCTGTGGGGTGAGGGATGAGAAGAAGCCGTGCTCATCCTGGTGACGTCCTAGATGCCGTCCTTTCAACACCTGGACTAAAAAGATCGCCATCTCCCCAACATAACTGCAGGCCGCCTGGGACGCGACCATCAGACGTGGTCATGGGCATGGTCGTTTGGCGCGATGGTCACTGATCGATGGTCGCTGGTCGATGGTTGTCTAAGCATACTATTGTAAAATAAGCAACAATTGTTGGGGTTTTGAGCTGCCTAGTATTTGGTGAGAGGCTGTCACAGTAAGATTGGTACGGAGACCAGCTGTCCCAAGAAGCTGCTAGATGTTCCAGATATGGAAAAATTGACGAACTGACAGGCAGCACTTGCCAACCGGTATATATCAAATGTACATTGTGACAGGCAGCCATATTGGAAGGGGAGGAGTAACAAAAGGATTTTTGGAAAAGAATAGGAATGGGATACAAACCGAGAAGAAGAGCTGACCGGGAGGTTTTTCCACTGGGAGGTTTGTAGGCATTGCGCATCATTGCCTAATAGGAGAGATAATTTTACTCCAGCAAATATGAGAGAAATGGTGCCAAATGTTTTGTAGGTTTCACAGGTTCAGATCTTGAGTCTGCTGGACTGAACACCAAGCTGAGACGACAACTCAGCCGTGAGAGAACTGGTACATAAAGAACGGAGTCAACAGTTTGTAGGGTGTAACCTGAAACCTCAGGGAACACGTCCTCCTAGAAACGGGTGTACCACGGACACCAGGAGGCTCATCCTCAAACGGTTGAGAAATCCTTTTGTTCCACAGCGGAGACCAGATGGACGGAAGTTTCATTATGACAACGGCCGGATACTTCACCAGAGAGTAAACCATAAGATGGTTAGATAATCAATTAAAAGCTAATTGTGGAATGTAAGGAAGGATAGCGAAATACATTAGAACCGGGTGTTAGATCACGAGGTCTCATCTAGCTCACGCTGACAGCATTTGTTCAGGAATATTGGTGAAAGTTAGTTTAGTAGATCATTGTTCTAAATACTAGATTATGAAATCAAATACAGCCCTGTGTTTTAAGTTGAAAGAAGAAGTTGTGTTTTTGTATGTTTTCATGTAAAGAGGGGAAAGTTATTTAAAGCAAGTTCAGCAACTATACGACGCGTTATGTCAAACTGTAAATCTGGTAGAAGAGAGAGGTCTCTGTCAAACTGTAAGTCTGGTAGAAATGATAGGTCTGTCAAACTGTAAGTCTGGTAGAAGAGAGAGGTCTGTCAAACTGTAAAATTGGTAAAAGAGAGATGTCTGTCAAACTGTAAGTCTGGTAGAATAGAGAGGTCTCTGTCAAACTGTAAGTCTGGTAGAAGGGATAGGTCTGTCAAACTAAGTCTGGTAGAAGAGAGAGGTCTCTGTCAAACTGTAAGTCTGGTAGAGGAAAGAGGTATCTGTCAAACTGTAAGTCTGGTAGAAGGGATAGGTCTGTCAAATTGTAAAATTGGTAAAAGAGAGATGTCTGTCAAACTGTAAGTCTGGTAGAAGGGATAGGTCTGTCAAACTGTAAGTCTAGTAGAAGAGAGAGGTCTGTCAAACTGTAAGTCTAGTAGAAGGGATAGGTCTGTCAAACTGTAAGTCTGGTAGAAGAGAGGTGTCTTTTACATATTGATTATTTGGCTCGTGTGACCAGTATCTGCTACAGTTCGTTAATAGAAAAAACGCAAGTAGACTCGTTAATGGGATAAAGGCAAGTAGATTCGACAAATATGATAACCTTTATTTGGAAACGTGTTTATCGTGTTTGTGATCGTCCTAGAGCGGTATCTGACAATACCTAGACATGTTGCTTCAATTTTTATTTTAACCCACAGTATCGTCGTAGCCTCGCCTTAATGTTACGCCTTCATAAAACTTCATCGCCATTGTCGGCCAAGACTGAGGGGCTCGGAACCAGTCAATGAATGGCACAGACCTGGGGTGGATAGGAAGATTCACACTATCATTGTCGTATTTATTCCAATTTCATGGATCTGCTTCTAGAATTGAAAGGATCGAAAAGTTGACAGGACTAAGAAGTTGACAGGACTGAGAGGTTGATAGGACTGAGAAGTTGATAGGACTGAGGAGTTGATAGGACTGAGAGGTTGATAGGACTGAGAAGTTGATAGCACTGAGAAGTTGATAGCACTGAGAAGTTGATATGACTTAGGAGTTGATAGGACTGAGAGGTTGATAGGACTGAGAAGTTGATAGGACTGGGATGTTGATAGGACTGAGGAGGAGTTGATAGGACTGAGGAGTTGAGAGGTTGATATCACTGATGAGTTGATAGCACTGAGGAGTTGATAGGACTGAGAGGTTGATAGGACTGAGAAGTTGATAGCACTGAGAAGTTGATATGACTGAGCAGTTGATATGACTTAGGAGTTGATAGGACTGAGTAGTTGATAGGACTGAGGAGTTGATAGGACTGAGAGGTTGATAGGACGGGAGTTGACAAGACTGAGAAGTTTATAGGACTGAGGAGTAAAGACCGTTTTTCTTTTCAGTCGTCACGCAGTGTACATACTAGGCTCTAATGTAAACTCCAGATGAAATTAACATATTTTTTACCGAGTTTTCGAACCCGTCTGTTGGAGAGTAGACCGGTGTTCAAACAGCTCAGCCAGCTTTTTATAGCTTGTGCAGAAAGTATCTAGCGTGACATCAATGACAGGTTCGTAACACACGACCTAGTTGAGACCTAGGTGGTCAGTAGTGACAACTGACATGATAATCGACAGCAGAGATTTAAATGTCTAAAAAACACGCTGTAGAAGGATTCAAATGACTAAAACTGATAACCTTCAATAACACATATTCAGCCATTCGTTGACACTAACACTTTCAACAATATACCTACAACTGGCAGTGATAACAAAGCAGTTATTGTTCTGCGAAAAGGCGGATTCAGAGATAATCTAATGCGTATCCCTTCGACAATGATCTGGCCAGCGGGTGGTTTATACATCAGTCATGCCAGTGCTCTGGTACTCTATCTCAACATCCCACAAGCCTGGCTATGCAGTAAACATAATTGTATTTCGTCCTCTCTTCCAAGTCTGTCCGACAGCATGTGTGCTTGCTAATATTACAGCATCGCTTGCTTCGATCAGGGATAATAGTTTTAAAGATCTCTAAGTGACATGATGAAAAACTGCGTCAATTAACTTGGAACAATCCGTTATGATTGATCTCATTGCAATGAACAAGTTAAGTGCTACTTGCACGTATTGTGTTCCACTGAAAGCTTCTTTTGTTATTAAAGGCTTTTGTACTTTTGAATTGACCCACGTCATTGATACAGGCATGTGCAAATACCGCGTATAGAATAACAAAGGGGAGACTGGGAAGTTGGAGATTTCTGCCAACATCTTCCACTGACTTCTCTTCAACATCCTTAATTATTTGGCTGTACTTTTAACTGTGTTCCCAAAAAGAAGATTACAATGTTGAATCATCCATTTAACCACATTATTTAACAGACGTACATTTCATCTTGTAACCTATTTTATGTCCGAGGCGACAGCCACATCTTGACTTCTCTACCACACAGGACAGCCACAAGTTCCCATCTCTCCAAGACTCAACAGACTGAATTTGACATCTCTTCCACACTCGACAGCCACATCTTGATATATATCACACACTCGACAGCCATATCTTGATATCTATCCCACACTCGACAGCCACATCGTGATATCTATCCCACACTCGACAGCCACATCTTGACATCTCTTCTAGACTAAATAGTGACACCTTGTCTTAGCTCCTCCACTCAACAGCCACATCTTGACATCTTTCCCACATACGACAGCCAAATGGTAACATCTCTCTAAGACTCAACAGCGTCATCTTGACAGCTTCAGAAAACTCGCCTGCAAAATCTTGACTTCCCTCCGCCACTCAACAGTCACATCTTGGCTTCTTTCCCACACTCGACAGCCACATCTTGACATCTCTTCCACACTCGACAGCCACATCTTGACATATATCGTAGACTTGACAGTCACATCCTGACGTCTCTTCTAGATTTGACAGCCACATCTTGACATCTCTCTCACACTATACATCTCTGTGATATGCTCGAGGTACATCTCCTTACAGAACAGAACGCTTACCAACGCTGTACAAGAGTTTGTCATCCGATGTCGACTATTTAGAAATGAGGCACACGTTATAATATAGCCAAAGCGACTCTGCTCGTAATGGAACGGATTGACCGTTTTTAAATGTGAGCTCTACATAATAACATGTCCAGCAATTGAGACCGGATTAACAGCCTGGTATAACACAGGTTATGGTTAGGTGATTTGTTAAGAGCAAAATAGATGGCGCCTAACAGGTTGTGGGTCTACTTTGCTCAAGTTTGAGTCTATTAAGATGAACCTACGCATTGGTTAACCCCCATTCGAGAAATTGGTTGTATGCAAACTTTCCGGAGTCTTCTAAGCCAATATAAAGACGTGAAGTTAAGTTCTTTTAGCGGTGAAGGAGACAGAGCAGGTCCATAGTAAAGTAAAGTAACCCATAGCATTACTGCCGTAGGGTTGAGAGGTGTTAGCGACCTCACATTTCAAAGGCTCGGCTATACGAGGGCGGTAGCTATCTCCTCTCCCTCGCCGCTTTTACTTTCCGGACTGAACCGGTACCTATTTAAGGCTGGGTCGACCCGGGAGCCATTGCCGTCTGAAAAAACATTACCGCCTCAACCCATGACCACTCAGATGCGAAGCCAGAGCGCTAACCACTGCGCTATGCGGCTCTTCATAGACAATAGCTCAAATTAATTTAGTGGCTCCTTGTCTCCCGATGGGTGTATAGGTCGTCTTTTTCTTTTGTACAGAATGGGTAGCTGGCTCCATGAACAACCCTCCGTCGCCTTCTACTAGGTGGTGTAGAGGTCCACTTATCTTGTCTGTGGGTTACAGTTTCTACTGAGTAACGTGTCACGTGGCCAACTGTGCACAGTCTGACCGTCCGACTTTCTTGGCATGTTACAGTGTTACTATTCTTCTCTCACATTTCAGAGTTCGGTAACACAGGCGTTAAACAATATTAACAACAACAAAGTGTGTAGTTGTGGGCTTTCGTGGGCCAGCTATGGTGATTCTGGGCTATCTGGTATTATGATGGAGCCAATGATCTCTGACGTAATGTCGGGCAAGTGGATAGAGCTAGGGAGTAATCCAGTAATTGGGCATCCACTCCAGGAGATAACTCTGCGCTGACCTAAGCCAGTAGTCAAGCCAAGGACTCTTGATCCATTAATTTTAAGCTGGTTATCTGACTTGAGTCATGACCTTGTTTGAAGCATTACAGAAACACGCACAGACATTTACATCTGGCATAATGTCTTAGTTTAGCGTTGGTGATCTTCCATAATCCTCAGTGGGCATAGAGTACATTTTCGATAAACTCCTAGCTAAACATCTCAGATTACAAATTGTGAAAAAAAGTATTCGAAAATGCGTTATTTATCTTTTATGATATTTTGGCATTGTTGATTTTTCCTTATTGTCGCTCTATAGAGGTGGATGCGTCGTTCTGTGTTGGTCTATAGAGGTGGATACATCGCTGTGTGTCGCTCTATAGAGGTGGATGCGTCGTTCTGTGTTGGTCTATAGAGGTGGATACATCGCTGTGTGTCGCGCTATGGAGGTGGATACGTCGTTCTGTGTCGATCTATAGAGGTGGATACATCGCTGTGTGTCGCTCTATAGAGGTGGATACGTCGTTCTGTGTCGGTCTATAGAGGTGGATACAACGTTCTGTGTTGACCATCTTGCCATAGTTTGTGGAGCAACGCAGATTATTGTCAGAAGGTGCGAGATTGTGGGGATGTAATATCATGTTCCTCGAGTGAAGTCCGACTTAGACTGAGCTATCTCTGTGTTACCGGGACATTACAATGGGGCAACGAATTGTAGCACTGTAATCGCGAGACATATCGCAGGAGAAGGCTAGAGTGTTTTGGGTTACTGTTGAATATGTTAACCATTATACTGTGTCTATACACTAGTACTACAGGAGCATTGACTACAGAAGGCATTGCACCCTTACCCCATCCTTTTAAACTATCAACAGTAAACATATAATATCTCTATACTCTAGTATTACATGATCAGTGACTATAACGGGTTGGGTATAGCGTCTACAACATAAGACACACACTCTAAGGCTCACGGCAAAGATTTGAAGGACCCCGTGTAGAAGAGGAGCGGCTAAGTAAGGTCAGTCAAAGTCATATCAGTCAGGGTCATATCAGTCAAAGTCATGTCAGTCAAAGTCATGTCAATCAAAGACATGTCAATCAAAGGCTTGTCAGTCAAAGTTATGTCTCTCAAAGTTTTTCCAGTCAAAGTCAAGCCAGCTAAAGCCATGTCCGTCAAAGGCATGCCAGTAAATGTAATGTTTGTCAAAGTCATGTCCGTCAATGTCATGTCAGTCAAAGTCATATCCGTCAGTCATGTCAGTCAAGGTCATGCCAGTCAAAGTTATGCCCGTCAAAGTCATGCCAGTCAAAGTCATGTCAGTCAAATTCATGCCAGTAAATGTCATGTCTGTCAAAGTCATATCCGTCAGTCATGTCAATCAAAGTTGTCAGTCAAAGTCATGTCCGTCAAAGTCATGTCAGTCAAAGTCATATCGGTCAGAGTCACGGTAATCAAATCCATACCGATATAACACTGGGAGTTGCTTGAGCAGGGGCATGAGGTCACAACCGCAGTTGGTATCCTGGCAAGAACACTTCTCGGTAAAATCATTTATCTGCTCCTGGTGTAGTTGTTACTGTTGTAGCTTGTTCACATGGTGATGTTGTTTTGGGGACATTCTTCATTACAATAATGTGTTGTCTTAGAAGTCTAAGGCCCGTTGCCTCAATCGGCAACATCTGTGACCTCTGTAGCACCACGGCTCCAGGCCTCGTCTAGAGCCGGAGGGGAGAGGCTACTGTTTGTTGGGGCTATACTGTGTGCAGGGGGCTTCTACTTCCCTTCAGCTGGTCTGAGGCAAGTCCTTTGGCGCTGAGGAACGATTTGTGTAGGATCTTGTGGCCCGGGTTTTCTGGTCCAGCCGTACATGACCGAGCAAAGAAACTGGCGGCGGTCCAGTATTTCCAAGATTGGGTGGAGGCCTGGTCATGGTAGAGGCCTGGTCATGGTGGAGCCCTAAGTCATGGTGGAGGTATGGTAATTGTGGAGGCTTGGTCATGGTGAAGGTATGGTCATGGTGGTGGTATGGTCATGGTGGAGGCTTGGTCATGGTGGAGGTATGGTCATGGTGGAGGCATGGTCATGGTGGAGATATGGTCCTGATGGAGGCCTGGTCATGGTGGAGGCCTGGTCATGGTGGAGGCCTGGTCATGGTGGAGGCATGGTCATGGTGGAGGTATGGTCATGGTAGAGGTATGGTCATGGTAGAGGTATGGTCATGGTGGAGGTTTGGTCGTGGTGGCGGTATGGTCAAGATGGAGGTATGGTCATGGTGGAGGTATGGTCAGGATGGAGGCCTGGTCATGGTGGAGGTGTGGTCATGGTGGAGGCCAAGTCATAGTGGAGGCATGGTAATGGTGGAGGCCCGGTCATGGTGGAGTCATGTTCATAATGATACCACGTAAGACTGGTAGATGCGAATTTTCTTTTTAAGGTAAATCTTGCCCTTATTCACACACTTCGGAGGTCGCGCAGAGCAGATTTATTATGTCCGATTGGATCCAAAAATGGGAGCTCGGAATTGAAATTGGGAACGCCATATAATGATCCCGCCTGTACATGATCACAGAGTTACGCCAGCTTTCACATATCATCATACGGTGGTGCACAGATGCTACAAGTTACAATAGAGTAACAATACGGTTGATCAGACTAATAATTATATACGGCAGAACATGATTAAAAAGACTCAAAAGTTGGTCAGAACATAAATTAGAGACAACAAAACATGATGGAGGATCTAAGCTTGATCTAGATGCTAGTTAAATGGTTCAGAAACAATCAAATAGGCACGAAAATTGTGATCCTCACTGCATGTCTGTAGAGTCATTTTAGGATAAGTAATTTATGATACAAATAATAATACAGTTTAGAAATGAATACAAAGAGAAATGTTTTTGTCAGAGAAATTAAAAGGGGTGATTGGCAAAGAGTTTTTGGACGGAAGATACAAACAATGATACACGGTGAGAGAATAAGGGAGAAAGAGAGAGAGAGAGAGAGAGGGAGGGAGAGACAGGGGGAGAGAGTGAGAGAGAGAGAGGGAGGGGGAGAGAGTGAGAGAGAGAGAGGGAGGGAGAGGGAGGGGGAGAGAGTGAGCGAAAGTCGCAAGACAATCCGATAGTATGATTGAAATAACTGTTTAAAGAAAAATAAGGCGAAAAGACGCTATTTAAAAGAAGCTAGAAGCAATTAGTACGATCGTTACTATCATCACAATCTGTCAGGTCCCTGTGAAGCATAGGTCTCCAACACATACTCACAAAGTATTCATATTAATCCACGTATTCGAAGATACACTGACGAAAGCTTGAACCATTTCTGATGTAGTTTTTGTTGTTCCTCTACGCCACAGTATGACGGACCTAACATTGGAGTTGCAAATCTGTATTTTTGTGTTGGACGAAACTTCTTTCAATATTAACAGATTTCCCAAAGCAATCAAAGCCCTTCTAGTGAATTCTTAATTGAATATCTCAGTCCATGTCTCCTACTTTGGCTATATTACTGCCATGAAAGATGCATTACTCTACCTATTCTAGTATTGTGTCTCCCAACATAATCTAATTATGTGTTTTTGTTTTCCCAAACAGGTGTTATACAGTGAGCTTGACAGAGGTTCACACAAGATGCGGGAGGACACAAGAAGAGGGAGGACATCAGAAAAGGGAGGACATAAAAAGAGGGAGGTCACAAGAAGAGGAAGGACACAAGAAGAAGAAGGACACAATAAGAGGAAGGACACAAGAAGAAGAAGGACACAAGAAGAGGGAGGACACAAGAAGAGGGAGGGAGGACACAAGAAGAGGAAGGACACAAGAAGAAGGACACAAGAAGAGGGAGGACACAAGAAGAGGGAGGGAGGACACAAGAAGAGGAAGGACACAAGAAGAAGGACACAAGAAGAGGGAGGACACAAGAAAAGGGAGGACACAAGAAGAAGGACACAAGAAGAGGGAGGACACAAGAAGAGGGAGGACACAAGAAGAAGGACACAAGAAGAGGGAGGACACAAGAAGAAGAAGGACACAAGAAGAGGGAGGACACAAGAAGAGGGAGGGAGGACACAAGAAGAGGAAGGACACAAGAAGAAGGACACAAGAAGAGGGAGGACACAAGAAAAGGGAGGACACAAGAAGAAGGACACAAGAAGAGGGAGGACACAAGAAGAGGGAGGACACAAGAAGAAGGACACAAGAAGAGGGAGGACACAAGAAGAAGAAGGACACAAGAAGAAGGACACAAGAAGAGGAAGGACACAAGAAGAGGGAGGACACAAGAAGAGGGAGGACACAAGAAGAAGGACACAAGAAGAAGGACACAAGAAGAGGAAGGACACAAGAAGAGGGAGGACACAAGAAGAGGGAGGACACAAGAAGAAGGACACAAGAAGAGGGAGGACACAAGAAGAGGGAGGACACAAGAAGAAGGACACAAGAAGAGGGAGGACACAAGAAGAAGAAGGACACAAGAAGAGGGAGGACACAAGAAGAAGGACACAAGAAGAAGGACACAAGAAGAGGAAGGACACAAGAAGAGGGAGGACACAAGAAGAGGGAGGACACAAGAAGAAGGACACAAGAAGAGGGAGGACACAAGAAGAGGGAGGACACAAGAAGAAGGACACAAGAAGAGGGAGGACACAAGAAGAAGAAGGACACAAGAAGAAGGACACAAGAAGAGGAAGGACACAAGAAGAGGGAGGACACAAGAAGAGGGAGGACACAAGAAGAAGGACACAAGAAGAAGGACACAAGAAGAGGGAGGTCACAAGAAACGCTGCAGATACGTCTTGAATGTGTCTCTGAAAAACGTCAAGAAATACGTCCGCTCGTAAGTCTCTGGTTAGTTAGGACCAGAGAAAAAGTTCTGATCAACACCCCACGTCACTTCAACGCAGCTGACATTGGAAACAGTTTCATGGAAGCCTAGCTAACGAGGTGGGGATCGGCATTGTGGTCCCCATGGTAGTAAGGAATCTCTCATTGAACTTTAGTCAAGAGCACGCTGGTTCACCTTTCGAAGTACACCTCGGGATGTGAAGCGAGCCACTGTAACCTACCACAATAGAAAGTCACCAAGAGTATCTACAGCTACAACACGAGTGGCATCATCAATATCAACAACAGCAACAACTGCAACATATACAACCTTCACAAATGTGTTATAGAAGCTCGTTAAGCTCATGGTGGACTGCAACAAATGGAGATTCACGGGGAGAGTCGGACTTCTTGAAAGTGACAGAAAGATGAAAGCGTTACCACAAATAAATGCCTATCACGTGATATGATATATTTCAATCACAATTCTGTCTACTTTGTCCTTTCAGATTGATTTTTCTGCGTCTTTTCTCAATCAATGCCGTCCTATAATTTATTTACACTTTTTCTTGGCTGTTTCCGTTAACACAGAAGAGACAATTTATCGTTTCAGCCTCAGACACATCAACTAGAGATAAACTGAACGGAAATAGATTCTCATAGTCTCACTTTCCACAGCCCAGCGGATGATGTCTGTCTCCTCATTAGTCGTCTGCATTAATTATGTTTTCAACTATCTTTCATTCTATATTGTATAACGGTTCAATATATACTCTCTCTCTCTCTTTCTCTCTCTCTCTCTCTCTCTCTCTCTCTCTTTCTCTCCCTGTATGTATATCTTTTCTGTTCTGTGGCATCTTCTAATCTCCAATTTTACTAATTTCCAGTGATACAATCCGGCTAAGTTGATAGCCATTACCCAGCAAGTGGTTAGGAACGCGTGTGTCACAGAATGTTAGTTATTACAAAGAGAAGACCAAATAAGATCAAACAATATGACATCATGTAAAATGAATGCTACTGATAAAACAAACAAATGTATTCAGAAAGACAAATATGTTTAATTCATGAAACAACCAGTATATAAACAAACACATATGGACATATTTTTACCTATATGGGTTGGCGCATACACGTGCAGCAACAAATGCACACATATAAGCCACAGACATACACTTCAACCACATAAAACTGAATAGATGCACGTACATACATACAGATAGACAGGCAGACTGACACACATACAGAAAGACAGGCAGATAGACGGACGGACAAACTGCGGGAAAGACAGACAAGACATCCAGACAGACAAGATAGACAGACATATACTATGGTAGACAGACAGTTAAACTAGACAGACAAGACGAACGGACAGAAAAATAAGACAGGCATGCACGACAAAACAAGAAAAAAAAGACAGACAAGACTGATAGACATACAAGACAGACAGACAATACAGATATATAAAACAGATAAGACTGGCAAAACAGACAGACGAGACAGAGGAACAAAACGGACATACACAACAGGCAGACATGACAGACAGACAAGGCAGATAACACAGACAGACAAGGCAGACAGATAGATATACATACATTCAGGCGGACAGACAAGACAGACAGACATATCATGTCTTCCCTATGATCTGGAAAACTGGCCGTGTTACAGCAGCCTGAACAATCAGGTGCGAACTTAACAGTAACATAACTTCTTCTTTGAAATGGATAAAGTACATGAAGTAAATTTGATGGGCCATTGCAATTAAATCCTACCCTGCACATTACGCGGCGTATTTAAAGCAAGCGACTTTTATTGATTCATGCCTAGAAATATCCTTGTAATGGCCTTAGGTATTTGGAAAACATGGTAAGTACCCTCGTGTAGTTAAGTGTTCCTAAAAATAATTCGGCGGATGAACAACTAAAAAAAAGAACATACGAATAGATATGACACTCCATGGATAACTTTTTCGAGGCTAGTTTAGTAGAGGTTGGTCATTTACTTGGTCCTTTGTGTCATATCATTGACAGCTTCGTTGTTGGAAACGTCTAAACATTCGTGGAACAGCCTTTTGCTGTAGTGGAAATGTGTTGTCGCATTAGGGCATTTGTGTGTTTTCGCTGAAATGTTTTATTTTGGCTGTTATGGAAATGTCTTGTCATTTAGGCAAATGTCTCCTTTGTCATGGAAATAACTGTATGTTTTTTTTCAAAGATGTCCTGATATGCGCAATTATGGAAATGTGTTTTCATACTGAAGTCTCACAGAACGAGTCCACATACTGATGTGTCACAGAGCGAGTCCACATACGGCTGGGTCACAGAGTGTTCTAGTGTCTTAAATGTAGCTGGCCGAATGTGCGAAGATGTGTGAAGTAACAATGATTGACAAATTGATTGCAGTCAGAGAAGAATTGAAGACTACAGCACAATTTCGATGCCGATATGATGGGCATAATGACATTCTCTTTGTGAACACCCACACGACACCCACACGACACCCACACGGCACCCACACGACACCCACACGACACCCACACGGCACCCACACGACACTCACACGACACCGACACGACACCCACACGACACCCACACGACACCCACACGACACCCACACGGCCACATGATGAGTGTTTTATGATTAAACTATCTGAATATTACATGGGACCTGGCATAGTTCTGGGATAGATCTGGCATAAATCTTGGATAGTTCTTGGATAGATCTGGGATAGTTCTTGGATAGTTCTTGGAAAGTTATGGGATAGATCTGGGAAAGTTCTGGGAAAGTTCTGGGAAAGTTCTGGGATAGTTCTGGAATAGTTCTGGGATAGTTCTGGGATAGTTCTGGAATAGTTCTGGGATAGTTCTGGGATAGATCTGGCAAAGTTCTGGGAACGTTCTGGGAACGTTCTGGGATAGTTCTGGGAAAGTTCTGGGATAGTTCTGGGAAAGATGTGGGATAGTTCTGGGATAGTTCTGGAATAGTTCTCGGTAGATACTGAGCGAATCTTGGCATGGCAATAATGTTACATGTTGTCTCTATTAGCGCTAAGGATAAGAAGAAAATATTCTTCTCCTTCTTCTGTAAATCCTTCCTTCAAATGGAATAGAGGCATACAGCAAACAGATGCCCCCCCCCCCCCACCTCGCTCTACCCTCCCACCTCCATGCACGAGTCCTGCGCAAATGTTCGATGTGTGCACTTTCATTGACGGTTTCTGTAGCAACATTTCTTACATGATAAAGTTGTCAGCATTTCCCAGCATGGATGGGTAGGTCTATATCCTTTCCAATTAAAAGGCCCCCAGTTGTCACAAAATTCCAAACTCCACATATAAAATATAAAAATATAAAAATAGTGTACCTAGAGTTTCTAAATGAACGGAAGTGGGAAGAAGATGACGTTGTGACGTCAGAAGGGACGCGGGCGTCTTCCCTACTAGTAATCGAACTCAGTGATCCGGAAATATTCATTATCGAATACTGTTATTAATCTCATATTGTGTAAAGGACAGAGGACAGCAGATCAGGTTAGTAGTCTTTGCACATAGATGTGTACACACATACAATGTGGGATGCCTGCGTGCTTAAATATGTACCAACGTTCAAAGGGAAATGTACATACATATGTCTATTTTTTAATGCAGAGAATGGTCTACAAAAATATATGCAAATACGAGAGTCAGTCAGTAAGTAGGTCACAAAATAATATTGTATTGCTGATAAATGCAGTTTGTAGTTCCTAAAGGTGTTATTAGGTGGCATTAATATCCAGCTATTATTTTTCTTTAGAAAGCAGACGCTAGGTATCGCATGCACATGCCAATTGTAGAACTTGAAAAGATTACAAAACTGCAATCCATGACTGATAGAAGAGACTGCAGAGCCCAGCTGCAGTCAGAGAAACTCCGAAGACTGACTGACCATCCAATGCACCAGAGACTAAACAATTTGGGAAATGGGAAACTAAAGCGGAGAAACTTTGCAGAAATAGCCAAAGCAAAGATGCACGAAGATCCCATAAACGCACCAACAACACCAAAACCCATCACTACTGTACGAAAACCTACCTGGAGGCAGGATATATTTCCAGAGGTGGTAGAAAATATACCAGGTATTGGAAACAAAAACTGCCAGACTGAAAAAGAAAGGAGAGATACTACCCTAAGCTTCATATCGAAAAGCTACCCAAGCATGGACTGGACCCATGCATACACCGACGGTTCTGTAACAAACAATACACAGAACGGAGGGGCAGGAGCATTCCTGAACCTACCAAATGGCACACAAATAACACTGTCATTCGCTACTGGTAAGTACACAAGCAATTTCAGAGCGGAGGCAGAGGCACTGAGGGTGGCAGTGGAAGAAATGGTGACACACAGTGAAAATGAAAGCCATATAGTCCTGCTTACATATGCTCTCGCCGTAGTCACAGCGCTAAAAAGCCAGAAAAATACTGAGCTCAATGACTTAAGAGCAGCACTCTGCAAACTGTGCCAGCAGTCCGCACCAAAAAGGGTAGTGGTACAGTGGGTCTCATCACACTGCAACATCCAAGGCAACGAGGAGGCAGACAGACTGGCAAAAGAAGGTGCAAGACTACCACAAACAGATACTAGTATGACGTACGAAGAGTCAAAACGGATTATCAAAGCCAGATACATGACCAAATGGGAAACCGAACATACTGGTTACACCAAAAACGATGCCTATTACCAGTTGAACCGAAGAGAGCAGGTCGTTGTCTTCAGACTTCGCACTGGCCACAATAGACTGAGGTACCACCTATTCAACAAATTGAAGATAGGGTGTACCGACGAATGCCCGTGCGGTACTGGTAAAATGACCGCTGAACATCTGCTGCAGAACTGCCCGACATACGAGGATCAGAGAGAGCAGATGTGGCCATCACCAGTGGAACTGCAAGACAAGCTCTATGGCAGTGGCGACAGCCTCAGGATGACCGCCGCTTTTTTTGAAAAAATAATGGTTACTGTCTGACTGCGTACGAAGAAGAAGCATGCACATGCGCAGCCCATGCACAAAATGGCGTCCGTGCTCACAGAGTGGAAAAACTAAGAACAGCGTGTCACTGTAGGTTTTTTTTTGGGGTTTTGTATGGGTGGAAAAGGGGGGGGGGGGACAACAAAGACAATCTGAAAAGGATATTTGTAAGCAAGAGCTTTCGGTTTAAAATGATAAGAACATCAAAGAGAACGGACCAGAACATCAGAGAGAAAAGACCAGAACATCAAAGAGAACAAGTCAGAACATCAGAGAGAACAGACCAGAACATCAGAGAGAAAAGACCAGAACATCAAAGAGAACAAGTCAGAACATCAGAGAGAACAGACCAGAACATCAGAGAGAAAAGACCAGAACATCAAAGAGAACAAGTCAGAACATCAGAGAGAACAGACCAGAACATCAAAAAGAACGGACCAGAATATCAAAGACAACAGACCAGAACACCACAGAGAACAGCTCAGAACATCAAAGATAACAGCTTAGAACATCAAAGAGAACAGACTAGAACTTCAATGAGACCAAAGTGAACTATACATTGAAATGGAGTGGTGTCTACATGAAGCATAGAGCCAAGCCATCACACTGAAAGTTGTTTGTGCATTGAGAAGCGGTTACGGTTGTTGCAGACACAGAGCATGACAGAGGAAAACCTATCCACCTGCAAACAATTAAAATGGTTAGGGCGACGACAGTAATCTCAGCTCCACGCAACGACAACATCAGTTTAGATGAAAGCCGTGACATCTTCCAATATCTTTTGGACATCCTCATTAAGGTTAATGAGATGAACATTGGATCGTCATTAACGATATGAATGATCGAACAGGTGGGAGACGATCGTTACACGATTACTGCTGAGGAATGTACAGTGAAGCTTATTTGGATCGGAACAGTAATGGAGAAGAGCCTATCCTTAACTTAACTTCATTATACTGGTTTAGAAGGCTCTACAGAGTCTGTATACAACCAGTTTATTTCACTCTACGGATACAAAAAATACTGTGAGCATCCAATCTATTTTTGAATGCATTAACTGACTCTGCTTCCATTACATCCTGCTGCAATGCATTCTTAGAATTCATCACGCTCTGACCCAAAAAATATTTCCTAATATATAATCTAGACTTTTCTTTAAACAATTTGTAACTGTGCCCTCTTGTTATTGTAGCCGGTTGTACTTTGAAAAACTCTATATAGTCTAATTTATCCTTTCCATTTATTATTTTATACACTTGTATTGTCACCTCGAATTCTTCTTGTTATATACACTGAAGACCAATTTTTGTTTCGTCTTTCCTCGTAACTATAATAAATGTTTCTGTACTGATCAGTAAAAACTAGGACCGTTTTTCAAACACCAAAAGAGTTAAATTAATTTGTTACACAAGAGGGGGAGGGTGCATCACAAATTGATTACATCTCAAGAAAACACATGCAAAGAAGAGGTCTCGCGGATTGCAGGGAGATCTGTATTACTACAGATCATTGACCTGTATAAATGACACAAAAAGCAGCGATGACGCGGGATCAGACAATGAGAGGCCAGTAATTATCGTGTATAAAGACGTCTCCTGAAGTGGACGTCACTAATGCAATATACCACGACATAACGATCGCTTACGACACGCTCACAAAAGATGCTGAAGGAATAAGCGCTGAATGAACCGTATTTAGGACGGTCATGTCGGAAGTAATCAATAGGAGTTGTGTCACTAGGACTTTGCGACATCGAAAAGTGGAGCAGCGAACGTCATGGTCAAATTATGATATAGCGTGGGGGAGAGGAAACCAGCGATTGGTTAAGTGGGGAGAGGAGACCAGCGATTGGTTAAGTGGGGAGAGGAGACCAGCGATTGGTTAAGTAGGGAGAGGAGACCAGCGATTGGTTAAGTGGGGAGAGGAGATTAGCGTCTGGTTAATTGGGGAGAGGAGACAACGTCTGGTCAACTAAAACACTGATATGTTAATCAGGGTCATGCGAAACTGACTGACCAAGATCCCAACCTCACTTCTATGCAATTCTTCTGGGTACATTGTTTTGTGGCAGCCTGGCTAACGAAGTGGGGTATCGACATGAGCACTGTAGCAGTGAGCAACACGCAAATGAAGCCAAGCATATCAAAACCGCATGGAGGACACGGTCCACCTTCATCAGCACGCTCAGGATGTGAGAAGAGCTACTGCGACTCGTCATGGCGCACACAAGAGTAAACTTACTAATTGTTGGCTTTAAACAGTAACAACAGAGATGTTAACGAATCTATGTATACTTTTTAAACGTTTTACAAGATACGCCCAAGTCATCAGGGGATTATGTTTCATATCAAACGCGGAGAAGTAATGCTAAGCGAGTATTCAAAGCCGGAAAAGAATACTTTGAACAACTAACATAAATATGCAAAATTCGTCTAAAAGATTTTGTATAAAAGCGATGAGGTTCAGAGATGAGATTTTAAATCCCACTTCGACCATTCAAAACAACAATTGTTTTCAATATTTACGAGCACGTTCAAAGATGTTAAAAAACTATTTCCAAGATATTTTCAACACGTCAATCGTAGCAGGGAACTTAGCTTTTACCCACAGGATTTCGTTTCGTTTAGAAGCTGTTTTATTGATGCAATAAATGTGACAACGTTATAAAGAACAGCTCTCGTAATAAATCACCAGATGTGGGTGGCATAACAGCTGAGACAACTAAAGCTTGTGGTGAAACTTGAGTGAAGCGGCTGTTGCGGATCAGTACAATAGCTTGTGAAGACAGCAAAGGTCCAGACGACTGGCAGTTAGCAACTATAGTAGGAATTTGTAAAAAATATACCAACAAAAGGAACTAGGATAACTACACAGACGGATCGCAGTAAACTTGTACTGGCTAAATGTATCCGTAATTTTCAGAAATAAGAAAAAAACAAATAGAACAAATTGTCGAACCTCTACTCAGCTTGGCTTCCGTAAGGAAGTAGATTTCAACCGACCCATTATTCACATTTTTGCGAGAGGAGTAAAGCGCAGAAAACATTTCAACTTTTCATTTATTGCCCAGGAGAAAGCATTGGATAGAGTCAATATATATAGGACCACGATGGGGAACTTCTGCATTTATGGTCAACTATTGCTCCCCATCTGCCTTAGAGGAGGCCTGGCAGCACGCAGTTACAACTGGACATGGTAGTGTTCATTCGACGCAATCGGCCTCAGACATCTAAGCTAAAATTATTATTACTATTATTAGATACTTTGACAGCTCTGGACCGTGCTAATGTGATGAGAATGGATGATTGAATCACAGATCCGTTGGATATAATGATGGGAATGCGACAGGGGTGTGTACTATCACTGTCTATGTTCAACATATAGATGGATACCATTATAATACTGGCTGGGCATATTTCTGCGTCAGATATGGTTCTTAATACAATACAGGAACTGCTCTTTACAATCTACAATGCATTTTGTACAGGGTCATACGACTATGTTTGACACCGCATGTGGAAGTGGTCATCTGAAGATTACCGCGTCTAAGACAAACGACTTGCAGAATTAGTAGTTCACCCTACCCACCCAGAATTAGTAGTTCACCATACCCACCCAGAATTAGTAGTTCGCCATACCCATCCAAAATTAGTAGTTCACCATGCCCACCCAGAATTAGTAGTTCACCATGCCCACCCAGAATTAGTAGTTCACCATACCCACCCAGAATTAGTAGTTCACCATGCCCAACCAGAATTAGTAGTTCATCATGCCCACCCAGAATTAGTAGTTCACCATACCCACCCAGAATTAGTAGTTCACCAGGCCTACCCATAATTAGTAGTTCACCAGCTCTACCCAGAATTATTAGTTCACCAGCCCTACACAGAATTAGTAGTTCACCATGCCCACCCAGAATTAGTAGTTCACCAGGCCTACACAGAATTAGTAGTTCGCCAGCCTACACAGAATTAGTAGTTCACCAGGCCTACACAGAATTAGTAGTTCACCAGCTCTACCCAGAATTAGTAGTTCACCAGCTCTACCCAGAATTAGTAGTTCACCAGCCCTATACAGAATTAGTAGTTCACAAGGCCTACCAAGCGTTACTGACAGCAGCAGCAAAACTTAGGAGGTACGTATGTTCATACACCTGGAATGCAGTTGTGCAGACAACGGGAGGCCTAATTTGTGTCAGAAGACATCTGATGTGACCAATCAAATCTTGCTATTGTTAAAACATCCAACCATTGGCGTGGCTGCAAAACCCCATGAGCTAAACAGTTTAAGGTGGGGCCAGTCTGTGATAGGTGCGTCACAGATGGTCACTATCCAAATATTGGGAATGTAACAGATTTGGAGTGTAACATATTGGGAGTGTAACAGATTGGGAGCGTAAAATGAAATGTTAACGGAAGGTTTATGGTGTAACCAAGCGAAATAAACAGAGAAATAAGGACATTAGACACCAGACATTAGACACCAGACATTAGACACCAGACATTAGACACTAGACATTAGACACTAGACATTGGACACTAGAAATTGGACACTAGACATTGGACACTAGACATTACACATTAGACATTAGGCACTAGACACTAAACATGAGACACTAGACATTAGATCTAGACATTGGACACTAGACATTGGACACTAGACATTATACAATAGACACTAGACATTAGACACTAAACATTAGACACTAGACATTAGACACTAGACATTAGACACTAGACATAATACATTAGATAGTAGACATTAGACACTAGACACTAGACATTAGACACTAGACATTAGACACTAGACATTAGACACTAGAAATTTCACACTAGACATTGGACACTAGAAATTGGACACTAGACATTGGACACTAGACATTAAACATTAGACATTAGGCACTAGACACTAGACATTGGACACTAGACATTGGACACTAGACATTAGACACTAGACATTAGACACTAGACATAATACATTAGATAGTAGACATTAGACACTAGACATTAGACACTAGATATTATACACTAAACATTAGACACTAGACATTAGACACTAGACATTAGGCATAATACATTAGACATTATGCATTATACATTAGACATTAGACACTAGACATTATACACTAAACACTAGACACTAGACATAATACATTAGACATAATACATTAAACATTAGACATTAGACACTAGACATTAGATACTAGACATTAGATACTAGACATTATACTAGCCCTGGCGCTGTCTACATTTCTAGGTCCGGTCGTTGTTGTTTGCGAAGCCCCACAATGAGTAGGTTAATTTTGTGTGCTCCATGAAAAGGGTCTTAATTGGCTGGGGGTAGGGGGGTTGCAGTAGCTATCCTCACATCACGAGCATGCTGATGAAGGTGGGCTGGGATCCTCCAGACGGTTATGTTATGCTTGGATTCATCTGTGTGTCACTCACTACTACGGGGATCACGTCGAACCTTCACCTCGTTAGCCAGGCTGTGATGAACACAGCGCGTTTCCAGGGAGGGTTATTAGTAAGCCAAGGTCAGAGTCTTGGCGAGTATGTTTGTTTGACCCTGACTAACATTGTCTAGCCAGTGTGGTTTGACTGACACTGACTAACATGTCTAACCAGTATTTTTTGCCTGAACCTGACAATCATGTCTGACCAGTATGTTTTGCCTGACCCTGACTAACATGTCTGACCAGTATTTTGTACCTGACCCTGACTAACATGTCTGACCAGTATTTATTACCTGAACCTGACTAACATGTCTGACCAGTATGTTGTTCCTGACCCTGACTAACATGTCTGACCAGTATGTTTTGCCTGACCCTGACTAACATGTCTGACCAGTATCTTTTACCTGACTCTGACTAACATGTATGACCAGTATTTTTTACCTGAACCTGACTAACATGTCTGACCAGTATGTTTTGCCTGACCCTGACTAATATGTCTGACCAGTATGTTTTACCTGACCTTGACTAACATGTCTCACCAGTATGTTTAACCGGACCCTGACTGACACGTCTGACCAGTATGTTTAACATGGCCCTGACTAACATGTCTGACCAGTAAGTTTAACCTGACCCTGACTGACATGTCTGACCAGTATGTTTTGCCTGACCCTGACTAACATGTCTGACCAGTATTTTTTACCTGACCCTGACTAACATGTCTGACCAGTATTTTTTACCTGAACCAGACTAACATGTCTGACCAGTATGTTTTGCCTGACCCTGACTAATATATCTGACCAGTATGTTTTACCTGACCCTGACTAACATGTCTCACCAGTATGTTTAACCTGACCCTGACTGACATGTCTGACCAGTATGTTTAACATGGCCCTGACTGACATGTCTGACCAGTATGTTTTGCCTGACCCTGACTAACATGTCTGACCAGTATGTTTAACCTGACCCTGACTGACATGTCTGACCAGTATGTTTTGCCTGGCCTTGACTAACATATCTGACCAGTATGTTTTGCCTGACTCTGACTAACATGTCTGACTAACATGTCTGACAAGTATGTTTTACCTTGCCCTGACTAACATGTCTGACCAATATGTTTTACCTGACCCTGACTAACATGTCTGACCAGAATGTTTTACCTGACCCTGACTAACATGTCTGACCAGTATGTTTTACCTGAACCTGACCCGATATTAGTCCTGCTGCCCACATTTCTAGGTAGAAATTAAGGTATTCCGGCCATCGTTTTAAAGCACCAAAATTAGCTTCCACTGTGCGCATCATGGCACTAGGCAGGTCTCGTGACAGATGGATAGATGTCATAGCAGTGATCCTTTGACACCACTAGCTTACACTTGGTCCTAGAGCGATACATAAGGTCTCTAGAACGTCCTACGGTACAAGTAGGCAGACAACTGAATTGTATTAACAGAGATGTGCTGTCACATACAAAAGAAACATGCATATTTTCTCGCTGTCGAACCAGAAAAGTCTTCAGTGGTGGGGACATGTTTACCACACGGAGGATGAGAAGCTGCCAACGGATATCCCCTATGGACAGCTGGACTTTGGAGCTAGAAGAACCGGCCGTCCCACACTGCGATTCAAGGAGGTATGCAAAAGGGACATTAAGTCATGTGACATCCTATCTGAGAAATGGACAATAATTGTTCAGGATCGAGCTGTTTTGAGAGAGTCCGCTGGAAGGGACATAGTGGCTGCCGACGCTCGTAGTGGTCTTCTGGTTGCAGAGACAAGAAGAAGACTGAAGAGATCGAGGGACATCCTGGCAAGCCAGCCTCCTCCGCATGGTTGTACGACCTGTGGCAGGGACTGTCACACCCAGGTAAGCCAGCCTCCTCCGCATGGTTGTACGACCTGTCGCAAAGACTGTCACTAGCGGATCGGCCTTTACAGCCATATCACACCGTGTCGAGATACAGATGATAAAGCTGGACAAAGCTAACGGAGCGCCTCGTTCATTGTCTACAGAGACTGACACGCATATGATGATGGTAACGATGACATACAAGGCTTGACAATGTTTAGAGTTTCTGACCAGTCAGTCACAAATTTCACCAGTCAGCATGGTCGGACTGCAGTCAAGCAATTTATATTAACAAATTTAAACTAGGCACTAATTCACCTTTATGCCTACATGACAATGCGTACCAAACCAAAATATATTGTATTACTTACACAGTATTTTTCTCTTTCTTCTTAAGAGAAAATGCACTATTGTCAGAGACATCGCGTGTGTGTCCTTGAACATTCTTGGTAGTTTTAGCACCTTACTACCATTTATCGATGGCTTTAGGAAATTCTGTCAGTCTTCCGACCTGCTTCAAGGTCAATTTCAGCGTCTCCTAGTAGCCCATCGTCTTCTCAGTGAGCCCCTGCCTCGCTTTCTAGTGACCATTGTAGTATGTACATAAATATATTAACAGCAGATATAAAGATGTACACATCAATGCTTTAACAGCTTGTACACAAACAGAACTATGATAGAACTGACAATCCGTGTCCATGCCACCACGTTGGTCATCAATGTTTCAAACGTTCAGGCGGCCGGATTGCTCTGAAATCCCACATCAGTCAAAGCAGATCGAACAAAAATCGTTCCAACTACCTCTTCAAAGTTCTCTGAACCATAGACATTACGAATTAAAGGTAGCTTTTAGCATTCCCACCTGTCAATAGGAGGAAGTGTTGGAAACTGCATTTTACTTGGCATTATCTTTTTTGTTTGTAAGGTGGGGTAGCTAAGGTACGTTTCACAATGTTTGCCACGTCGTAAATATGAATATCTCAGCATCCACGTGATCAAAATATTTCAAATTTTGCGTATAACCTGCAGATCACCATGTCCCAATGGTGAATATTTTTTTCCCCCACAAACACATGGTATACAATTTTATTTTATTCAGGATATACAAAAACCAGCCTTTCTAATGAAACCAGTCTTTTGAAATGATTACCCCTTCATAACAGTGAGTTTGTTTGGAAATAACATTGTCTTCGTGTTTCACGAAATCTTTCCAACTTCAACCAACTGTAATAGACCATGGATCACTGATTTTTAACAGTTCTGGTGAGTCTTCTGGTGTGCCAATATGTCAATACAAATTGTGACTTAACTAATTGTTAAGGTTCGCGACTACAATGAGTTTAAGTAAAAGATCATTTGATCGATTGCTCCAAGATTATAGAATTTCGTGTTCCATCAAGACACATACGCAAGGAAGAAAGAAAAAGTTAGATAGCTTTGACAGGGATGTTTTTAGAAAAGAGATTTGTAGAATGTTTCATTGCAAAGAAACAGAGACACTAAGTAAACTAAAGTGTCGTCTGAGAAGACACAATGTAATTGATGTATCGAGATCTGGGTTGTGGAGTCTGAGAAGACACAATGTAATTGATGTATCGAGATCTGGGTTGTGAAGTCTGAGAAGACACAATGTAATTGATGTATCGAGATCTGGGTTGTGGAGAACTGAAAGGGGCAAAGGCTTTGCCTTGAGAAAGTTTGCTAGCGGAAGAAACATCATCTGTGGGAAACCGCATCTAGTAACCATGAGAAGCCGCATCTAGTAACCATGAGAAGCCGCATCTAGTAACCATGAGAAGCCGCATCTAGTAACCATGAGAAGCCGCATCTAGTAACCATGAGAAGCCGCATCTAGTAACCATGAGAAGCCGCATCTAGTAACCATGAGAAGCCGCATCTAGTAACCATGAGAAGCCGCATCTAGTAACCATGAGAAGCCGCATCTAGTAACCATGAGAAGCCGCATCTAGTAACCATGAGAAGCCGCATCTAGTAACCATGAGAAGCCGCATCTAGTAACCATGAGAAACCGCATCTAGTAACCATGAGAAGCCGCATCTAGTAACCATGAGAAGCCGCATCTAGTAACCATGAGAAGCCGCATCTAGTAACCATGAGAAACCGCATCTGGTAACCATGAGAAGCCGCATCTAGTAACCATGAGAAGCCGCATCTAGTAACCATGAGAAACCGCATCTAGTAACCATGAGAAAAGGCATCTGGTAACCATGAAAAGCCGCATCTAGTAACCATGAGAAACCACATCTAGTAACCATGAGAAACCACATCTAGTAACCATGAGAAATCACATCTATTAACCATGAGAAACCGCATCTAATAACCATGAGAAACCGCATCTGGTAACCATGAGAAACCGCATCTGGTAACCATGAGAAACCGCATTTAGTAACCACGAGAAGCAAGCATTTACGTGAAGTACGCGAAAATACCTAAACAATGTTTTGATATTGTGTATGTTGATGAAACTTGGAAAAATGCTCACCACAAAGGGAAAAAGGAATGTCAGTCTGCGGATGGAACGATTAAAAGTTTAGCAGCAAGTGGCAAAAGACAGCGCTTGATAATAGCCCATGCTGGTAGCAGACATAATGGGCTGGTAAAGAATGCAGAACTTGTATTTCCTTCACATTGTTCGGACAATCGGTACTAACATACCGAGATCAACGGTAACGTATTTAGAGAGTGGAATGAAAAAAAACAACAGTTATCCGTCCTTAGATAGACCCTCTAGTCTGATAATGGACAATGTATATTACCACAACGAAGTGACACAAGAAGACAAAAGCCCGACATCATCAGTACAAGAGATCCAACAAAGATGTGGCTCCCACAACAACACAAACCATTAAATGAAACGTATCTAAAACCTGAATTGCTTTCCCTTGTCAAGCAAACATGAAAGGAACAGATATTTCACATAGACAAGTTGATCCAAGAGCATGGTCATATGTGTTTGAGACTGCCACCTTACCATTCACACTTAAATCCAATTGAACTCGTTTGGACGAAAGTTAAAGGACAAGTAGCAGCTGAAAATAAAACTTTCAAACTATGTGATACAAAAGAACTAACATATGCAGCCCTCTAAAACTATGTGATACAAAAGAACTAACATATGCAGCCCTCTAAAACTATGCGATACAAAAGAACTAACATATGCAGCCCTCTAAAACTATGCGATACAAAAGAACTAACATATGCAGCCCTCTAAAACTATGCGATACAAAAGAACTAACATATGCAGCCCTCTAAAACTATGCGATACAAAAGAACTAACATATGCAGCCCTCTCAAACTATGTGATATAAACGAACTAACATATGTCGCCCTCTCAAACTATGTGATATAAACGAACTAACATATGTCGCCCTCTCAAACTATGTGATATAAACGAACTAACATATGCCGCCCTCTCAAACTATGTGATATAAACGAACTAACATATGTCGCCCTCTCAAACTATGTGATATAAACGAACTAACATATGTCGCCCTCTCAAACTATGTGATATAAATGAACTAACATATGTCGCCCTCTCAAACTATGTGATATAAATGAGCTAACATATGTCGCCCTCTCAAACTATGTGATATAAATGAACTAACATATGTCGCCCTCTCAAACTATGTGATATAAATGAACTAACATATGTCGACCTCTCAAATATAGACAAAGATTTTTGGTCGAATGTGAGGACCACGTCTTAAAAGAGGAAGAAGATTTTTGGAAAAGGATGGACTGTCGTTCGTTCAGCTGAGAGCAGGCGTCAATTTAATGGAATCGTCTGACTCTGATTACGTAAGAAATAAACTTCCTTGTTTGTTTTCTGGGAAATAGAAGTTTCCATCACCTTGCCAAAATGCTAATTTTTAAGGGCCACCTCAATCAGCTATAAGATGGATCACAGAACTGAATTATAGCCATTTATTGGTTTTCTCCAGCATATATTTATAAACCTGGACCAATCCATCTGAAGTATATACTTTCTATGTTCTATATATTATGTGCTTGTACATCTTCACACATTCTTTCTACGAAATTCGCAGTTACTTCTTACAGTACCTACAAAACATGAACTGCTGTAAACAGAACATTATGTGGAACCTAATTCTCGTTGGAATCGGAGAGACGCCTTTGCCTAAAGACAGACCATTTTTAATTTACGGTAATTTTTTTTAGCAGGAACAAAATAAATCCTTTGCTAAGAAAGATCAAAGGAACTAGCCGCTTTAATATAACGGCTCTACATGACAAGATGTAAATTGTAAAGTCGTTGGGACATTGGAAATATAAGACCATGTGCATAAATTCATGTTTATCAGTGCAAGGGTTATATAGATATTAGACGGTAATTGACGGCAATCATTGTGAATCGGACTATAGTATCCAGCCTCGTTATCTTTTCTTCATTACCAATATGTCATGTGTTCATTTTCAGCTGGGTCGACTGGAGTACGTACCTGTGACATGAGAAGCAAGCTACCCACACGTCATAGATGTTCATTATATAAATTGACGCCTTCAAAAGGACTGTACCGGAAATGTGTACATGTAGCGGCTATGTGTACAACTAGTGGACATTGGTATATGTAGCTGAGATATGTACATGAACCGGAGATGTGTACATGAACAGGAGATGTGTACATGAACAGGAGATGTGTACAGGTAGTGGCTATGTGTACAACTAGTGGACATTGGTATATGTAGCCGAGATGGGTACATGAACCGGAGATGTGTACATTAACCGGAGATGTGTACATGAACCGGAGATGTGTACATGAACCGGAGATGTGTACATGAACCGGAAATGTGTACATGAACCGGAGATGTGTGCGCATTGACAGAGAAATAATTGCTATGTGAGACATGCACTAGACAGTGGAGCCAAGATGTCCTGTCATTGACAGCAACTGTCTCTGGCGCCAAATCTTTGGACACGACAAATAAAATCTCAGCGAGTATACATCGCATGCGCTGCACGTTTCCAAACCTGATTGCTGGAGTAACTTGAGCAGAAACAAACACACACTCGCACGCACACATTCACTCATACACACAAATCTATCCTCTTCCCCTGGAATGTCTTTCCTCATTCAAGCTCTAAATAAACAGAAACTGCATTACTTCGTTCCCTCGTTTCATTGCGACCTGAACTCGCTCACTCCGTACTCCACCATTTCCAATGTCGCGTCCTCATGGCTCGTTATTTTCTAATCTTTCTATCAATTTTATTTCATCCTGTCTTCCTAAATTCGTGTGTGGTCCAAATTCAATATCTGTTTTTGTTTCGTGGAATCCTGTCTCACGGGATGATCCACTTCCGAATTTCTGTTGGAACAGATGTCAGCCGAGCTAAATCTGTTGTACTTTCTGGATTTGATGTGGGAACGAGACATGCGCAAGAAAGCATCGGACACAGAGAACAACAGACAAAGAGTTATAAGAAGCGTTGATGAAGGATTACAACAATTGAGTGATGGGAGAAGTGGGTATGGATTGAACCCGCAGGGGAAGAGTAGAGTGGCAATAGAAATGTAAATGCATGGATTATAACCGTTGACAGCCCATGAGAGACCAGATACTTTGGATCACTGAAGATCGTGAATGGAAAGTACATCTACGGAGTGAGAGTGAAATAGAGCGAGAGAGAGACAAAGAGAGGAAGAGACAAAGAGAGAGAGAGAGAGAGAGAGAGAGAGCGTGACAGCTGCAATTATGTGTACCTGTGAAAATAATTGAACTCGGGAACTGGTTGTGGCAAGAGATGGCGAGTGAAGATTTGATCAATTTCGTAACAGGGCCAAACATGATCAAGGCAGACATAATATGAAATATGGCTGGAAAATGAATTGTAGAACCAATTAGACTACGCCTGTGCGCCCCTTATGTTCTCCATCCCACCTGGGCGTCTACTTATGTTCTCATTCCGACTTGGATGCCCCATTAGGTCCTCAGTCCCACCTGGGCGCCCCCTTATGTCCTCAGTCTTACCTGGGCGCCCCCTTATGTCCTCAGTCCCACCTGGGCGCGCCCTTATGTCCACAGTCCCACCTGGGCGCCCCCTTATGTCCTCAGTCCCACCTGGGCGCCCCCTTATGTCCTCAGTCCCACCTGGGTGCCCCCTTATATCCTCAGTCCCACCTGGGCGCCGCCTTATGTCCTCAGTCTCACCTGGGCGCCCCCTTATGTCCTCATTCCCACCTGGGCGCCGCATTATGTCCTCAGTCTCACCTGGGTGCCCCCTTATATCCTCAGTCCTACCTGGGCGCCCCCTTAGGCCCTCAGTCCCACCTTGGCGCGTCCTTATGTCCTCAATCTCTCCTGGGCACCCCCTTATGTCCTCAGTCCCGCCTGTGCGCCCACTTGCTCAGTCTCTTTACTTGCTGCACGTGCAGACACCAGAAAACAAACAAAGCATCTCCTGCGGGGGAGAAAGACAATTACTCATTTGGAGGTTAGAAACCTTAATCCGCTTCAAGGTACTCTCCCTGGGACTCCCCACGCCTCTCCCAGCCGTCCCGTGACTCTTAGAAGCATTTCAGGAAGGCGTCTTTTGGAATGGAGTACAGCGAGGTTGTCGCATTCCGCATGTCTTATCGTGACTCAAATCTGGTCATTTTCAAAGGAATTTTCAGCTTGGAGAACATCCACACATCGCAAGGAGCCATTTGGGGAGGACTGGGAACCTGAAGAACCAAATAAATGTTGTGATTGGCCAAGAACATTTTAAACATATGTGAAGAATGGACGGCTGCGTTGTCAAGACAGCATCACAAAGGCGACGGATGACCTCCAGGTAGTACTGTTTGGTAATGTTCGAGTCATGCGGGTGCACTCTTGATGCACAGCCCCACAGCAGTCAAAGAAAGCGTTCAATGTGACTTTGACGTTGCTGCTTATCTGCTTCGCTTTTCTCGACCTCGGGGATGATGAATCTCTCTACTGAGACGACTGCAGTTTAGTTCACGGGTCATCATCAAAAGCCTGTTGAATCGTGCAAATGATTTCCTCTTTGGTATCACCTAGCTTTGGACAAAATATGATCCTGCTCAATTATTTCCGTTTTTTCGTGGTTAATAAAAACCAGACGGATGCTCACTACGCTTAACACTGAAAAACTGACTGCCAGTGACTGCCAATGACTGCCACATTCATATATATATATATATATATATATATATATATATATATCGTCTTGGCAGATAGTGTGAAAGTAATTGTACTTTGAAGGAAAGGTGTGCATGACGATAACAAATGTGACTCGTAAGATCAATCCGAGCAGAGAAGCGTCTTCCACAGTGTGTGCAAGGAAAGACCAGACCGTTTGGGGCTTAGCATGTTGAGGCGTGACTTTTCAAACGCGGAGTCGTTAGCCTATACGCAATCAGTATATCGTGTATTTGTATTCTTTGCTTGAACCTGCCCTCCATGTAACACGTTCCATGGCGTCCTGTTCCCATGATTCCAAATCCATGCCTGGATCATTCATATCCCGCTTTGAAACATCATTGTACCGAAGTAGTGGTGGCTCAGAGACCTTTTCACTAACTATAATTCCCCATAGGGAAGATCTTTTAGTATTCTGCCATCATCCACCCTTCGAGAGTGTCCCAGCCATCAGAACCTTCGAAGACTAAGCACGGAAATGACGGTAAAAGTGCCTATTCCATCCAACCTCAGCTTTCATGATCTTGTCTGGCCACACAACCCCCAGGATTCTGCGCATACGTATATAGACAGGTGACGGTGATAACTTGGCAAGTAGTTGCTGAAAACCTATGCTTCACTGAGAGCTACCAAGGTTTTGCTAATTGAAGACAAGAGCCTGGCTGCTGACTTCTCTGATGATTGCCCTTCCGTCATGGCAGAAGGTAGAACACAATGTGGTGACGCAGCGGTGCCTCAAACAAAAATTAACTGGACCTTGTGTGACATCTTCTTTGAATTCCTGTTACCGCTTCTATCAAATTTGCGAATGTTGCCTGATACTCGCCCAACAGGTCCTGCCAGACTCGTCTTCGTTTCATTGACAAGCAGTTGCCCCAGTTTTCTGTGAGTGACATAACAAGACCCTCGGCAAACACATTTTGGATTTCAAAACCGGGAGAGAATCAGACAGGGGAAGGGAGGAGGGGGGGGGGGGGGGTGAGAGGGGGCCCAATACAGCAATATAGCAAACAGAGCATCGGATCTGACACACCAGGATCGAGCATTTCAACCGGAAATGATTAGCTGTACGCAATAACTTCCGGCTGGGGCACGCGACAGCTATCATATGACGTCTTTTTCCGTTTTTGTGTGTAAATCAGTTGGTGAGGTTGTTTGTCTGTGTGGGTGTGAAGGAGTTGATGCGTTTGTTTGTCTGTGTGGGTGTGAATGAGTTGGTGCGTTTGTTTGTCTGTGTGTGTGTGTGTGTGAATGAGTTGGTGCGTTTGTTTGTCTGTGCGTGTGAATGAGTTGGTGCGTTTGTTTGTCTGTGTGGGTGGGAATGAGTTGGTGCATTTGTTTGTCGGTGTGTGTGAATGAGTTGGTGCGTTTGTTTGTCTGTGTGTGTGTGTTAATGAGTTGGTGCGTTTGTTTGTCTGTGCGTGTGAATGAGTTGGTGCGTTTGTTTGTCCCTGTGTGTGTGAATGAGTTGGTGCGTTTGTTTGTCTGTGTGTGTGTGTGTGTGAATGCGTTGGTGCGTTTGTTTGTCTGTGTGTGTAAATAGTTGGTGCGTTTGTTTATCTGTGTGTGTGTGTGTGTGTGTGTGTGTGAATGAGTTGGTGAGTTTATTTGTCTGTGTGTGTGTGAATGAGTTGGTGCATTTGTTTGTCTGTGTGTGAATGAATTGGTGCGTTTGTATGTCTGTGGGAATGACTTGATGTGTTTGTTTGTCTGTGTGTGAATGAGTTGTGCGTTTGCTTGTCTGTGTGTGTGTGTGTGAATGAGTTGATGCGTTTGTTTGTATGTGCGTGTGTGAATGAGTTGGTGCGTTTGTTTGTCTGTGTGTGTGTGAATGAGTAGGTGCGTGTGTTTGTCTGTGTGTGTGTGTGAATGAGTAGGTGCGTCTTTTTGTCTGTGTGTGTGTGGATGAGTTGGTGCGTTTGTTTGTCTGTGTGTGTTAATGAGTTGTTGCGTTTGTTTGTCTGTGTGTGGGAATGAGTTGGTGCGTTTGTTTGTCTGTGTGTGTGTTAATGAGTTGGTGCGTTTGTTTGTCTGTGTGTGTTCGTGAATGAGTTGGTGCGTTTTGTTTGTCTGTGTGTGTTCCTGAATGAGTTGGTGCGTTTGTTTGTCTGTGTGTGAATGAGTTGGTGCGTTTGTTTGTCTGTGTGTGTGCGTGAATGAGTTGGCGCGTTTGTTTGTCTGTGTGTGAATGAGTTGGTGCGTTTGTTTGTCTGTGTGTGTGTGAATGAGTTGGTGCGTTTGTTTGTCTGTGTGTGTGTGAATGAGTTGGTGCGTTTGTATGTCTGTGTGTGTGTGTGTGTGTGATTGAGTTGGTGCGTTTGTTTGTCTGTGTGTGTGTTTGTGTGAATGAGTTGGTGCGTTTGTTTGTCTGTGTGTGTTAATGAGTTGGTGCGTTTGTTTGTCTGTGTGTGTGAATGAGTTGGTGCGTTTGTTTGTCTGTGTGTGTGAATGAGTTGGTGCGTAGGTTTGTCTATGTGTGTGTGAATGAGTTGATGCGTTTGTTTGTGTCAGTGTGTGTGAATGAGTCGATGCGTCTGTTTGTGTCAGTATGTGTGAATGAGTTGATGCGTTTGTTTGTGTCTGTGTGTGTGTGTGAATGATTCGGTGTGTTTCTTTGTCTGTGTGTGAATGAGTTGGTGCGTTTGTTTGTATGTGTGTGTGTGTGTGTGAATGAGTTGGTGTGTTTGTTCGTGTGTATGTGAATGAGTTGGTTCGTGTGTTTGTCTGTGTGTGTGAATGAGTTGGTGCGTTTGTTTGTGTATGTGTGTGTGAATGAGTAAATGCGTTTGTTTGTGTGTGTGTGTGTGAATGAGTTGGTTCGTTTGTTTGTGTGTGTGTGTGTTGGTGCGTTTGTTTGTGTGTGTGTGAATGAGTTGATGCGTTTATTTGTGTCTGTGAGAATGAGTTGATGCGTTTGTTTGTGTGTGTGTGAATAAGTAGATGCGTTTTTTGTATATGTGTTTCTGAATGAATTGGTACGTTTTTGTGTGTGTGTGAATGGGTTTTTGTGTTTGTCTGTGTGTGTGTGTGTATGAATGAGTTGATGCATTTGTCTGTGTGCGTTTGTGTGAATGAGTTGATGGGTTTGTTTGTGTATATGTGCGGGTGAATGAGTTGGTGCGTTTATTTGTGTCTGTGTGTGTGAATGAGTGTGATCCTTTGTTTGTGTGTGTGTGTTGGTGCGTTTGTTTGTGTGTGTGTGTTGGTGCGTTTGCTTGTGTGTTTGTAAATGAATTGGTGCGTTTGTGAGTTTGTGTGGGTGTGTGAATGAGTTGATGGGTTTGTATGTGTGTGTGTGTGAATCAGTTGGTGCGTTTGTTTGTCTGTTTGTGAATGAGTTGGTGCGTTTGTTTGTGTGTGTGAATGAGTTTGTGCATTTGTTTGTGTGTGTGTGTGTGTATGGGAATGCGTTAGTGCGTTTGTTTGTGTGTGCATGTGAATGAGTTGATGTGTTTGTTTGTTAGTGTGTGTATGCATTAATGAGTTTGTGCGTTTGTTTGTTGTGTATGTGTGTGAATGAGTTGGTGTGTTTGTTTGTGTGTGTGTTTTGGTGCGTTTGTTTGTGTGTGTGTGTGTGTGTGTGTGTGAATGAGTTGGTGCGTTTGTGTGTTAATGAGTTAGTGAGATTGTGTGAATGAGGTGGTATGTGAATGAGTTGGTGCAATATCTGACTAGCTGGCATGCGTGTGAACAATATTTGACTAGCTGGCATGCGTGTGAACAATATTTGACTAGCTGGTATGAGACACCAGTTCCGCATGGATTTCACATTAGTTTATAAAATTTGCTTTACCCGATCAACTTGTGTGAATACACACACATACTCACACACTCAGACATACACCTACACACACACATACATATATTTCATGGATACCATGCAGACAGACAGAAAGACAGACAAAAAGATAGACAGATAGATGGATGGATTCATAGACTGACAGATAGACAGGTAGATTGACAAATATGATGTTCGTATATAATGTGTGTTGAAGACCATTCTCTTTGCTCAGATGTTCAGCTGTGTGGACTATATTTCCATTTTGCTCCTGTCAGCTGAAATGGCTGACTTGCGTTGTGATTTGGACTAAAGTGAGAATGTTTTATGCAATATGTCAACCTCACCCTCTTGTCCTCAGTTACTTTTGACCATTGACAAGACATTATCAAGACGACTGGAAATAGATCAGGATGAAGATTTTCATCAGGGTCTACTCCCGAAGCCTTTCCCGTAAACAGGTATCAAACATGGCAGCGGGGGTATGGCATCGAATAGGTTGGAAAAGTAGCATGACCAGTACCAGATCTCTATGTTCATAACGAACGGCACATAAATAATGATTCACATGTTCCCAAAGGGTTCTCACAACGTGAGATTCAGTGCCACCCACATAGTCATAAAGGCATTATGATTTATCCGGTTTAATTGTCACCACAGAAGCTAGCGGAGGTGGTCCAGCCAAATTATTATGACGTGCTAGGACCACAGATACAGGCCCTAAAAATTTCACCAATGGCCCCGATAGATGAAGAACTAGTCGATCGTTGCTGGTAAACCTTTGCGCACCTTGACTATGTGACGTCACGTGATGTAAGAACGACAAGTCTCACAGACAAGGTTATCAGCGCTACGGTAGACAACTCTCATATCCCCACAATCGCTACGCTCGTATAAACGTCACCGAAAACTGAGTACACACACATTTCTCTTGCTTGCCTCTAGGTGACGAAATATACAGCAAAATCTGTAATAGCACGCTTCCAGCCTTCCTACACATTTGACCAGAGTCTTTGTTTTATTGTTAAATAACATCCGTTTATCGATGTGTGTTTTGTCTTCCTCATAACCGCGAGATGTCGAAGGGACACCACTCAATGTGTGAATGTTGTGTGTTGGGCATCTTGCTAACCGGGCGGGGCCCGATCTCTCCCGGTCAACGTGTCTAAGTTCATTATTGTCCGGTGTCTACTTACATGGTATCACCAAAACCTATACTGTCTGCAACTAGGGCGAATGACGTTGTTCATGTGAAGTTAAGCCGTGAGCAGCAGGCGTTGAGAACATGACGCGAGTAACAGTAGAACCATTTCATGTAGCCGATGTCCGTGCCAAGATATTCAGAGGGAAGAAAACAACAAGAAATGAACGAATTAACTAGACGGAAAAAGCATCCGTGGACACAAGTGTAAATCGTAAATTAGTATGAATTCCAGACAAATGCGTGACTTGGCAGCATTCACAATGAGTAAAGTTAGACCCGTAGACGGTGAGGCGCCATCTTTGCTGCTGGATAGATTAGACAGACAGGCAGGCCGGTAATCCGACCGACCGATCGACGGATGGACGAATGAATGAATGGATAGATGGATGGATGGATGGATGGATAGATATGTGAATGTATATATATATATATATATATATATATATATATATATATATATATATATATATATATATATATATATATATATATATATATACCATTAATTAAAAGACAAAGTTAAAAATAATAGAGCCTATCATATGACAAAAAATAGACCACAATCATCTCATAACGATTAAACTGAGTTACCGCTCCATCCGCGTAGTGGCAGGTGATGGCTTCACCCCCTGTTTCGGTTACTCGGTGCCAGGGAGTCCTAGCAAATTATCCTTCACATTTCTGGCCACCCAAAATAAGCTGTCAGGTTTTATAATCTGTATATATTGTTCCGAACTTGCAGAAGCTATTCTTGGAGACCTGAATAGATTTTAAATAGCTGTACTTTCACAGTAACCTTCCATTTGTGTTTACAGCGAATGGAATCATTGATACACGAAACACGTTTATGACCTTCATCTTGTGACCGATGGGAACCGGGCAACATTAAACAGAGATAAGAAAAGTAAATATTTCGGGAACAATCTTCAATCCAAAACATTTGTTTACACATATCGCGCTCTAGAAAGACGAAATTATTGACATTTTCATTTGATCTCTTGAGTTTCCGGCACGTTTCTGATGTTTTGTATGTTCAATTGTCTCCCTTGCTATTAAACAAAATGCTGTAGACATATAACGAGGGCTCTAGGCTGCTGCGTCACCGTAGAAGATAACTTAAGAGGTATGTGCATGGGGCTAGCAACTCATCCTGGGAAACAGATGGCTATGAAGGAGACCAGTGAAAGAAAGGACATTATATGTTTTTTACAAGCAGATTATGGTTAGAACGGCAGACACTCTCTCCTGAGGGTACCAGGAAATCAACGTATCCCGCCTTTCTGCGACGCCTCATATCACAAGCAGTTGGGCATCCGCCTGCCTGCAACGCCTCATGACAAGAGCAGTAGCACATACAGCCTGTCTCCGAGGACTCATGGAACGAGGACTATGACATCGCGCTTCTCTCAGACGCCTCATGGTAAGAGCTGTAGCACATCTCGTCCAAGCGACGCCTCATGACAAGAGCAGTAGGAGATCCCACCTATCTGAGACGCCTCATGACAAGAGCAGTAGGACATCCCGCCTCTCTCCGACGCCTCATGACATTAGCAGTAGGACATCCCGCCTCTCTCCGACGCCTCATGACATTAGCAGTATGACATCCCACCTCTCTCCGACGCCTCGTGACAAGAGCAGTAAGACATCCCGCCTCTCTCCGACGCCTCATGACAAGAGCAGTAGGACATCCCGCCTCTCTCTGACGCCTCATGACAAGAGCAGTAGGACATCCCGCCTCTCTCCGACGCCTCATGACAAGAGCAGTAGGACATCCCGCCTCTCTCCGACGCCTCATGACAAGAGCAGTAGGACATCCCGCCTCTCTCCGACGCCTCATGACAAGAACAGTAGGACATCCCGCCTCTCTCCGACGCCTCATGACAAGAGCAGTAGGACATCCCGCCTCTCTCCGACGCCTCATGACAAGAGCAGTAGGACATCCCGCCTCTCTCCGACGCCTCATGACAAGAGCAGTAGGACATCCCGCCTCTCTCCGACGCCTCATGACAAGAGCAGTAGGACATCCCGCCTCTCTCCGACGCCTCATGAAAAGAGCAGTAGGACATCCCGCCTCTCTCCGACGCCTCATGACAAGAGCAGTAGGACATCCCGCCTCTCTCCGACACCTCATGACAAGAGCAGTAGGACATCCCGCCTCTCTCCGACGCCTCATGAAAAGAGCAGTAGGACATCCCGCCTCTCTCCGACGCCTCATGACAAGAGCAGTAGGACATCCCGCCTCTCTCCGACGCCTCATGACAAGAGCAGTAGGACATCCCGCCTCTCTCCGACGCCTCATGAAAAGAGCAGTAGGACATCCCGCCTCTCTCCGACGCCTCATGACAAGAGCAGTAGGACATTCCGCCTCTCTCCGACGCCTCATGACAAGAGCAGTAGGACATCCCGCCTCTCTCCGACGCCTCATGACAAGAGCAGTAGGACATTCCGCCTCTCTCCGACGCCTCATGACAAGAGCAGTAGGACATCCCGCCTCTCTCCGACGCCTCATGACAAGAGCAGTAGGACATCCCGCCTCTCTCCGACGCCTCATGACAAGAGCAGTAGGACATCCCGCCTCTCTCCGACGCCTCATGACAAGAGCAGTAGGACATCCCGCCTCTCTCCGACGCCTCATGACAAGAGCAGTAGGACATCCCGCCTCTCTCCGACGCCTCATGAAAAGAGCAGTAGGACATCCCGCCTCTCTCCGACGCCTCATGACAAGAGCAGTAGGACATCCCGCCTCTCTCCGACACCTCATGACAAGAGCAGTAGGACATCCCGCCTCTCTCCGACGCCTCATGAAAAGAGCAGTAGGACATCCCGCCTCTCTCCGACGCCTCATGACAAGAGCAGTAGGACATCCCGCCTCTCTCCGACGCCTCATGACAAGAGCAGTAGGACATCCCGCCTCTCTCCGACGCCTCATGAAAAGAGCAGTAGGACATCCCGCCTCTCTCCGACGCCTCATGACAAGAGCAGTAGGACATTCCGCCTCTCTCCGACGCCTCATGACAAGAGCAGTAGGACATCCCGCCTCTCTCCGACGCCTCATGACAAGAGCAGTAGGACATTCCGCCTCTCTCCGACGCCTCATGACAAGAGCAGTAGGACATCCCGCCTCTCTCCGACGCCTCATGACAAGAGCAGTAGTACAAAAGAATAGACATCATCTCCCCGAATGTGAAAGGATTATCAACCGGAAACGATCAAGAAAAGTAGTTAATAAATTATTTGAATGTAGGATAATAAAATGAAAAGAACAAATTTCTTCTAATTCATAAGCCAATGAAGAGAAGAAATCCTCTCTAAAACACAAAACAATGAAGAGAACAAATTAGCTCTAAAACACAAACTAATGAAGAGAACAAATTAGCTCTAAAACACAAACTAACGAAGAGAACAAATTCGCTCTAAAACACAAACTAATGAAGAGAACAAATTCGCTCAAAAACACAGACTAATGAAGAAAACAAATTCGCTCTAAAACACAAACTAATGAAGAGAACAAATTCGCTCTAAAACACAAACTAATGAAGAGAACAAATTCGCTCTAAAACACAAACTAATGAAGAGAACAAATTCGCTCTAAAACACAAACTAATGAAGAGAACAAATTCGCTCTAAAACACAAACTAATGAAGAGAACAAATTCGCTCTAAAACACAAACTAATGAAGAGAACAAATTCGCTCTAAAACACAGACTAATGAAGAGAACAAATTCGCTCTAAAACACAAACTAACGAAGAGAACAAATTCGCTCTAAAACACAAACTAACGAAGAGAACAAATTCGCTCTAAAACACAGACTAATGAAGAGAACAAATTCGCTCTAAAACACAAACTAACGAAGAGAACAAATTCGCTCTAAAACACAAACTAACGAAGAGAACAAATTCGCTCAAAAACACAAACTAACGAAGAGAACAAATTCGCTCTAAAACACAAACTAATGAAGAAAACAAATTAGCTCTAAAACACAAACTAACGAAGAGAACAAATTCGCTCTAAAACACAAACTAACGAAGAGAACAAATTCGCTCAAAAACACAGACTAATGAAGAAAACAAATTAGCTCTAAAACACAAAACTGTGTCAAGAGACAGTCCATGTTTTATTTATTTTACGGCTTGTCGTTCGTATTTTCCAATTATTTTTTCCTACGATTCTTTCTTTTTGTCAATAAACATATTTTTCCACGATGTGCTTCAATGTCAGAGAAATATGCCCCATGCCATTAGCAGTTTCTCAGAGAGCATAAAAATACAAATGTATTTGAGAATGGCAACAAAACAGACACGTGCTTTCATCACGACGGATATGACCAGGCTGGTGTTGACATACAACGATCTGATGCTTCTTTTCATAATTTGAAACACTAGATCCTCCTGAGTGTAGTGCAAAAATATGTTACTACTAGAGTGATGACAGTATCGACCTTCACCTCGCTGGCCAGGCTGCTGTGCCACAGCATGTATGCAGGATGCGACGAAGACCAGTAGCTGAAGTATATTTCACCTAACCCGGATTACTATATTCTCTACTTCTGGACAAATGGTAGCAGCATCGCATAACCAGATGAAACTATTATTATGTAAGCGCAGGTTTGCAGTCCTGGACTGGGGTGTCATATCACTGCCACGTCGGATAATCGGTAGGCAGAACAATTGCTAACTTTCCGATAATAGATGATCTACGTTTTGATAAGCCATAAAAAGTCGGGTTTGAGTGGGGGTAGAGCATTCACTTTTCATTGCAATGGTACTCGGTTCACTTACGACAACATCACTTGCTATAGGGCTACCTTTACGTAGCTTGTGCATACGGGTCAATTCTGCTGTTTAACGGGCTGTTAAATTGAGTACATGACTTTGCTATGAGTTCGGCAAGGTAAAATTCCGTGCAATGAGTATCTCCCATCACTGATCATCTTCTGGTTTTACTTGTTGCCAAGGTAGGTGCACACACATTTGCTGTTTATGTTTATTGTGCACATGACAATGCACAAATACATTGGTGATTACCTTAGCTGTGCACAGAACGTGCACTCATAACTGTTTGCTTATCTCAGGCAAGCACACAACATCTAGCACAGACTTGCTGCTTGATCTCCTTCACGGAGCAATCCGACAGTCCTACCAGTCCAACCATTATCTCCCCATATCAGTCTCACAGACTGGGATCAAGATGCTGAGCAGCACACGAGCTGCAGTGGTCAGCGACCCATTGCTGACTGCTAGCGTCAGGCCAGCGAACCATAGCTGCCAAAACCCTTCTACACCTGCACGCGGTGATCCTGGATAACAGGCTGCAGCAGGGCAGACTGGCTAAGGAGAAGGGATCGAAGAGGGAATGCTAACCCAGTACTCAAAAAATGCTTGCTGAAGTCGGATGTGTTGGACCGAAAGGTGCCACACTCTTCCTTGTATATATAAACGATATTACAGAGAATATACCAAGAAGAGTCCATAGCTCAATGTTTGCAGACGATCTGGCTATGTGGACCTCTGAAAAGAATCTCACCATAGCAAGAAATCGGATGCAGACGGCCCTAACATCGCTGGAAGAGTGGGCGAACTCATGGCTGGTCAAAATAAACGAGGAGAAAACCACGTGCACAATATTCTCGCTCTCATTAAAACCCCAAAGTACCAAATTAAGTCTAAATGGCAAAATCCTGCAGCCAAACGACAACCCAACCTATCTGGGAGTCACATTTGATCGGCGCATGACATGGAAAAGTCAGATTGAGAGAAACCGAATGAAAGCCAGAGAAAGAATGGCGATCATGAGGAAACTTGCTGGCACAAGCTGGGGAGCAGACGAAGGCATACTAAAGAAACTGTACACTGGAAGAGTGAGACCAGTTCTCGAGTATGGCATTGCGGCATGGACAACAGCAGCGAAGGCGAACTTCGATAAAGTTAACAAACTTCAAAACCAAGCCATGAGAATTATAACAGGTGGCATGAAGTCAACGCCAATTGTAGAACTTGAAAAGATTACAAAACTGCAATCCATGACCGATAGAAGAGACTGCAGAGCCCAGCTGCAGTCAGAGAAACTCCGAAGACTGACGGACCATCCAATGTACCAGAGACTAAACAATTTGGGAAATGGGAAACTAAAGCGGAGAAACTTTGCAGAAATAGCCAAAGCAAAGATGCACGAAGATCCCATAAACGCACTAACAACACCAAAACCCATCACTACTGTACGAAAACCTACCTGGAGGCAGAATATATTTCCAGAGGTGGTAGAAAATATACCAGGTATTGCAAACAAAAACTGCCAGACTGAAAAAGAAAGGAGAGACACTACCCTAAGCTTCATAACGAAAAGCTACCCAAGCATGGACTGGACCCATGCATACACCGACGGTTCTGTAACAAACACTACACAGAACGGAGGGGCAGGAGCATTCCTGAACCTACCAAATGGCAGGAAAATAACACTGTCATTCGCTACTGGTAAGTACACAAGCAATTTCAGAGCGGAGGCAGAGGCACTGAGGGCGGCAGTGGAAGAAATGGTAACACACAGTGAAAATGAGAGCCATATAGTCCTGTTGACAGATGCTCTCGCCGTAGTCACAGCGCTAAAAAGCCAGAAAAACACTGAGCTTAATGACTTAAGAGCAGCACTCTGCAAACTGTGCCAGCAGTCCGCACCAAAAAGGGTAGTGGTACAGTGGGTTCCGTCACACTGCAACATCCAAGGCAACGAGGAGGCAGACAGACTGGCAAAAGAAGGTGCAAGGCTACCACAAACAGATACCAGTATGACGTACGAAGAGTCAAAACGGCTTATCAAAGCCAGATACATGACCAAATGGGAAACCGAACATACTGGTTACACCAAAAACGATGCCTATTACCAGTTGAACAGAAGAGAGCAGGTCGTTGTCTTCAGACTTCGCACTGGCCACAACAGACTGAGGTACCACCTATTCAACAAATTGAAGATAGGGTGTACCGACGAATGCCCGTGCGGTACTGGTAAAATGACCACTGAACATCTGCTGCAGAACTGCCCGACATACGAGGATCAGAGAGAGCAGATGTGGCCATTGCCAGTGGAACTGCAAGACAAGCTCTATGGTAGTGGCGAGAGTCTCAGGATGACCGCCGCTTTTTTCGAAAAAATAATGGTTACTGTCTGACTGTGTACGCAGAAGAAGAAGAAGGACCGAAAGGTGCAAATATCGCAGCCAAGCTGTAAACTACAACACAACTCATTCCGTTCTCTGAACTACATTCTGCTACTTACCCTTTCAGGGTTTGGTAGTTGGAGATTGAGAACGAACGAACGAACGAAGAAGAAGAAGAAGAAGAAGAAGTCCCATAGTCCTACCTGCCCAACCATTATCTCCCCAAATCAGTCCCATAGAACTACCAGCCCAACCATTTTCTCCCCATATCAGTAATTAATAATTCGTATAATCTGTCAAGCATATTCCCCAACTAAAGTGTTCTTCCTTCTCTGAATAGTTCTTGTCCGTCCTCTATTCCAGTACTGGATGAAACAAACTATGCCGTGAAGACAGTTTCCTAAAGACATGCCTTGTTCATCTCCTCCTAAATATGCGTCTTCCGGTTCAGCACTCTCCCTTCAGGCAGAGATTGACATTAAATGTATGTGAGATCAAATAAAAACATCAAACTTTTTTTCTAAATATGGGGTCTGGCAAATATCCTCAAGATTTCAATGAATATTTCTGGAACTGCCTTCTTTATAATTAGCTTAAACGTATTTGTTAAAGGCAAAATTGTTCTCTTCAGAGCTTATAAAAGAAAAGGCAATTCAAGGCACACGAATAGCCCTTTTCAGCTTTCAAGACATCACTTTTCAGGCTAATTCATATCACTTCAAATGGCAGTTAATGGTCTTTGGTTTTGCAATCATAAAGTTAATTGTTTTCATTTTACAAGGAAATGTTAATGGCGCGCTGCTTTACAAGGGTAAAGTTAAAGGTATTTGGTTTTACAAGAATAAAGTTAATGGCGCGTTGCTTTACAAGGATGAAGATAATCGTATGTTGTTTTTTGAGAACGATTTAACAATATTGTGGTTTACAAGAATACAGTTAACAATGTTGTAGTTTACAAGGATACAGTTAACAATGTTGTGTCTTCAGGGAGAACGTTAACAACATGTGTTAGACAAGGATACAGCCAACAATATTGCGTGATGCAAGGATACAGTTAAACAGTGGTTTCTTACAGCGATGAAGTTTTCATTTGTTTAACAATTTTTTATGCAAGCAGTTACTCTGCGATCTCTAGAATTCGCCAGGAGCCAAGTTGAGCAAGCAGTTCGCATCTATCCAGGTGAGTACTGACTCCACCCCTGTTAAAACATTTAGACTGCGGCAGAAACAGGTCACTTCAGAGAAATGTATGATGTCACAAAAATAGTATTGGTCCAGTAAAAAGGAAAACAGTGCAGCATTCTCTGAGCTCTGCTCATGCGACAGTACGGTCACTCCCACATACCTTGAGTACAGACTACTCTGAGTTCTACTCATGCGAATGTACGGTCACTCCCAGAGACCTTGAGTACAGAATTCTCTGAGCTCTACTCATGCGACAGTACGGCCACTCTCACAGACCTTGAGTACATAATTTTCTGAGCTCTACTCAGGCGACAGTACGGTCACTCCCACAGACCTTGTGTACAGAATTCTCTGAGCTCTACTCATGCGACACTATGGTCACTCCCACAGCCCTTGAGGATATAATTTTCTGAGCTCTACTCATGCGACAGTACGGCCACTCCCACAGACCTTGAGTACATAATTTTCTGAGCTCTACTCATGCGACACTATGGTCACTCCCACAGACCTTGTGTACAGAATTCTCTGAGCTCTACTCATGCGACACTATGGTCACTCCCACAGCCCTTGAGGATATAATTTTCTGAGCTCTACTCATGCGACACTATGGTTACTCCCACAGCCCTTGAGGATATAATTTTCTGAGCTCTACTCATGCGACACTATGGTCACTCCCACAGACCTTGAGTACAGACTACTCTGAGTTCTACTTATGCGAATGTACGGTCACTCCCAGAGACCTTGAGTACAGAATTCTCTGAGCTCTACTCATGCGACAGTACGGTCACTCCCACAGCCCTTGAGGATATAATTCTCTGAGCTCTACTCATGCGACAGTACGGTCACTCCCACAGACCTTGTGTACAGAATTCTCTGAGCTCTACTCATGCGACAGTACGGCCACTCTCACAGACCTTGTGTACATAATTCTCTGAGCTCTACTCAGGCGACAGTACGGTCACTCCCACAGACCTTGTGTACAGAATTCTCTGAGCTCTACTCAGGCGACACTATGGTCACTCCCACAGACCTTGATGCTGTTTAAGACTATCTTAGAATGGAGGAGCTGGACGTCAAACCATCATTAGAAGATCTTAATACAACCATTGACAATTTGGCGCTGGGCAAAGCAGCGGGCCGCGATGGAATCCCACCTGATCTTATCAAGCATTGCAAAGACGCACACTTGAAACCTCTACACTTGGTGCTATGCCAGAGTTGGAAAGAGGCCATCATACCGCAAGATATCAGGGATTCAAAGAGTGTTACATTATACACAAATAAAGGTGATAGAAGTGACTAATAAGTACAGCGGCATCTCACTGCTCAGTGTTGTTGGTCAGTGTTGTTGGCCAAGTCTTTGCCAGAGTTATCTTACTGCGGCTACACAAACTGGCTGAGCGCGTGTACCCAGAGTCCCAATGTGGATTCCGACCTGGAAGATCAACAATCGACATTAGCTCTTTCCTACAGCTAAAATAAAAGTCACGCGAGCAGAACAAGTCTTTTTATGTTGATTTAGTCGATTTTAATTTCGATAGCAGGGCTGGACTTTTCAAAATCCTCTCAAAAATAGGCTGCCCTAACAAACTGCTGCATCTTATAGTTGCATGCCATTAGGATATGAAAGGAACAGTCCAATTCGACTGTAATACATCACCTCCATTAAATATTCAATGTAGTATTAAACAAGGATGTGTCCTGGCCCAAACGCTATTTGGAATCTTCTGTGCGCTGCTACTGAAGCACACATTTGGTAATGCAACAGAAGGGATTTGCCTTCACACTAGGTCATACGACCGTCTGTTTAATCTTGCGAGACTCAAAGCTATAACCAAGGTCAGGGAAGTTACTGTCAGAGACTTGTTATTTTCTCATGACGCTGCTATTGTGACTCACAGTGTGCATGAACTCCAGAGATTGATATTTTGCTTCTCCCATGCGTGCATGAACTCCAGAGATTGAATGATCGCTTCTCCCAGGCGTGCATGAACTCCAGAGATTGAATGATCGCTTCTCCCAGGCGTGCATGAACTCCAGAGATTGAATGATCGCTTCTCCCATGCGTTCAAAGATCTCGGCCTAACAATAAGCCTGACGAAAATTAATTTGCCGGGATAATAGCCCCCCCCCCCCCCCCCGCCTCTCCCCCAACCCAACCATCACTATCGATAACTATGAACTCGTAACTGTTGACCAGTTCACTTACCTGGGGTCCCTCATTAATTATAAGTTCACCTAGAGCCCGAAATAGGCAATCGCATTTGCAGAGCTGCTGCCATATTGTCCAGTCGCACAACACGTGGCTGGGAAAACCCCAAACTTACAGCCAAGATCAAGGCCATGGTCTACTATACCTGTGTTGTCAGCACGCTCTTAAATAGTAGCGAAAGATGTGTAACCTATGCCAAACACATACATCACCTGAGATCCAAACTTGGTGTCTCACTGAGAGACAGTGTGACCAATGCAGGTATGGATTCTCGCACCGCTCTTTCAGGTATGCTCCCTCCATCGACAACGAAGTCTGCGGTGGCTTGGTCATGTTCGTCTAATGGAAGATGGTTGCATCCCCAAGGATGTTCTCGTCGGGCAGCTAGTGTGTGGTTAAAGAACAGCTGACCGATTATAGCTGAGGTTCAACAACCGATGTAAGCCGGGCATGAAGATACTGGATATGGGTCTTGGGAAGACATGGATGCAGACGGATCGAATGGAGATGCAACCTGAAGAGCAACCTCAGGCTGTGCGAAAATAAGCTCATGCAACACAAGGAAGTGAAAAGACAACGCCACAAGGAAAAGGGAAACCTGAAACTCAGTAGAAAGTTACCTCTCCAAGGTCGTATCAATGTATAGTCAGCCATAACTGAAAAGGGACTACTTACTATTAATGTCGTGAGGTACAATTGTACAGTCAACAACATGTGTATTGCGTTGATACAGTTAAACAATGCTTCGATAAAAGAGCATTCAGTTAAGCAATGCTTAAATTAAAGAGGACACAGTTAAACATGTTTGTGTTACAAAGGATAATGTTAACAATGTTTTGTTTTACAAGGATACAGTTAGCAATTCTTGTTTAACAATGGTTAAGTTAACAAAGCTTTATATACCAAATCCAGTAACAATGCATTACGTTACAGATAGAGTTTACAGTGTGGTGTTACAAGGATAGAGTTTATAGTGTGGTGGTACAAGGATAGAGTTCACAGTGTGGTGGTACAAGGATAGAGTTCACAGTGTGGTGTTACAAGGATAGAGTTTATAGTGTGGTGGTACAAGGATATAGTTTACAGTGTGGTGTTACAAGGATAGAGTTAACAAAGCTGAGTTTACAAAATAAGAGTTTCCGTCCTGTTACAAAGGCGAATGTAGAATGTCTTGTCCTACACATCGTCACGAATCTATATAAACCAGCCTCGAATGTTCCTATCTCCAGGCACTCAAATCTCGTTCCGAGCACGCGATTCAGAGGGTGAGTGTTGAAATCTGTGGGTTACAGAAATCAAGGACAGAGACATCTCCTCCCTTTTACAGTCACGACACTACAGCTAGGAGACAATCAAATCACGACAATGAGATTAACACAGACTGTCTCCAAGCCGTTGTGAAACACATTGTGTGAGTAGGGGGAATCGCACATTGCGTGAGTAGCTTGGCTTGACTTTGTTCGTTCTCAATCTCCCGCTACCAAACACTGAAAGGGCTTAAGTAGCAGAATGTAGTCCAGAGAACGGAATGCGTTGTGTCGTAGTTTACAGCTTGACTGCGATATTTGCACCTTTCGGTCCAACACATCCGACTTCAGCAAGCATGTTTTTTAGTACCGGGTTAGCATTCGCTCTTCGATCCCTCCTCCTTAACCAGTCTGCCCTGCTGCAGCCCGTTATCCAGGATCACCGCGTGGAGGTGTAGAAGGGTATTGGCAGCTATGGTTCACTAGCCCTGACGCTAGCAGTCAGGTATGGGTCGCTAACCACTGCAGGTCAAGCGCTGCTCAGCATCTTGATCCCATTACGTGAGTGAGGTGTAGCACATTGTGTCAGGGAGGTGTCGAACATTGTGTGAGGAAGGTGTCGAACATTGTATGACTGAGGGAGGTGTCGAACATTGTGTGACTGAGGGAGGTGTTGAACATTGTGTAAGACAGGTGTCGAACATTGTGTGAGGGAGGTGTTGAACATTGTGTAAGAGAGGTGTCGAACATTGTGTGAGGGAGGTGTCGAACCTTGTATGACTGAGGGAGGTGTCGAACATTGTGTGAGGGAGGTGTTGAACATTGTGTAAGAGAGGTGTCGAACATTGTGTGAGGGAGGTGTTGAACATTGTGTGAGGGAGGTGTCGAACATTGTTTGACTGAGGGATGTGTCGCAAATTATATGAGTGGGGTGCATCGCACATTTCGTGAGTGAGGTGAGTTGCACATTGCGTGAGTGAGGGGCGTCGCACATTGTGTGAGCGAGGTGTCGTACGATATTTAAGTTGGGCGTGTCGAAAATTGTGTGAGTGAGGTGTCGCACCTTTTGTGAGTGAGGTGTCGAACATTGTGTGAGTGAGGTGTCGACCATTGTGTGAGTGAAGTGTCGCACATTATTTAAGTTGGGCGTGTCGCACATTGCGTGAGTGAGGTGTCGCACATTTTCTGAGCGAGGTGTCGCACATTGTGTGAGTGAAGCGTATCGCTGTTACCATAGTGACCGAAACTTTGCGATCTTTCTCTGCATTCCTGCAATTTTGACTTTCCTTTCAGCGCTCTGTTCTGAATAAGTTATTTATTTATATATGGCTGTATCTAAGTTCATCTATTTATCTGTTTCTCTATCTTAATTGATCTATTTATGTGTGTCTCTATCTAAATTGATCTATTTATGTGTCTCTATCTACATTGATCTATTTATGTGTGTCTCTATCTAAATTGATCTATTTATGTGTGTCTCTATCTAAATTGATATATTTATGTGTATCTCTATCTAAATTGATCTATTTATGTGTGTCTCTATCTAAATTGATCTATTTATGTGTGTCTTTATCTAAATTGATCTATTTATGTGTCTCTATCTAAATTGATCTATTTATGTGTGTCTCTATCTAAATTGATCTATTTATGCGTGTCTCTATATAAATTGATCTATTTTTGTGTGTCTCAATCTAAATTGATCTATTTATGTGTGTCTCTATCTAAATTGATCTATTTATGTGTGTCTCTATCTAAATTGATCTATTTATGTGTGTCTCTATCTAAATTGATCTATTTATGTGTGTCTCTATCTAAATTGATCTATTTATGTGTGTCTCTATCTAAGTTGATCTATTTATGTGTGTCTCTATCTAAATTGATCTATTTATGTGTGTCTCTATCTAAATTGATCTATTTATGTGTGTCTCTATCTAAATTGATCTATTTATGTGTGTCTTTATCTAAATTGATCTAATTATGTGTGTCTCTATCTAAATTGATCTATTTATGTGTGTCTCTATCTAAATTAATTTATTTATGTGTGTCTCTATCTAAATTGATCTATTTATGTGTGTCTCTATCTAAATTGATCTATTTATGTGTGTCTCTATCTAAATTGATCTATTTATGTGTGTCTCTGTCTAAGTTGAACTATTTATATATGTTTCTATCCAACTTCTTCAATTTATGTTTGTCTCTATCTAAGTTGATCTATTTATATATTTTTATATCCAAATTGATCTATTTATGTTTTTCTCTAAGTTGATCTATTTATATATGTTTCTATCCAACTTCATCTATTTATGTGTCTCTCTATCTAAGTTAATCTATTTATATATTTTTATATCCAAATTTATCTATTTATGTTTATCTCTAAGTTGATCTATTTATTTATGTTTCTATCGAACTTCATCTATTTATGTGTCTCTCTATCTAACTCGATCTATTTATTTTTGTCGATTTGTCCTTGAACGTTTGTCCCGACATATTCTTCTATTTTACTATTTGCACTGCAGCATTTGTCTAAGTTGACTTTCTGTCTCCCTGTTTATGTCAATTGACTTTTCGTTCTTGACTAACTGTTCTTGACTTTTTTTCTAACAGTCGTTGACAATTTTCTAAGACAACTATTTAAACTGTCTTGTTTGTCCAAGATGACTTTTTCCTTTGGTCTATTTGTCTTAGTTGAATATTTACAATCACTTGTTATCCCTGGCCCTTTGTCTTTGACACCTTGTCGATGACCATTTGTCCAAGTTGACACAATATCCTTCAATCTGTTTAGTTGACCATTTACCTGGATTATGTGTCTTTTTTCCTTTGTTTAAGTTGACCATCTGTTCTTGACGATCTGTCATTATTCACTTGTCTAAATTTCCTTTTTTCCATTACCTATTTGACTACGGCAGTAATGCTATTTCTTACTATACTTTTTGTTTGACTAAGTTGGTTATTTGTCAATGACTATTATTCAACCTCGACTATTTGTCTAAGTGGACTATATTTTTGTTGCTATTTCTTACAGCTTGCTATTTGTTCTTGGTCATTTGTCTAAGATAAAAATGTGTCGATATCGATTTGTTTAAATTGACTAGCTATTCTTTGTTATGAGGCTAATCACTGATATCCCGTAATTTCTTGTTTAGGATCTCTGTCTAAGTTGACTTCTGTTCTTGACTATTTGTATATTATGGATACTTGCTTCCATCATTTGTAACTGACTATTTGTCTTTGGTCGTGTGTCTAAGTTGATGACTTGTACCTGACTATTTTTCATTGGTTGTTTGACTAAGTTGATGACTTGTACTTGACTATTTGTCTTTGGTGGTTTTTCTAAGTTGATAACTTGTACTTTACTATTTGTCTTTGATCGGTTGTCTAAGTTGACGACTTGTAGTTGACTATTTGTCTTTGGTCGTTTGTCTAAGTTGATGACTTGTACTTTACTATTTTCCCAGACAAAATTTCAAAGCTGACTATTTTCCATTGATCATATTTCTAAGCTGACTATTTTCCATTGACCAAATTTCAAAGTGGACTATTTGTCTAATTTGAATATTTCCAGAACAGTTCCGATGTGGGTCTTTGATCACGATGACATTCAAGCTGTTACCTCAGGTCGAGCGGTTAGGATGTAACTCCATGACCAACGAGAGCATGCGTTCGCATCCTCAGTTAGGCATACATCTATTTTTTTTCCGAGATTAAATAAAAACCAGGTCCGTACAATGCGTGTGCGACTGCAAAAGTAAATGGCCTTCATTCTTCGGTACTATAAATCCTCATTGTGGACTTCAGCAACGGGGATAAACACCGTAACAGTAGTAGTAGTAGTAGTAGTAGTAGTAGTAGCAGTAGTAGTAGTAGTAGTAGTAGTAGCAGTAGTAGTAGTAGCAGTAGTAGTAGTATTAGTAGCAGAAGTAGCAGTAGTTATAGTAGTAGTAGTAGCATTTGCAGCAGTAGTAGTAGTAGTAGTAGTAGCAGTAGTAGTAGTAGTAATAGTAGTAGTAGTGGTAGTAGTAGTATCAGTAGCAGTAATAGTAGCAGTAATAGTAGTAGTTTTATCAATGCCAATATCCTGACCTTTCATAACGCGTACATCAGACTGAAAGACATCTATTTCTTCACCACAGGCAGAGCCATAGTCGTGCTTATTTTTGCTTAAAGTAAAGTCCAGTAACCCATAGCATTACTGCCGTAGGGGTGTGAGGTGTTAGCGATCTCACTTTTCAAAGGCTCGGCTATATGAGGACGGTAGCCATCTCCTCTCCTTCGGCGCTTTTACATCCCGGACTGAACCATACCCATATAAGGCTGAGTCTACCCGGGATTCGTTGCAGTCTAAAAAAAACATTTCCGCCTCAACAGGGCAATGAACACAGAACCACTCAGATGCGAAGCCAACGCGCTAACCACTGCGCTACGCGGCTATATTGTGCTTACACGGCGAAATATACACATGGTCAATACAGCTTGGCAGGATGTACACACCCCTGTTAAGTCCTCTCTAAAACTTAAGGCCGGTGACCAAATCCTCATTCTGATACGGCAGGTTTCGGTAATGCGCTCCACTTGAGACAATTCCAATCAACAAAGACGGATGATAGTTTAACTGACATTCTAAAAACGTATACACAATATCAGCAACGTTGCTAATGGTTACTGAAAAAAAGTAACCAATATGGAACGAACAACCCAGACGGTCAAGATCTAATCAAATATAATAAATAAGTGACAAGAAAACTTTCGAAACAAATTCACAAATAATAGATTCAAACAAGAACAGATTCATTAATAGAAATTCATGGAAAAAACCCTCACATGAGAATCACAAAGGCATATAAGACCCTTGTAGAATGGAGATGGCCAATTGTGGGATTCGTCAATCTAAGTACAAAATTATGCAGTAAACAACGGAGGCCCATAATTCTTGTCTAGACGATGCTGCATGAAGTTAGGGAGAGCTTTCAAGAATTAAGAAAACAACCGAAAGTAATATATATATATTACATTTGCTATAGACAAGTAGAAAAATATTAGGGAATACAGAGGTCACAAATAGAGCTCTTTGGGGAAAGAGTTTGGAAAAGAGGATGATTCAACGAAACCAATCGTTGGGAATAATAGCTTCTTGGAAGTCGCTGATGATGTCATATTAGGAGAGACAGAAAATCAATCTTTTCTTTTGTTGATGGAACGAGGAATGCAGAAGCTTGAGAAAGAAGGCTGGAGAGAGAACACAGTCGGGGTAAAGTGTGAAGGGAACAGAAAGCTGTCTCGTCAGACAGGAAACAGCGCAGGAAGCAAATAATATAAATAAGGGCAAGGTCGGTGAAATCATTTTAGACAGACATTGTCTGCCAAATTATAGACATTTGCTCTCTTTCTTTCTAAAATACGACATGTCTGTTTCTCAGTTTATCCACAGATTATATGATTCCCAGTTTATCCACAGATTAGAGGGTTCTCAGTTTATCCACAGATTAGAGGATTCTCAGTTTATCCACATATTATATGATTCTCAGTTTATCCACAGATTAAAGGATTCTCAGTTTATCCACAGAGAGAATTAGTTTTCTGTTTTAAAAAGATTCAAACATTCTAGTTGATGCACTTAAACTTAGGCACACCTAGTGACCTTTCATAGTGATGGGTTACAGTGGTTCTGCTCACATCGAGAGACGTATTTGCTGTCACAATCTTCGATTGGGATGGACAACTAGTATCATCTCTTATATTAATTTTCGTAGGACCGGAAATTACGTGGCATGTCTGATAGTTTTGATATTCGACATTTCTGTAATTTCTATCATTGTGAACTATAACCAGAACAACCTATTTTTATTTCCTTTGCCACAATCGCACCCAAAATTTAGTACATGCTCAAGAATGTAGCCACGAAGAGTACCATATTGGTCGTTGGAGGATATCAGGCAATATTCAAATTGTAAAAAGTTGCCGTTTTCGCAAATGTTGCTAAATTTTAAAAAATAATTTCCAAGTTTAGTACAGGAAAAGAGAAATATCATTGCTTAGCCATACTGGAAAGATATATTCTGTAAAATACTTTAAAAAAGACTATGCCCAAGAACGATATGAAGTAAATAAATATTTGATCAATCTATGTACAAGTTTTAAGTGAATAGCCAATGTATTTTAAGAACAAACGCAGGATATTCCGATAGAACGTTATATCAGGATCGGTGTACGGCAAGATTGTGTACTATTCTCTTTACTGTTTATCACATATATAGACGCAATATGTAAGAAAGCCAACACTAGTAGGGGAAACAACCTCAGAAATCACTTAAATGAACTCCTCTTTACCGATGATCAACCAGTAATAGCAACCTCAGAAAAACAACTGAAGAACATCAACAATCTTAATGAGGCTTGTACGGATTACGGTAGGAAAATCAACATAGAGAAAACCGAAGTTATAACGATTGCATGAACAGAAACAATAACAAATATATTTATGCAAAACCAACAAGTAAAAACAGGGAAAAATGTCACGTATTTGTAATGGACAACTATTTGTTCAAGAGGATTGGAAAGATGCAGGAGTGATCCCCTTATTAAAACAAGGCCAAAATAAATCAGACCCAGCAAATTATAGACCGATGAGTTTAACTAGCATAGTCTGTAAATCGATAGAGTCAATAATCAAAGAAAACATTGTAATGTATTTAGACAAGTTTAATCTAATCAGGAATAGTCAACATGGGTTTGCTAGAGGGAAATCGTGCTCAACCAATTTTAGAGAGGAAGGAATTAAAATGATTGATAAAGAGGAGACAGGGAATGTTATTTATCTAGATTTTGTTAAGGCCTTTGATAGAGTACCTCATCAAAGATTATTTAGAAAGTTCAGATCACATGGAATAGGTGGGGAAGTTGCCAAATGGATTGAAAATTGGTTAACGGGGAAAAGGCAGAGGGTGGGCATAAATAATGAGAATTCTGAGTGGAGTGAGGTAAAGAGTGGGGTGCCTAAAAGGTTTAGTTTTGAGACCATTTTTGTTCTTGATATATATAAACGATTTGGACATTGATATGGGATCCATGATTTTAAACATTCGCTGATGACACAAAACTATGCAGTGGTGTCTCATCTAAAGCAGAAGTGGATATATTGAGGTCGGATTTAGATAACATTCGAGAATGGTCTGCGAGCTGGCAAATGGAGTTAAATGTAAATACATGTACAGTCATCCACATGGATTGATCAAATCAGATCAGGTCAGGTCAGGTTATCCCGTAACCGATGAGGTCGTTGGGGCACACATGAAGACATCTTCACAACTCCACGCCACTCCCCTCTGTCAGATGCCGCTGCCCATGACTCTTCTGGTCGGAGACTGATCCATTCTTTTATGTTGTCCTCCCATCTCTTTTTGAGCCGGTCTCTTCGTCGTCTGCCATGCACCTTTCCGTGGAGGGTTGTATTTGCAAGACCATTTGATCTGGATATGTGACCGTACCAAGTGAGTTTCCTTCTTTTGGCAGTTGCCAAGAGATCTTCGAAAGGCCCTATTGCTGTTGTAATTATATCTCGTATTTCCTCATTTGTAACTCGATCTTTGTACGTAACGTTTAAAAGTTTTCGGAAACATCTCATCTCCAAGACCTGTATCCTTCGTTGAAGGTAAGCTGTAACTGTCCATGTCTCACACGCATAGAGGAATATTGACAGGACCAGTGTACGCATTAATCTGATTTTCGTGCATAGTGCTAACCGTTTATCTTGCCAGATTTTGTTAAGCCGTGCAAGCGCCGCTATTGTCTGTGCTATTCTGGCCAACACTTCACATTTTGATCCTTCATCACTGACAATCGACCCAAGATATTTAAAACGGTCAACCACTTCGAGTTCCTGACCGTTAGGTTTTATCTTGTTGTTGAAGCCCGTAGCGTTGTTGGTCATTAATTTAGTCTTTCCAGCGTTTATCTCCATACCATAGTCAAGAACTGTTTCATCGAGCCTGCTGATCCATTCCTGGAGTTCTGCTTCTGAACCCACCAACCCGTCGATATCATCTGCAAAACGAAGGTTGGTAATCGTTCGGTCCCCTATCTTGACAGTACCAACGTGACCTCTAAGTGCTTCACTCTAATTCCTTCAAGGAATATATTGAAAAGAGTTGGAGAAAGTGTACATCCCTGTCCCGCACCAACTGATGTGCGAAACTAGTCTCCTCGCCTCCCATTCACAAGAACTGCGCTGGACGCCTTGTCATACAGGTGTTCAAGGACCGTTATAATATTTCTGTTGATATTATACATCCTCATGGTTGCCCAAAGCGCTTTATGCCATACCTTATCAAATGCCTTTTTAAAATCCACAAACTCATGATATAGTGTTTGCTGATGTTCTAGAAATTTCTCGCTTAGCAGCCTTAAATTAAATATCTGTTCTGTAGTGCTTCTTTCCTGTCTGAACCCTGCTTGCTCCTCGGTAATAATGTTCTCTGCTTGGGTTTTCAATCGGTCGAGGATTAATCTAAGCATGACCTTGCTAGGGTGGCTAATGAGGCTTATTGTTCTGTAATTTTGGCACAGCTTTAGGTTTCCAGACTTATGTAACGGTATAACTATTGATTTCGTCCATAAGTCCGGCCAGTTTCCTGACGCCCATATTTTGTTACAGATGTGTGTCAGGCCTTCCACCACTACCTCTCCACCTGCTTGTAAGAGCTCTGCTGGTATATTGTCCACGCCGGCCGCCTTCCCTCTTCTGAATATCTTTACCGCTGCAATTACCTCTTCTTTCGTTATCAGTTGGTTTTCCTCTATATTTGTTGGCGTTGGGGGGATTGTTTACTCAGGTTCGTTTCGCCCTTTATAGTTAATTAGCTCGGAACAGTACTCTGTCCATCGTGTCAGTACGTCAGTTTCCTCAATAAGGCACTTGCCGCTTTTATCATGGATCATAAGGTTCCTGCTTTGTCTTTGTGTTACGAGATCTTTGACCACCTTGTATGCTCCTTTAGCATCATTTCTGTTTAGTCTTACTTCGATGTTTGCGCATTGCTCTCATATCCACGCTTCTTTCGCCTCTCTCATCTTTTGTTGAATGGCTTTCTTGACCTCTTTATAACAGCCGACCTCCTCCGGTGGGTGATTGTGTTTTTTCAGTGACCTTCTTTTATCACAAAGGTCTAGAATGTCTTTGGTCACCCATGGCTTCTTTTTTGTTTGGTGGCATCCCAGGATCTCTGTTGCAGTATCTATGAGAGCTGCGTTAAGAGACTCTGTAATTGTATCTGTATCCAGTCCCTCTCTGAGAGCCAACAGTGGCGCAAATCTCCTGCCTACCCTTGCTTGGAACACTTCGGTGATTTTTGGGTCCATTAGTTTGTCCAGGTCAAACTTTAGCCTGGTCACATCCTTCTTTGCGACTCCCCTTAATCGCAGACGCATGGTCATTATAACCAGATGGTGGTCGCTTCTTATATCAGCTCCGGGGAAACTTCTCGTTTTGTCGGTGTTGATGCTCGATCGGAACCTCCTCAGGACCAGTGTATAGTCAATCTGGCTGTGCACTTCATTGCTTGGGTTATGCCATGTCCAGCGTCTCGAGGGCTTGTTTAACCCAAACGTATTTGCCACCAACAGCTGGTTGCATCTTGCAAATTTTAGGAGTCTGAAGCCCCGGTCATTGGTTTCTTTATTTACGTATGGGCCACATGTTCCCCTTCAGTCGTGGACTGCATCTTCTCCAATTTTTGCATTCCAATCCCCCTGGACTACCAATATGTCTTTTTTTGGCGTTTCGTGTATCAGACTTTAAAGTTGATCATAGAATGCCTCTATTTCACAATCTTCGTAGTCTGCAGTGGGTGCGTAGCACTGTATTATGGTAATATTAAACGGTGCTGCCTTTAGCCGTAAGATGATCAAACGGCGAGATATTGGGCGGCCGCCCAATATGCATCTGGCTGTATCTTTATGCACCAGTGTCCCCACTCCATGTAAATGTTTGTCCTCCCTGCCACTGAAGTAGAACATGTGGCCCTCCTCCGTGGTAAACTCTCCAAAGCTTTTCCATCGAGCCTCGTATATACCAAGGATGTTCCACCGGTAGTTGTCCATCTCGTGCGTTAGCTTATTGATTTTGCCACATGGGTTCAGTGTTCTAACATTCCACGTACCTATTGTGAGCTTGTCTTTTCTCAGTTTGATCAAATATGGAACATAATTACAGAATGGGCGAGAACAAAATTAGAATGATAGAAAAGGAAAGGGATATTGGGGTAATAATAGATCACACAGGTACAGTGAGTGAGCAAGTCCAGGCCGCAGTGAAAAAGGTAAATGCAAGGTTAGGTATGATACAAAAAAATATTACACATAGGAGCAAGGAAGTGAAAATCAAACTATATAAAGTATTAGTTAGACCTAGATTGGAGTACTGTGTACAGGTGTGGAGTCCTTATCATATAGGGGATATAAACATGCTGGAAAGAATACCAAAAAGAACGGCAAAGCTTATAGTTGAATTCTAGAATTACAGTTATGAGGAAAGGCTCAGAAAACCGCCTACAGTGTCTACAAAAGAGGAGAGTTGTAGGTGGCAATACAGTTATATAAAATAATCAAAGGAACGGATAAGTTAGATTATAACAAGTTTTTTTCAAAATTCAACCATCTACAAAATCAAGAGAGCATAGCTAAAAATTAGCTAAAGAAAGGTCCAGATTAAATGTCAGGAAATATTTTTTAGTCAGGTACGGGTGAATTTTTGGAATGCATTGCAACAGAAAGTAGTGGAGACAGGGACAATTAATGCATTTAAGAATAGATTGGAGGCACATATCTTTTAGACAAATGGAATATCAAGGAACTGGCTTTTTACAGAATCAGAACCATCTTCTAAACTAGTATCAAAACGTTAAGTTAACTTAAATCATGACCAGAGCTGTTCACCAGGATCACCAACACAGTCAAGTATGTATCAATGATGAATATTGACTTAAAACTATCGTATATCCAGGACTCCGAACAATCACATTAGTGTACTGATTCTTGCAGAGGTGAAGATATCAGCAGTGGGTAATGGCATTACCAGATGACTTTGTTGATCATGAATGATCACTTATTGTGTGTGAGTTTGTCCATCATTGCAAAAAAGCATTAGGTTTCTATTTAAATTATTTCTGTTTGTACGGCGACATGTTTGTAGGGCGACATGTTTGTAGGGCCACATGTTTTTAGGGCCACATGTTTGTAGGACCACATTTTTGTAGGGCCACATGTTTGTAGGGTCATATGTTTGTAGGGCCACATGTTGCCACACTTAAATATGAAATATGACGATGAAGGTCTACAATTAAAAATACTGAAACGCAAAGTCCAGGGGAGAAGACAGAAAAGTTCAAGAATAAAAGGCTGACTATCCTTTCCAGGAATGAAAATTTCTTTACGCTATTACTTAAGTAAGTTCAAATTGAATTAACGTTAAATCTATGTTGGCTATTTACATGTTTGGTCTACAAATCTGACGTCAACAATTATCATTTCATTATCAATTAAAATACAGGATGTTGTTGTAGCACTTATTATGTTTGAGATTTGGGCTTTCGTGGCCCAAGACAGGGTCAGCTGGAGACGAAGTTGGTACCCGCAGCTACACTGAAGAGCGGGTCATCAGGATCTTGGAAAACCAGAAACACAATGTTCCATCTAGAACATGAATATGTTCTACCTGACACCCCTTGGTAGTTATGGACAAACTAAGGAGACCCAGGATAATGCTGGGACATTTGCATATGATGTGTATGAAGACTTGATGTATGTGTATGAAGACTTGATGTGTATGAAGACTTGATGTGTATGAAGACTTGATGTGTATGAAGACTTGATGTGTATGAAGACTTGATGTGTATGAAGACTTGATGTGTATGAAGACTTGATGTGTATGAAGACTTGATGTGTATGAAGACTTGATGTGTATGAAGACTTGATGTGTATGAAGACTTGATGTGTATGAAGACTTGATGTGTATGAAGACTTGATGTGTATGAAGACTTGATGTGTATGAAGACTTGATGTGTATGAAGACTTGATGTGTATGAAGACTTGATGTGTATGAAGACTTGATGTGTATGAAGACTTGATGTGTATGAAGACTTGATGTGTATGAAGACTTGATGCGTATGAAGACTTGATGTGTATGAAGACTTGATGTATAGACAGGAAATAGTTGCAGTTGCTTTAGACGTAGACTACGCATATAACCAGGTCGACGTTGGTGCATTGATCCTGTTTGAAGCAGTGTGGAATCAACACATGGCTGGTGAGCTGAATATCCTCTACTCTGATGTAGAGAACAATTACACTTTGCTTGGGTTCTTGGATATTTCCATTTCAGTTAAATATTATCCAAATGATTTCAAACATAATTGTTTCATGCCAGTATGTCTTCAGTTATTCAATTACTCGTTGTCATGTACACACACATTACTACATACCAATCATGTACACACACATTTTCTGCATACCAATCATGTACACACACACATTTACTACATACCAATCTAGCATTGTTAGAGTTTTAAAAGCAGCGTTTTCCTTTTCTAAATTTTGTTATTTTGAATCTCAAGATCAGACTTCGTATCCAACATGACGACTCGTCTCTACAAACTTGGCTAGAACAGTGTGCACTAAAGTGAATTTCCAAGTGTTTTACACTCCAGGATGTGTTTTCTATAGCGAAAAACAATTCGTTCACAGTGACCTAATTTAGAAAATGTACGCCTCGGAAGCTTACAAGAACATATTCCAGGCAAGTTCTTAATCTATCCCCAGAACATAACTTAATTTTCAGTAACGCTTTCTATCACCACTGTAGAAGTCAAATACTCATGTGGTATAGATGGAACAACACAAACCAGGCGGCCCAAATAAACTTCATACTAACAAGAAAGGAAAAGGGAAGCACAAGATGGGGGGATGGAAAAGTCAAAAGTTACATTCAAGAAAAGAAAAAATGTTGTCACAAATGACAGAAACAAAAAAACAGAGGAAGGTTACAAATTTTACAGGAAAAAAACAAAAACAAAAAAAAAACATTGAATATTGCAAAATATGATTCATGGACAAAATATGGAGAAAAAGTAGCAAACTTATATACTGCATCACCTATACATTTGTTATCAAAGCAATGAGAGTGAGAGTGTAAAAATTCAATCCATCCATGATTATCAACAGTAAGTTCAAGGAACTATCTACCAACAACAGTCAAGACATTAGAAACTAGTTCAAGGAAATATCTACCAACAACAGTCAAGACATTAGAAACTAGTTCAAGGAAATATCTACCAACAACAGTCAAGACATTAGAAACTGATGGAAAGAATAGTTTAGCAATCTAGTAAACCTAGGACAGTATGAACCAGAGAAGCACCAGATGAAGAATGAAACACAGAGTGGTTTAAATATATTCAAATCATAAGGTGAAACAGCCCTGTGGGAAAGGACGTCGAGAGAGGTACCAACAGATTAGCAGCAAGCGATCATCGTTCCTATCTGGAAAAATGAAGCCGACAAGCGAGAGTTAAAAACATATAGGAGAATCTTTATTCCAAGTTGCATAGGCAAGATATATGCACAGATACTAGAAAAAAAAAAGCAAGGGCCGATACTGGAAACCCAGTCAAAAAATAATCGGTTCGGGTTGAAAGTAAACAGCTTCATTGGCGCAAAATTTCCATTGAGACAAATATGTGAACGTTCTATATAATACATGGTAACAACAGACCAAAATAAAAGGTGTTCGATAGTCAATCGAAGATTTACAGACGATCCTAACTGGTTATGGACTGCAAGGTCCTCTCCTGAGTAACAGTAAAGCCCTATATCGGGACAGCTAGAGTACAGCAAGAACCGATGAAGACATGCCAGAGTGGTTTCCCATGTCATTGGGCGTCAGACATAGTTGTGTTCTCTCCCCAATCATCTTTGTCATTTATATTAATCAAATCTTACTGGGGGCAAATACAGAACAGGAAAGTTCTAATGAAATGATCTATCTTCGCAAATGACCAATGATCCACCCCAATGAACATAACCTACAACGTTATTGCGACTCACTGTGCTTAAATTGTAATGCGTGCGACATGAATATCTGCACATCACAATCAGAGACAGTTAGTAAAGATAGAAAGCACACTGCACGTTCTATTCATCTAAATGAGGAAACAACCAAGGAGGTGCAAGAATTTTGGTATTTAGGAATTGTTTTTACTGAAGGCTGCAGACTTGATAGAGAGACAAAGATGAGAGTGCAGAGGGCAAACGCTATCACTTACCAGCTGTCTCTACTACTAACACCCTAAGATTTCCCTTCAAGCAAAAAATCAGATGATAAATAGTATCTTTATCTCTAACCTGTGCTATAAAAGTCAGACAAGGACATTACATAGGACTAAGGACTGAAAGATAGCCACCTACGGAAGGCGGTGCCTTCGAAAGGTCACTAAAAACTCCAGAAGAGACCAAATAACAAATACAAATATTCAGGGGGAGGTTTGAACAATTCCCTGTTTAAATTACATCGATCAACAGAGAAAGAAATAATTGGACCGGATTGTGAAAATGCCATCAGACCACATTGTGAAAATGCCATCAGACCACATTGTGAAAATGCCATCAGACCACATTGTGAAAATGCCATCAGACCACATTGTTCATGCAACTCTCTACACGAGAACATCAGGAAGGACAGCAAAATGTATACAGAGGAAATAGTGGATATTGGGCATACATGAAAACTGCCTTAAAGTGAGGATAAGTGTCACTTGGGCGACGAAAGAGGCTGAAGACAAATACATAACTCGACACTGTGCTACAATCCAGTAGAAAGTGAGACGACACTGGGCTACAATCCAGTAGAAAGTGAGACGACACTGGGCTACAACCCAGTAACAAGTGAGACGACACCGGGATACAACCCAGTAGAAAGTGAGACGACACTGGCCTACAACCCAGTAGAAAGTGAGACGACACTGAACTACAACCCAGTAGAAAGTGAGACGACTCTGAACTACAACCCAGTAGAAAGTGAGACGACAAAAGTAGTAGAATCTCAACATTTTTTGTCCCAGCCCCTAACACCCCAATACCCAAATTTGGTCACAATTATCTAACAAAATCGCTTACATTTTAAAAAGTAATTGCATAAGCTTTGCCCTAGCATTTTTTGTAATTAAAGACTATATGAATTATATTTGCTAAATATATTTAAAACAGCTCTGTTTTTCTAGCTATGTTAATGAAATTTAACATGTTTTCCCATTTACAGAATAATGTACTAATCAGGCACACAGTTGAAGGGAAGACCGATATTGCCCAGTAAATAGATTCCCGCTTCGACGTGTAGCCGGTGTATCGAAAGGAATGTCACGTCAATAGTACTTGCCACCGGAGGCGTCGCATGAGTTGACAGTGAAGACACTATCGCAGGACAGGACACCCACTTTGACACCAATTCAAACTAATATGTGTTCCCTTCTAAGTAGGTACAGTGATGGTACAGAAACACAGGGAGAAGACACCTCCAGCTAATGTGCACTAAGAAGGTACAGTGATGGTACAGAAACACAAGGAGAAGACACCTCCAGCTAATGTGCACTAAGAAGGTACAGTGATGGTACAGAAACACAGGGAGAAGACACCTCCAGTTAATGTGCCTTCTACGTAGGTACAGTGATGGTATAGAAACACATGGAAAAGACACCTCCAGCTAATGTGCACTAAGAAGGTACAGTGATGGTACAGAAACACAAGGAGAAGACACCTCCAGTTAATGTGCCTTCTAAGAAGGTACAGTGATGGTACATACAAAAATGGAGAAGACACCTCCATCTAATGTGCCTTCTAAGATGGTACAGTGATGGTACAGAAACACAGGGAGAAGACACCTCCAGTTGATGTGTCTTCTAAGAAGGTACTGTGATGGTACAGAAACACAGGGAAAAGACACCTCCAGTTAATGTGCCTTCTAAGAAGGTACAGTGATGGTACAGAAACACAGGGAGAAAACACCTCCAGTTGATGTGTCTTCTAAGAAGGTACTGTGATGGTACAGAAACACAGGGAAAAGACACCTCCAGCTAGTGTGCCTTCTAAGATGGTACAGTGATGGTACAGAAACACAGGGAGAAGACACCTAAAGTTGATGTGTCTTCTAAGAAGGTACTGTGATGGTACAGAAACACAGGGAAAAGACACCTCCAGTTAATGTGCCTTCTAAGAAGGTACAGTGATGGTACAGAAACACAGGGAGAAGACACCTCCAGCTAGTGTGCCTTCTAAGATGGTACAGTGATGGTACAGAAACACAGGGAGAAGACACCTCTAGCTAATCCATATTTATATCATTCCTAACAAGCTGATGGTTTCTACACACGTGAGTCCTACAATGCCGAGATGACGAAATTATACAGCAGCTGGAAATTACACGCCGCCAGCAATTATGCATACCAGTAGCAGGTGTCTAGACTCTCTATTTGAAGGTTAATTTAAATGCAGTCTAATTTTACAATCGTCTTTTGCGGAGTACACAAAAAGGTACGGCCATCTTGGTTGCATCAATATGCCCAGGCAGTCAATAAAGAGATCAGGCCAGAAACCAATCCGTAGCAGAGAAAGAGTTAAGAGTGGATGCTGGAATGTCATACAAGGCTACTATTTCCAGAGCTGTCTTTCAATCACAGAGGGCTATTCCATACTCAGCAGCTTTTCTTAGCTGCGCGAATGAAAGGTAAAGGTAGTCCCATAGCAGGACCTGTTGTCAGGGATCAAGTGTTAGACGCTTCACTTCGCGAGGATATAGTTTGATGAGGATGTGAGGCGGCAATTTTCATTACGCGCTGCCATTCTTTGGATGATAGCAAGCCAGGTATCCATTGTCAGCTGGATTCATGAAGCGTACATGTAATGATAGTAGAAGTCGGTACCTTTGTCGTTACAAACAAGTGCTCTACCGCTGCGTTAACCAGACTCATGAATAATGATGTGTTAAAGGTTCGTGCGTTAGATGTCTTCTTTTTTTGGCGATTTGAACCACTCAGTTAGACGGCACTGCTAGACGGCACTGTTAGACGGCAGTGCTAGACGGCAGTGTTATGTGGCACTGCTAGACGGCAGTGTTAGATGACACTGTTAGACGGTACTGCAAGACGGCACTGCTATACGGCAGTGTTAGACGGTACTGCTAGACGGCACTGATGGACGGCACTGCTAGACGGCACTGCTAGACGGCACTGCTAGACGGCACTGCTATGTGGCACTGCTAGACGGCACTGCTAGACGGTACTGCTAGACGACACTGCTTGACAGCACTGCTAGACGGCACTGCTAGACGGCAGTGTTAGATGGCACTGTTAGACGATACTGCTAGACGGCACTGCTAGACGGAACTGATGGACAACACTGCTAGACGGCACTGCTAGACGGCACTGCTAGACATCACTGCTAGACGGCACTCTCAGATCCCACATCTAGACCACACTGTCCGTAACCCTCTACCAGATTGTTTCAGTGCGGCAAAGTTTCCTATGTCCATTTCTCTCACATACTGAGCCCTAAGTAAACCACTACAGTAATACTACTATACACAGAAACCACACTCCACACAGTGCTGTAAACCTGTGTATATTTGTTATCTGAATATAATCGTTAAACCCGAACAAAAATTGGGAAAGAGAAATGCATTCCTTGACTAGACGGACAAACAGCGAATCACTGGAAACGATTCTAAAAAATAGTATTGGCATTTCGATCGGCGGAAACCAGTCCAATATACAAATACTACGAAACTCATCATTAAAAATGATTTCGTTTTGAAGTCTCACTTAGGTATGTCTGTGAACGTTAATCGATTACTCCACTTATCAATATGTTCGACTGTCTCTTTCTCTGACTGTACATCCAATTATGAATGTCTATGTTTATCTATTTGTTTGACTGCCTCTCTATCTTTCCAATGATTCGTTTCTCTCTGAATGTTTGAATGTCTGTCTATCTATCCCCTTATGAAGGCGGTTGTGAGACATGCAGTGAAAGCCATATAAACATTCAGCGACGCGAACAGGAACAGAACGACTCGATAATGACAATGTTTACATAAGACGGAAATGTCAAAAAACCGGATTCATGTGCGGGTGACGTGTCTGGAAGAAATCATCCGGACCCACCTGGAGCTGTTTAAGTGCGCTATTTAGTCGGACATATTCTCATATTCTGTTGTTGTTTAGACAGCGACATATGACTTTCGTATACAGGATGGAAGTATATTCGATAAGTGTGGTATCCAGAAAGGGATTTACGGTCTCCGAGACGGCTAGGAAGCACTCTCTATCCCATGATTCCGCCATAATGAGTGTGTTTATGTCATGGAACTGCAGCCTTAACTTCGGGAGGTATAATGTTTGTTGGTGCGTCTTCTTGGAGGGCTACATCAATTTCAACCATAAGATGTTCTGTTAGCTATGGCCCGGAAGTAAATATCTGAACATGCTGTTCTGTGAGTTATGGCCTGGAAGTAAATATCTGAACATGATGTTCTGTGAGTTATGGCCCAGAAGTAAATATCTGAACATGCTGTTCTGTGAGTTATGGCCCGGAAGTAAATATCTGAACACACTGTACTGTTAGCTATGGCCCGGAAGTAAATATCTGAACATGCTGTTCTGTGAGTTATGGCCTGGAAGTAAATATCTGAACACACTGTTCTGTGAGTTATGGCCTGGAAGTAAATATCTGAACATGCTGTTCTGTGAGTTATGGCCTGGAAGTAAATATCTGAACATGCTGTTCTGTGAGTTATGGCCTGGAAGTAAATATCTGAACACACTGTTCTGTGAGTTATGGCCTGGAAGTAAATATCTGAACATGCTGTTCTGTGAGTTATGGCCTGGAAGTAAATATCTGAACACACTGTTCTATGAGTTATGGCCTGGAAGTAAATATCTGAACACACTGTTCTGTGAGTTATCATCTTCTCTTGGCAATAGCTGCACATGTTTATATTCACATCTCGCCCCTGTTAGACCAAATAAGTAAGTGTACGCAAGTTTTAACTCTAGGACTCAGTTGAAAAGAACTGTCCCCATGAAATACTGAGTTTCTCATGAAACAAGACTTCTCAGAACCCACACCCTGATGAAGCAAAACTCCTCAGAACCCACACCCTACCATGCAATCTTCCGAAAAAGCACTGGCCTTCTGTTGCTGACCTCAGAGTCAATAGTTTACCTCGAAGAGGTGTTACCAAGGTTCTTCTTTGTGGGATGCCCACAATAAGTAGGATTGGGCTTTTGTGCGCACTGAAGAGAGCTTTACGTGGCGGGTTGCAGTAGCTTTCTCACATCCTGAGCGTGCTGATGACTTTTAACCGGTGTCTTCTAAGCGGTCATAAATCGGATATTTCCAGAGAATGGACAGCAACAGACTCGCTCTGCAGTCATTTATGTGGTCATCATCTGGCAGCAGGAAAAGAGGGAGACCAAAAGAAACTCTCCGCAGAACAATCGTCAGAGAGGGCTTCACTATGGGCTTGGAAAACATTCATGAACTGAAAATAGTGATGTCACAAAGGTCAAACTGGAGAGCCCTTATGTCTGCCGTATGTGCCGCGTATGGTACATAGAGTGACGTCACACATGTCAAACTGGAGAGCCCTTATATCTGCCGTATGTACCGCCTATGGTACATAGAGTGATGTCACACAGGTCAAACTGGAGAGCCCTCAAAATATTACAGTGGAATGCGGAGGGAGTCATTAACAAAAAACTTTCCCTAACACATCACCTGCATGAAGGTAAGATTGACGTGGCATGTATCCAGGAAACGCACCTCAACAATAACCATAAATTCTCAATCAGAGGATACCAGACTTTCCGTCTAGATAGAGAAGGCCACAAAGGAGGGGTCCTGATACTGACCAGAAACAGCATACCGAGTAGCGCGGTACCTGTCAATCACACCGGACAAGCAGAAATTGTAGGAGTTGACATAATGGCTCAAGAGACGAAGCTCCGCATTTTCAATCTGTACGGACCACCAAACAGAGACCTATCGCTCTCGAGTATGGAGGTCAGAGACTCCAACTGCATAGTGGTTGGAGATTTCAACAGCCACTCGGAGAGATGGGGATACTCTGACACAGACAGCAGAGGTGACGAAGTGGAAGATTGGGAGATAGATGCAAATCTCTCCCTAATCAATAGGCCGGAGGATAACCCTAGCTTCTATTCAAGAACATGGCATACCACCTCGACTCCAGATTTGGCCTTCTCCACACAGGACATACACTATAAAATAGACCGCCAGGTGCTAAACCAACTGGCAGGTAGCGACCACAGGCCGATCAGGCTAACCATTGACATGGAAGTAGGCCCACAGGAAACAAAACCGCTCCCACGTTGGAATTACAAACGAGCCGACTGGGACAGATTTGCAATCCTGACAGATGGGCTGTGTGAAACCATCAACACACGAAACACCAAAATGAAGCCCATGGTAGAGAGCCTAAGCAAGGCAATAATGCAAGCCGCCACTGAAACCATCCCAAGAGGAGCTAGGAATAACTATAAGCCCTACTGGAATGATGAGTTACAGAAAGTGGAAGATGCAGTAACAAATGCTAGGAACATGGCAGAACGAGAAAAATCCGTGGAGGCAAACATCGCCCTCAAAGCCGCCGCGGCGAAGTACAAACACACTCTCAAGCAGACAGCAAGAGAAAGTTGGAAAAATAAAACGGAAAGTTTAAACCTGGACAAAGAAGGGAACAAGCTATGGAAGCTAGTCAGAGCCATGAACGACGAAACCCCGTCAAATAAACAAATTACTATCAAGCAAGGCGAGAACTTGATCACAGGTAAGAAAGCCGCAAACGCCTTTGTCGATCACTATGCCAGATCAAACCACATCGAGGTCCCTGCAGATAAGCATACAGACATTAGCGAAGAGCTAAAGGGGCACGAAAACATAAATACGGCTCCTGAAGAGCACATGATGGCCAAACTAACAATGCGCGAAATGGAAGAGGCTATGAGAACACTAAAGAGAAGGAAATCTCCCGGAAAAGACGGGATAACAAACGAAATGCTGATGGGGCTGGGCCAAACAGCGAAGAAAAAACTACTATCAGTCCTGAACCAAAGCTGGAAAAGGGGTATTGTACCCCAGGCATGGAAAGATGCAATACTGGTACCAGTACCAAAAACAGGAAAGGACAAAACAGATCCGAATGGATACAGGCCCATAAGTCTACTGAGCTGTGTCGGCAAGCTGATGGAACGGATGATAAACACCAGACTGATGTGGCATCTGGAAGAAAAACGAATACTAATTCCACAGCAAGCCGGCTTTAGACAGCACAGATCCACTGAGGACCAGGTCATCCTCATAGCCCAGGAGATAGAAGATGCCTACCAGGCACAGAAACACACAGTAGCTGTTTGGGTGGATCTGGAAAAGGCATTTGACAAAGTCTGGAAGGATGGACTTAGAGTCAAGCTAAGAAGAAGTGATGTTTGTGGGAAGATGTACAAGTGGATCAACCACTACCTCAAACAAAGAACGGCCAGAGTCCAAGTACAAGGGCAGATGAGCAAAAAGGTGACACTCGAGCAGGGAGTACCCCAAGGGGGAGTATTGTCACCCACACTCTTCCTGGTATATATAAACGATATTACAGAGAATATACCAAGAAGAGTCCATAGCTCAATGTTTGCAGACGATCTGGCTATGTGGACCTCTGAAAAGAATCTCACCATAGCAAGAAATCGGATGCAAACGGCCCTAACATCGCTGGAAGAGTGGGCGAACTCATGGCTGGTCAAAATAAACGAGGAGAAAACCACGTGCACAATATTCTCGCTCTCATTAAAACCCCAAAGTACCAAATTAAGCCTAAATGGCAAAATCCTGCAGCCAAACGACAACCCAACCTATCTGGGAGTCACATTTGATCGGCGCATGACATGGAAAAGTCAGATTGAGAGAAACCGAATGAAAGCCAGAGAAAGAATGGCGATCATGAGGAAACTTGCTGGCACAAGCTGGGGAGCAGACGAAGGCATACTAAAGAAACTGTACACTGGAAGAGTGAGACCAGTTCTCGAGTATGGCATCGCGGCATGGACAACAGCAGCGAAGGCGAACTTCGATAAAGTTAACAAACTTCAAAACCAAGCCATGAGAATCATAACAGGTGGCATGAAGTCAACGCCAATTGTAGAACTTGAAAAGATTACAAAACTGCAATCCATGACCGACAGAAGAGACTGCAGAGCCCAGCTGCAGTCAGAGAAACTCCGAAGACTGACGGACCATCCAATGTACCAGAGGCTAAACAATTTGGGAACTGGGAAACTAAAGCGGAGAAACTTTGCAGAAATAGCCAAAGCAAAGATGCACGAAGATCCCATAAACGCACTAACAACACCAAAACCCATCACTACTGTACGAAAACCTACTTGGAGGCAGGATATATTTCCAGAGGTGGTAGAAAATATACCAGGTATTGCAAACAAAAACTGCCAGACCGAAAAAGAAAGGAGAGACACTACCCTAAGCTTCATAACGAAAAGCTACCCAAGCATGGACTGGACCCATGCATACACCGACGGTTCTGTAACAAACACTACACAGAACGGAGGGGCAGGAGCATTCCTGAACCTACCAAATGGCAGAAAAATAACACTGTCATTCGCTACTGGTAAGTACACAAGCAATTTCAGAGCGGAGGCAGAGGCACTGAGGGCGGCAGTGGAAGAAATGGCAACACACAGTGAAAATGAGAGCCACATAGTCTTGCTGACAGATGCTCTCGCCGTAGTCACAGCGCTAAAAAGCCAGAAAAACACTGAGCTTAATGACTTAAGAGCAGCACTCTGCAAACTGTGCCAGCAGTCCGCACCAAAAAGGGTAGTGGTACAGTGGGTTCCGTCATACTGCAACATCCAAGGCAACGAGGAGGCAGACAGACTGGCAAAAGAAGGTGCAAGGCTACCACAAACAGATACCAGTATGACGTACGAAGAGTCAAAACGGCTTATCAAAGCCAGGTACATTACCAAATGGGAAACCGAACATACTGGTTACACCAAAAACGATGCCTATTACCAGTTGAACCGAAGAGAGCAGGTCGTTGTCTTCAGACTTCGCACTGGCCACAATAGACTGAGGTACCACCTATTCAACAAATTGAAGATAGGGTGTACCGACGAATGCCCGTGCGGTACTGGTAAAATGACCACTGAACATCTGCTGCAGAACTGCCCGACATACGGGGATCAGAGAGAGCAGATGTGGCCATTGCCAGTGGAACTGCAAGACAAGCTCTATGGTAGTGGCGAGAGTCTCAGGATGACCGCCGCTTTTTTCGAAAAAATAATGGTTACTGTCTGACTGTGTACGCAGAAGAAGAAGAAGAAGAAACTGGAGAGCCCTTATGTCTGCCGTATGTGCCGCGTATGGTACATAGAGTGATGACACACAGGTCAAACTGGAGAGCCCTTATTTCTGCCGTACGTGCTGTGTATGGCACAGAGTGACCATTGATTGATAGTGTGTGAGTATTTAGATTTGTGTCTATCTTTCTATCTCCGTTTTCATTTCTCTGATCTTGTAATGACCAGTACATGTACATCTGTGTTTGTCCTTCTGTCAATCTATCGTTTCTCAATATGTGTCTCTTAATCCGATGTACATATGTGTACATGTGTGTCCTAATTCATTCTCACTCTTTCAATCCCTAACTCATTTACTCACTCCATCACTCTATCTTTCTGTCTGCATGACTAAATATCTCCCTATCAGTATGCCTCTCCTGTCGTCTGTACATGTACGCACGTCTTCATATCTCTTGTCCACTTGTACAACATCAGTCAACCTGCCTCTCTGTTTTTAACTGTACATCCGCATACGAGTATGCCTCTCTCCCACATACAAGTATGCCTCTCTCCCACACACGAGTATTCCTCTCTCCAACATACGAGTATGCCTCTCTCTCTCCCACATACGAGTATGCCTCTCTCCCACATACGAGTATGCCTCTCTCCCACATACGAGTATGCCTCTCTCCCACGTGCGAGTATGTCTCTCTCCAACATACGAGTATTCCTCTCACCACACACGAGTATTCGTCTCATCCACACACGAGTATTCCTCTCACCCACACGAGTATGTCTCTCTCCCACATACAAGTATGCCTCTCTCCCACATACGAGTATGCCTCTCTCCCACATACGAGTATGCCTCTCTCCCACACACGACACGAGAATGCATGCCTCTCAGCGTGTCTATTCGAGCATCTGACTCGCGTAGCTAGTGCTAACACAATTATCGTGTGCCAGATCCCTTTTATTGTTGGCCAGGGAAACCCCCGCCCTTGAAGGTAATACGATTCCATTTCTCTTGTTCCTGGTCGTAAAACGAGACACAGACGAGCGTGCCAACTTAGGTCATTGTATGGATGCGGAAATAGAAACAAGAAGAGTCATCTTGCTGGGATATTACTTATTTATATATTGATGTCATAACCAGATGTCTTAAGTGGTATGAGCCGACAGTTCATATTATCTAGGTTGGTGTTCAAGGCTAATCTGATAGTAGATTCAGTAGGTCTAACATAGTTATAGATAATTGGGCTATTCCTTGTTCCCGGTCGTATCTAATGCTTTCAGTTCAGATAAACTTGCGCGTGGCCAACATTTAGAGTTGATTGTTCAGTAACCAGCGACTCAATTGGTGGCTGCCTCCATCAGGGTCACCTGACGATAGCTGGCTGCTTGCATCAGGGTCACCGAACCATAGCTGGCTTCTTGCATCAGGGTCACCGAACCATAGCTGGCTTCTTGCATCATGGTCACCGAACCATAGCTGGCTTCTTGCATCAGGGTCACCGAACCATAGCTGGCTTCTTGCATCAGGGTCACCTGACCAAAGCTGGCTGCTTGCATCAGGGTCACCTGACCATAGCTGGCTGCTTGCATCAGGGTCACCTGACCATAGCTGGCTGCTTGCATCAGGGTCACCTGACCATAGCTGGCTGCTTACATCAGGGTCACCTGACCATAGCTGGCTGCTTGCATCAGGGTCACCTGACCATAACTGGCTGCTTACATCAGGGTCACCTGACCATAGCTGGCTGCTTGCATCAGGGTCACCTGACCATAGCTGGCTGCTTGCATCAGGGTCACCTGACCATAGCTGGCTGCTTGCATCAGGGTCACCTGACCATAGCTGGCTGCTTGCATCAGGGTCACCTGACCATAGCTGGCTGCTTGCATCAGGGTCACCTGACCATAGCTGGCTGCTTACATCAGGGTGACCCAACCGTAGCTGACCAAGACCCTATCCCCCCTCCACATAGTGGTCCAGAAACCTGTCCGCACTAGCCACTAGCGTAGTCTGACCAAGGGATATAGATATGGATTGCTGTGGAAAGGTAGACAGGTGAAAACGTATGTTTCGGGCTGATAGGAGCAGATATCTCAGCCACGATGTAAACTACATCACAACATCCTTTTCAGCACGAACGCCAAAGGAACGCAAAGACACGTGTCTTTGACAAGCCTATTCGTTATGTGCTAATCATGGACATCTATAACTCAAACAATCAATGGAAAGAGAAGAAGAAGGCAATACAGAGTCCCACCTGTGGTTTCTAGACGGCATCAATAAGGTGAAACACGGTGAAGTGATTCCATTGTTAGAAAGCTTGCATGATCACAGAAATGACTTGAGGTTAATACTACACGTGTAGATGTAACAACTCTAACGTCAGAACCTGAACGAACAGTCAATTTAGGCTCTTCCAGTTCTCTTCTTTTTCTGAACCTCTCTCTTTCTCTCTCTCTCACTCTCTATCTCTCTCTCTTTCTCTTGCTGTATTGTTTACTTCAACCCTAACGTGACAGCTGGTAAAAACAAGATTGTCATATTATCACCCTTCTGCTCTTGTCATTAACTAACCGCTGAAGAGTTGATGATCAAACGGTTTTTGAACAAGTCTTCTAACCTAACACGTCATCTACAGCCTACTGGTATCCTAACACGTCATCTCAAGCCTACGTTTCTTACACGTCATCTCCTGCCTACGTGTGCCCTACACGTCATCTCCAGTCTACTATTACCCCAACACGTCATCTTGTCTACTTCTACCCCAACACGTCATCTTCAGTCTACTTCTACCCCTATACGTCATCTCCGGTCTACTTCTACCGTAACACGTCATCTTCAGTCTTCTTCTACCCTAACACGTCATCTCTGGTCTACTTCTTTACTAACATGTCATCTCCTGTCTACTTCTACCCTAACACGTCACCTCCAGTCTACTTCTACCCCAACACGTCCTCTTCAGTCTACTTCTACCCTAACACGTCATCTCCAGTCTACTGCTACCATAACACGTCATATCCCGTCTACTGCTACCCTAACACGTCATCTCTGGTCTACTTCTTTACTAACATGTCATCTCCTGTCTACTTCTACCATAACACGTCATCTCCAGTCTACTTCTACCCTAACACGTCATCTCCAGTCTACTTCTACCCCAACACGTCCTCTTCAGTCTACTTCTACCCTAACACGTCATCTCCAGTCTACTGCTACCATAACACGTCATATCCCGTCTACTGCTACCCTAACACGTCATCTCTGGTCTACTTCTTTACTAACATGTCATCTCCTGTCTACTTCTACCATAACACGTCATCTCCAGTCTACTTCTACCCTAACACGTCATCTCCAGTCTACTTCTACCCTAACACGTCATATCCCGTCTACTGCTACCATAACACGTCATCTCAAGTCTACTTCTACCCTAATCTCGATGGAATGTAGGCGTCGCGTTGTTCCAAGAATTATTGCAAGCCAAAGATGGTGTACATGAAAGCACCACAGATATATTATTGTCAGACACCACCCTTGGGTAGATCGTGGTATAGCAAGAAATATTACTTCAAGGCTGCACAATTGCGAACTTTGACCTTCAACGACATACTTGTTTGAACTTTTCTACACGTATGTAGAAGCTAATGACAGACTAGGTTGTTGGAACTATAATCAGCTTTATCAGGCGCTTATATTTTGAGAAGACAGAAATATTCTTGATCGGCACGACACCTAGGGATGTAGTCTGTTGGTTTGTTTGATGTTTGAAGGCTTAAAAGCCCCCAGCAATGTTAAAACGTAGTTATCTAAATTGGTTCAGTTCATTGCATACTTCACGGCACGTGATCGATGACGCGCTTACCCTGGCTGTCTCTCGTGTCGTGTGGATGTTGATGTAGCAATCTTGTCTGATCGTTTCTGCCATATTAAATACTTACGCATCAATTCTGACACATGCATTTTGACACATGCATTCTGATGTATCGTTCCTGGCTTATATATTATGATGAATTAATTCAAATGGTTTCTGACGTATGATTTCTAATGTACTAATTCTGAATTATCAATACTGACATCAGTTTTGGCGCATCAGTTTGATGTATTTATTCTAATGTACAATTTTGGCTGGTCCATTTTAATATATCAATTCTGGCATATGAATTCTAATGCAGCAGTTTATAATTATTATTACTACTTGGCCGGTTTTGGTGTTATTAACACTGGCATATCAGTCTGAGATGTTCGTTTTTATATGTTGTGACTAGAGTGTTCTTAGAAGTCCAATTATTTTGGGTTATATAACCGTCGGCTTTGTCATGTCTGCTCTTGTTATCACGGGCTTAACAACAAGATTTCTAATCCACGGGGACAATTTTCGAGGACAAAACATGAATGAAGTTGCTGAGTGACTTGAAGTTCTAGGACAACTCTGCGAAGGTATAGTTACTAAAGACAAGCGATTTAGCTCAGAGTTCTCTATCATGGATAACGCCATGTATGGGCAACACAAAGGCGAGTATTTCAACTCGTTTTACAGTTTAGATAATGTCTTATTAAAGTCATTAGTAGAGCACTCGCTTTTCACGGCGAAGGTACAGGGTCAATTCCCACACCCGTCATGTTTCAGTCGATCCAGCTGTAAATGGATGCCTGGCACGACTAAGGAAGGAAATGCGAGGAAAAAAGTGCCGCGTCCCTCCACCTCACATAAACTTTGGCGCAGTGTCCCGAAGTCTCTAACACTTCAAGGTCAACCAGCTGCTGTCCTCTGTGTCGCAGTGTACCACACACTCTATCACCCCAACCACCACATACGAGTACATCTTCTGAACAACACTCAGTTAAAATCGCATTTGTTCACAGTATCGCAACTCTGTTTCCGTACCTCGCATTTACCCACAATTACCAATCATTAATCTGTCCATATTCGAATAGTTTCCGGGATCAAGATGTTGAGGGATCAAGATACTGAGCAGCGCAAGAGCTGTAGTGGTCAGCGACCCATAGGTTACTGCTAGCGTCAGGGCCAGCGAACCATAGCTGCCAAGACCCTTCTACACCTCCACGCGGTGATCCTGGATAACAGGCTGCACCAGCGCAGACTGGCTAAGGAGAAGGGATCGAAGAGGGAATGCTAACCCGATACTCAAAAAATGATTGCTGAAGTCGGATGTGTTGGACCGAAAGGTGCAAATATCGCAGCCGAGCTACGACACAACGCATTCCGTTCTCTGGACTAAATTCTGCTACTTAAGCCCTTTCGTGGTTTGGTAGTGAGAGATTGAGAACGAACGAAGAAGAAGAAGAAGAAGAAGAAGAATAGTTTCCACACGGCGAGACAGATAGACGTGAACCAAATAAACATAGACATACAGGGACAGATATTATTAGATCAGGGAAGAAGAAAGAGGGGGCAGTGGGAGTGGCAAATTTTGCTTAGGATCCAGGTAAGATATACTGGAGCCAGACGTTGAGTTGGATGAAACAGATTGACCGCGATGGGAAAAATTGTGTGAGTACGACACTTGTCCTGAAATGTTAAGGGGTCACAGCAACATTTAGAGGCACGAGAGCGACCTGGATTTGTTGTGCTATGTATTTAATGACCTTCTTGAATGTCGCCCTGTTCGTGTTGACATGTCTATCTTGTTGTTGGTTTGATGAAAACCTCTGGCTGTACACATCTAAATCGTTGCTGGCCTGATGAAGCCCTTTCCATGTAGCCATGTAGATCTTGCTTGCTTGATGAAGCCATTTCGCTGTAGCCATGTATATCTTAAGAGATGAGCAGGCGGGCATGAGACATAATAAATAATGCATTGATCAAATAGCCACATTGCAGATAATTGTGGAGCAATCATTGGAATGGTATTCGAGTTTGTATATCAATTTTGTTGATTATGAAAAGGCTTTCGACAATTTGGACAGAGATATACAGTGGACAATTCTGAGGAACTATGGAATTCCTCATTAGCTCACAAACATAATTAGACAGACGTATGAAAATATGCAATGTAGAGTTATACACGACGGCCAACTCACAGAACCCTTCAACAATAAATCAGGGGTGCGACAGGGTTGCCTACTGTCGCCTATTCTGTTCATCCTGGCAGTAGATTGGATTATGACAGTTACAACAAATGAGAGAAATGTAATCCAGTGGATCTTGGATAAACAGCTGGAGGACCTGGATTTTGCGGATGATATAGCCATTCTGTACTAAAGTCAAGTGCAAAGGAAACTGATAGACTGGATTATACCTCTAAACAAGTCGGTTTAAAGATCCATGAGGAAAAGACAAAAATAATTAGGGTCAATGCAGCAAAATAGAACCAATCCTGCCGAGTGGAACGCCACTGGAACAGGTAGAAGTATTTACATACCTGGGAAGTATCATCAACAAGGAAGGAGGGATACACGAGGATATTAAAACAAGGATACAAAACGCAAGAGTTGCATTCGGCATATTGAAACCCACATGGAACTTCAAGGAAATAAGAAGGAAGACAAACAATAAAATCAATTCAAACGTGAAGCCAGTCTTGCTGTGTGGAGTGGAAACCTGGAGGATGACCAAAGGCAATGGCAGGGGACTGCAGGGTTTTGTCATCAGATGCCTTAGAAAGATTCTGGGTATAACATGGTTTGACAAAATTACAAACAACATACTGTGGGAGAGAGCAGGACAAGGTAAATTCATCATCATCATGTAGCATGTCCTTTGTAGAACGTCGCTCCCATCACAGTCTGTCTGAAAGAAACTAGTTCCCTTGCCAAAACACCAGCCTCCGCCACTGTCATACTCAGGCATTCCTGGATATCTTGCTGCCATCGTCTTCTTGGTCTACCCCTTCCTCTTTAGCCAGGCACCATACCTTCCATCACCGTTCTCTCAAGACCGTTGTGTCTCTTGATGTGACCAAAGTACTTGCATTTTCTAGCCAAAATGGAATTGATAAACCAGTTCTCCTCTATGCTCAACTCTTGCCGAATGTCTGCATTTGTTTTTTTCTCTGTCCAGGGTATTCTGGGGATCTTTCTGTAACATTTTGACTCGAAGGATTCGATTCTTTGTCTAGACGTTTTGGTAATCGTCCATGATTCACAGCCATGAGCTGCCACAGGAAAAACACAGGCTCTCAAGACTTTTACTTTTATCGTTTTATTGGTGCCCTGTCATAATTTCTTCAGGCTGTTCAGTCTCTGCATTTCCATAGCTAGTCTTCTTCTGATTTCTTTCGAGCAGTCACCATTTTTGTCAATTCTGGATTCCAGATATTCAAAATGTATGACCCGATCTATTTCCTCACCACCCACTGTAAATTTATGTTGACATTGTGTTTTGTCTGTGGTCATTATCTTTGTTTTGTTTATGTTTATGAACAGATTTTGATCTTTACTATGCCATTAATGGCTGAAAGTAGCTGCTCTAGCCCTTCCACACTTCTTGATAGTATCACTGTGTCATCTGCATATCGTAACTCTGGAATCTCGTACCCCCCAATCGTAAATGGGTCGAAACTTTTAATGTTCTCGTCTTCTCGAACATTTCTCATTATACATTCCGCATATATGTTGTACAGATAAGGTGAGAGGATACATCCCTGTCGGACTCCCCTTTTGTACTGCAAACCAATGTGATGTTTGCCCAGATACTCGGACAGCGGCTTGTTGATCTTGGTATAATTTGTCAATGAGATGGACTATGTGCAAAGTAAACCCCATTTCCTTTATGATTCTTCACAGATTTTGATTTTTACAGTGTCGAAGGCCTTAGTGTAATCAATGAAACATGTGTACAGGTCTACATTAAACTCTCTACATTTTTCATAGATATTCCTTAAATTGAATATGTGGTCCCGGGTCCCTCTGTCTTTTCTAAAACCTGCCAGGACTACGTGAATTTCAGATTCAAACCTTTTCTCTATCCTTAATAGGATTCGCAAGAGTATCTTGCTAGCGTGGCTGATCAGCGCGATAGTTCGGTAGTTCGTGCACAGCTTCAGGTTGCCTTTTTTGGGGAGGGGAATATAAATTGATTTCTTCCATGCTTCTGGCCACTCTGCACTGTGCCATATCTGTTTACACAGCTTGTGATAGACTCGAGCATATGCCTCCCCTCCTGCTTGTATTAGCTCTGCTGGGATATCATCGCATCCTGGGGACATTCTCTTTTTCAGGCTTTTGATTGCAGACCGTACTTCTTCCAATGTTGGTTCAGGTTAGAAGAGAAATAAGAAAATATAAAAGAAGATACATAGTAGAAGGATATAGAAAACCTACAGGAACAAGGCAGAGAGAGAGAAAGAGAGAGAAAGAGATGCATTTAAAGCAATAAGAACACTGACAAGGGAGTTCCGTGCGGTTCCACAAGTCATAAATGACAAAGATGATAACACATTAACAGAAACCAAAGACATACTGCACAGATGGAGAGAGTATTGAAGAACCATGTATGGAGATAGCACAAAGCGCTCAGTTACAATCCTACCAAAAGAAGAGAAAGAACCTGAACCAACATTGGAAGAAGTACGCTCTGCAAGGTAAATTAGAACAGGAAATCCTAGCAAGAAAGTGGAGATGGATGGGTCATACATTAAGAAAGCGCCAAGTCAGTATCACCAGGTAATCCCTGTTGTGGAACCCCCAGAGAAAGAGAAGCATATGCAGACCAGGGAATATGTGGAGACGAGATCTGGAGACGGAAGTAAAGAAAACAGGAAAAAGCTGGAAGGAAGTGGAAAAGATTGCACAGGACAAAGCTGCTTGGTGAGGGTTGGTTGATGACCTATGTAGCCCTGGGTGATAGAAGGCACAGGACAGAGCTGCTTGGCGAGGGTTGGTTGATGGCCTATGTAGCCCTGGGTGATAGAAGGCACAGGACAGAGCTGCTTGGCGAGGGTTGGTTGATGGCCTATGTAGCCCTGGGTGATAGAAGGCACAGGACAGAGCTGCTTGGCGAGGGTTGGTTGATGGCCTATGTAGCCCTGGGTGATAGAAGGCACAGGACAGAGCTGCTTAGTGAGGGTTGGTTGATGACCTATGCACCCCTGGGTGATAGAAGGCGAAATAGATGCACATTTTGTTGTTGGTTTGATGAAGCCATCTTGCTGTAGATATGTCTACCTTGCTGGCTTTATGAAACCCAAATGCTGTAGATATGTCTACCTTGCTGTAGATTCATGAACGGCCTAAACAGTCTGTAACGGCTTTACGGTAAAAGGGACATATAATGCTACCACCAAAATCCATGACGGAAGAAGCGAAATATTGAAGATGGAGAGTAACCTTAGTTGCTATATGTTCAAATGTAATTAACTAACAATCCCCAAATGGAATCAATGAAGAATCCCGAACTAGTATCAAGCAATTGTCCATAATTAAGTCAAGGAAGAATCCCCACATGAAGTCATGAAATAATCCCCACATGAAGTCAAGTAAGAATCCCCACATAAAGTCATGGAAGAATCCCCACATGAAGTCAAGGAAGAATCCCGACATGAAGTCAAGGAATCCCCACATGAAGTCAAGGAAGAATCCCCACATGAAATCATGGAAGAATCCCCACATGAAGTCAAGGAAGAATCCCTAAATAAAGTCATGGAAGAACTCCCACATGAAGTCTAAGAAGAATCCCCACATGAAGTCAGTCCTGTCACATTGTTATGTGGAAGTTAACTGCATTTTCACAATGAAGCATGTCATGTGTTCATTAATGTAAATCAATTTCCAGTATGTCTACAGTAGAAGTAAGTGGTAGCGGCGACTGAACTGACAATCTGAAAGTGATCACTGCATTAATACGCATAGCTTAACATGTCATTAGAACACAAACCAGTCCTGCATAATCACAGAAAGGTCTCCATCACGGACAAATACAACACAAATGAAAACATCTAAGAAGTCACAAATACGTACATCCCACGCCTGTATTCTTCTTCTTCTTCTTCTTCTTCTTCGTTCGTTCTCAATCTGACACTACCAAACCCCGAAAGGGCTAAAGTAGCAGAATGTAGTCCAGAGAACGGAATTCGTTGTGTTGTAGTTTTACAGCTTGGCTGCGATATTTGCACCTTTCGGTCGAACACATCCGACTTCAAGCAAGCATTTTTTAAATACCGGATTAGCATTCCCTCTTCTATCCCTTCTCCTTAGCCAGTCTGCCCTACTGCAGCCTGTTATCCAGGATCACCGCGTGGAGGTGTAGAAGGGTCTTGGCAGCTATGGTTCGTTCGCCTTGATGCTAGCAATCAGCTATGGGTCGCTGACCACTGCAGCTTATGCGCTGCTCAACATCTTGATCCCCCACGCCTGTATTCGTAGTTGCTGTTTTCATGTGTTGGTTAGATTTTATGTTTCTGTGACGAAAGCTTAATCCCGCACTACAGTTTTCTTTTTTTTCCTTTCTCATCCAGCACGGGACTGACCTATTTATGGGAATGCTGTCACAGATACACTACCACTTCTAGGATTTAAATTCAAGTTTTAGGATGCCTATGGAACATCAGCCTGGATGCAAATAGTTTATTTTTGTTTATTTGAAGGTGTAAAGTTGTATATCCGTGGATTTATAGGAACAAAATATTATGCTTCATGCTGTCGAATGTTTTTGGTGTTGGTAATCTTGGCGCCATCTTTGGCTCTCTCATATCTAAGTGGTTAATGCAGGTGATGAAACTTGCTATTCCCTTGTCGGATCGATACAAGCACGTGAGTTGCGTTGTTAATGGACAGGCCAATGAACACAGTTTATTCTACACGCGCTCGTTTCAAATCGCTGAGCTAAGATTGGGCTATTGCACGCGAAATGGACGAGGACATAACGAGCACAAAGAAAATTGGGATGTGGCGATTATCTCCAGCTGTAGGCCACCAGGAATGGCGAACGAGATCGGGATTCAGTGTAAACATAAATACAAGGTCAGGAAAACACGGATGTAGGGGGGTAGGATTTATTACATATGGGACTGCGGCAGGAAGAAAAGGTCATATTAATGGGAGTGCCAGGGAGAAAGTCGGAGGAAAGGAAAGATTCCTAAAACGTGAGAGGAATTGAGTGATAGGCTTAACGGATAAATATGCATGTGATACATGTCTTGTTGCACTGTTGTAAGGTTGGACGAAATATATTGTTAGATGGATGGATGGATAGATGAATGGGTTTATGGACGTATACATAGATAGACAAATGGAGAATAAATATGTGAGAGGATGGACAGAAGGCGAACGGATGGGCAGTCAGGCAAAAAAGTTGTGTATATATATATATATATATACATATAACCGGACATGACAACAAGGACAAGACAAGGACAAGACATGACAGTAGATAGATAGATAGATAGATAGATAGATAGATAGGTAGATAGATAGATAGATAGATAGATAGATAGATAGATAGATAGATAGATAGATAGATAGATAGATAGATAGATAGATAGATAGATAGATAGATAGATAGATAGGTAGGTAGGTAGATAGATAGATAGATAGATAGATAGATAGATAGATAGATAGATAGATAGATAGATAGATAGATAGATAGATAGATAGATAGATAGATAGATAGATAGATAATTAGACAGGCAGACAGATAGATAGACACAAATAATCGATTATTGATATAAAGCCCGTGATTACAATAATGGAAGTCTGGTTCTAAGGTCTCAGATTTTCATGATGACAACTGTATCGATAATGAAGATGAAAAAATGGTGTGGCAGGAAAGGAATCAGCCATGTTTCGTGGTGATTTTTTGAGGATGGATGAGCATACATGCTGGTGGCTGACATGCGCTGATTGCTGCTCATTCCTAGTGCTAATCCCAGTTGTTTTTGCGAGGTGATAAATGAGTTTCCAAGGTGACGCCCCTGTTTCAAGCTTTACCCTTTATATATTATCAGATCCATGATGATGACCATGTTGGGCTGACATATTCAGTAACGTTTTACATTTCTGGTTTTACTTTTCTTTCTTGATTTTGCTTGCATATTTTTGTTTGTTGTTGATATATCCATTTTGATATTTTGTAAGTTGTACGTTTATCATACTGATCTCAGTGTGCTGGGTCGTTGTGGGAGTCCGTTCTGTCAGAGAATGTTTGTTGTTGTCGTTGTGGGAGTCCGTTCTGTCAGAGAATGTCTGTTGTTGTTGTGGGAGTCCGTTCTGTCAGAGAATGTCTGTTGTTGTTGTGGGAGTCCGTTCTGTCAGGGAATGTCTGTTGTTGTTGTGGGAGTCCGTTCTGTCAGAGAATGTATGTTGTTGTTGTGGGAGTCCGTTCTGTCAGAGAATGTCTGTTGTTGTGGGAGTCCGTTCTGTCTGAGAATGTTTGTTGTTGTTGTGGGAGTCCGTTCTGTCAGAGAATGTCTGTTGTTGTTGTGTGAGTCCGTTCTGTCAGAGAATGTATGTTGTTGTTGTGGGAGTCCGTTCTGTCAGAGAATGTCTGTTGTCGTTGTGGGAGTCCGTTCTGTCAGAGAATGTCTGTTGTTGTTGTGGGAGTCCGTTCTGTCAGAGAATGTCTGTTGTCGTTGTGGGAGTCCGTTCTGTCAGAGAATGTCTGTTGTTGTTGTGGGAGTCCGTTCTGTCAGAAAATGTCTGTTGTTGTCGTTGTGGGAGTCGGTTCTGTCTGATAATGCCTGTTGTTGTCGTTGTGGTAGTCCGTTCTGTCACAGAATGTCTGTTGTTGTCGTTGTGGTAGTCCGTCATGTCAGAGAGTGTCTGTTGTTGTCGTTGTAGCAGTCCGTTTTTTTGGATAATTTATGTGGTTGTCGTTTTAGAAATCTATTTTGTTGTATAATTTGTTGTTGTTGCCGTGGCGGAAACCAACTTGGTTGTAGAATTGATGTTGCTGTTCAAGTGATGTGACCTTGAGTTTACCTCTTGCTGACATTTCACATGGTGGCAGCTTACAGTGGCCCTTCGTGTATCCCCAAAAGGGCCTTAGATGGTAGGCCGGGTCCTCCTCGCTATAATAAATGCTAGATTCTTCAGTAAGCTCATCAGTATGAGGATTACATTGTCGATCCCCACCTTGCTGGCAAAACTGCTTTGACGCAGCCTGTTTCGAGGAATCCCGATGTCAAACTAGAGGTTAGATATAAATCAGCATATATCACCTTACCCTGGTTGCTTTATTCTGTCTTTGATTTAGGTTATGGCATCTATCCCCCGGCCAGGGGGGCTTCATCGTGCTTCACAATCCCAAACATGTCTAGTCTACACAATCTGGAATGCCGTCGATTTTTCATTTCTTTTAGTTATATTTGTCATCTCTTTGTATTCTATAATGACCTCTCTCTCTTTCTCACTCTCTCTCTCTCTCTTTCTCTCTTATTCTGCCTCTCCTTCTCTCACGCTCTCTCTATCTTTTTCTCTCCGTCTCTCTTTCTGCCTCTCTCTTTCTCTCTCCTTCTGCCTCTCCCTCGCTCATCCTCTTTCTCTTCTCTCCCCCTCTCGCCCTCTTTCTCTCTCCTTCTGCCTCTCACTCTCTCTTCTCTCTCCATCTCTCCTTCTGCCTATCCCTCTCATATTATCTCTTCATCTCTCCTTCTCCCTCTCTCTCCTCTCTGCGTCTCTTTTTCTCCCTTTCTCACCTTCTCTCTCTCTTCTATCTCCTCGTCTCTCCTTCTGCTGTCACCTCTCTCAATCTCACATTCTCCCTTAAGCTGAACATAATCCCAAGCCATGCACGTATTGTAATGTGCTGAAGTTAAGAACGCGTAAACAAGAACGCCTACAAGAAGTACTGATACTTCTATCCAAAAAGTGTTCACCAGGGACTAGAGAAACGAAAACAGCAAATGGAAAACATAAATCTCTACTCCCACTTAATGAGGTGGACGCCAGCCAATTTAGTCATTGTTAGTGACGGGATGTCGCAACATTATGTTGGCGTGAAAGTCAGGTCAATTAAGGGTTAATGATGTCAAACGCGATGTAGCTGAAATAATGAATATATTCCATAATATCAGATTAACTTGAAATAACTCTGCGATATACTTATACTCGGTAACCTCCATCTGGTCTGTGTCGGCAAGCTTAGGCCTTATGGTTTTCCACAACTGGTGAAGTGTCTCGTCTTAAGTGAAGAGTATCCTTCTTCCATTGATCGTCTCCGTGGTGTGAATATTTAAATGGTTTAGCATCTTCTCTCTCTCTCCCTCGTTCCCTCTCTCTCTCTCTCTCTCTCTCTCTCTCTCTGTTTCTCCTATCGTTCTCCGTAACTTTGTCCACAGACTTTCTTGTCAGCCCAAACACTGGCTATAGCACAAAGGTGACGTCATGCACATGTTTGCCATGTAAGTTAATTAAGCTGCTTCATCAACATCCCCCCCTCCCCTTCCGAAATTTTCCATCGAGATCCAGAACGGCACCCATTAGGACACATTTAGGCACGCTGTCACTTTCTTCGAGTATTATAAGAGGGTTGTATAAAGTACTAGCAAACTCATTATGTAAAAGCATGAAAATGAGCATACTGAAGCAATTGCTGGCACCAGCTCTCCTTTAAAAGAGTTAGTGATAGGGGCTCAATCAGTGTCGGATCTACGGTTAGTGATAGGGGCTCAATCAGTGTCGGATCTACGGTTAGTGATAGGGGCTCAATCAGTGTCGGATCTACGGTTAGTGATAGGGGCTCAATCAGTGTCGGATCTACAGTTAGTGATAGGGGCTCAATCAGTGTCGGATCTACGGTTAGTGATAGGGGCTCAATCAGTGTCGGATCTACGGTTAGTGATATGGGCTCAATCAGTGTCGGATCTACGGTTAGTGATAGGAGCTCAATCAGTGTCGGATCTACGGTTAGTGATAGGGGCTCAATCAGTGTCGGATCTACGGTTAGTGATAGGGGCTCAATCAGGGTCGGATATACGGTTAGTGATAGGAGCTCAATCAGTGTCTGGCGTACGATTGAGGTAAGAAGGTAAATCCCTGTCGGGCCTGCGGTTGGGGTAAGAGGGTAAATCAGTGTCGGGTCTACGGTTGGGGTAAGAGGGTAAATCACTGTCGAGCCTACGGTTGGGGTAAGAGGGTAATCACTGTCGGGCCTACGGTTGGGGTAAGAAGGTAAATCACTGTCGGGCCTACGTTTGGGGTAAGAGGGTAATCACTATCGGGCCTACGGTTGGGGTAAGAAGGTAAATCAGTGCCGGGCCTATGGTTACGGTAAAGGTCTACATACATTACATTGTTGGATCTATGCTTACGGTAAAGGTCTACATACATAGTTGGACCTATGCTTACGGTAAAGGTCTACACATAGTGTCAGACCTATGGTTACAATAAAGGTCTACATACAATGTCAGACCTATGGTTACCGTAAAGGTCTACAAACAGTGTTGAACTTATTCAGATAACTGAGACAAAATATGTCAAAAGTCACACCCCAACCATCCTTTTTCCTCCTCTTCCACAAGTGATCATGTTTGAAATCTTCACTTCCTTATTCCATGATATATATGAGCTTTTGTCTAATAACAAACTCAGCTGGCTAATCTACATTCATCAGTCTTATGTGGAAAGATGGAGTGTGCAAATCATGAGTTGGAGAGTCTTCTACCTTATAAGGACCATTTCATAGTGTATGTTACGGATCTCTCTCTCTCTCTCTCTCTCTCTCTCTCTCTCTCTCTCTAACTTGTTATATCTATATTTAAATACATACACATACACACACTTACACATATTTATCGCTTTGAGTCTGACACACACACACACAGTTTGTCCGTCGGTCACGATCAACGTATCATCATTACCTGGCACGCCAACCCGTCCAGGTTACTCCCCATGTGACCCATATTTTTCATGCACCATCACTCCACTGTCACTAAATAATAGCCTATCCAGCTAGGCCGTTCCCTCTCCTTGCAATGTTTAATGGTGGGTATAAATCGATCACTGGTTCTAGAAATGGTTTAGATATATACATACGTACATATGTACAGATTGTCCAAAAATAATCTTTACATTTTTTTAACGTTAATAACTCGAACATAAATAACATGAAGTATGAACATCTTTTTAGGTCATTTGCCTGGAAGTTAAAGGTGCTCAAACTGATACCACTGACAGTAATACATCGTCTGTAACTCCGTAGAACATATCGACAAACATCAGGTATGGTTTGTATTGGAAACTCGTACAATTCAAGATGTCTATCTGGGTCGTCCTCATTCATAGTGTGAAACAACCTTGGAATGTAGGGTTTACATTTTGATTGCACTAAAATGTAATAACCACTTGATTTGGTTACACTTAACTACAGTAAAGCTTGCCGCATGTACTTGAATGGGGATCTTGTGAAAGTTTACAAAATCACCTCCGCACTTCTTTCGACCGTTTTCGTTATCTTCCTGCCGCACCGTCCCTTTCTCACACAGTTCCTTCCAGCTCAAACTTGTCACGTAATCTTTTAATTGTAACACGTGACAGTGGCGTAGTATAGAATTCTGTCCTCCATCGTCTCTGCACCTCAATCACGTTTTCTGCATTTTTGTCTAGTACACTTCGGCCGGTCGCACAGAAACTAAAAACAGTAGAATGACTACATGCGATCAAACACACTCAACGTAGACATTACAGCGCCAAACAGAAACAGTCCAAACAGGTAATTTAAATAGGTTCTCTGATATTAACGATCAGATAGTGTAAACATTCATGTCAGACACTCTGTATCAGGATCAATTTGCTGAAAGATGCATGAACTGCAGTGGGGTCAGCGGCTGACTTCAATCGTCAGGGCCAAGAAAACAGAGTTGCAAAGATTCTTCAATACATCCACGCGGTGATCATAAATAACAGGCTGCAACAAAGCAGACTAAGGACAAGAGCTCGAAAAGAAAAAGCTAACCTGGTAGTAAAAAAACGCCTGTTTAAGTCGAATGTTGAACCGGAAGTTGCAAATATCGCTGTCAAGCTGTATAGTACGACACACCGCAATCTGTTCTCCAGACATCCTGCTACTTGCAAATCCCTTTTCAGGGCTTGGTAGCGGGAGTTTCAGAACGAATGAAAAAGAAAAATTACAAGACACTCACTCTCTCTCTCTCTCTCTCTCTCTCTATATATATATATATATATATATATATATATATATATATATATATCATCATCATCTGGTTGATCAGTCTTCAGACTGTTAGAAGGTTGTCTGAGTATGTCTCTCCATTTGACCATATCCTATTCAGTTCTTTTCCTTAGTTCTATTCTGATACTCATTGAGTTAAACAAAGTCTGTTTTTTCTCTTAAGCCTTTTAAAATTTCTATCTCATGCAGGACATCTTCTGTTATTGTTTGGCCTAATCATGTAAACTTCTGCACTTGTTCAATTATTTCTCCATTGATGATCAGATTTATTTGTCTAATTTGCTTGGATATTTCCAAAGGCTTTGTCTTTGGTGTGTTTATTTGCATGCCAATCTCTTTGACTGTGCTTTTAATTTTTTAAAGGAGCATTTGCAACATTGCCACTGATTCTCCCACTATCGCTTGGTCATCGGCAAATGTGATGGCATTAACTTTCATACTCTTAACTTCCATGCCACTAACTTCCATACCATTAACTTTCATACCATTAACTTTCATACCATTAACATGCATATCATAAACTGTCATACCATTAACTTTCATACCATTAACTTTCATACCATTAACTTTCACACCATTAACTTTCATACCATTAACTTTCATACCTTTAACTTTCATACCATTAACTTTCATACCATTAACTTTCATACCATTAACATGCATACCATAAACTTTCATACCATAAACTTTCATACCGTAAACTTTCATACCATAAACTTTCATACCATAAACTTTGACACCCCTATTACAACTCCGCATAACGTTGGCCATCATTATCGCATAACATACGTTATAGAGACTCGATGAAAGCAAGCAGCCGTGACGTACCCCCCGTTATAGAGACTCGATGAAAGCAAGCAGCCGTGACGTACCCCCCGTTATAGAGACTCGATGAAAGCAAGCAGCCGTGACGTACCCCCCGTTATAGAGACTCGATGAAAGCAAGCAGCCGTGACGTACCCCCCCCGTTATAGAGACTCGATGAAAGCAAGCAGCCGTGACGTACCCCCCGTTATAGAGACTCGATGAAAGCAAGCAGCCGTGACGTACCCCCCGTTATAGAGACTCGATGAAAGCAAGCAGCCGTGACGTACCCCCCGTTATAGAGACTCGATGAAAGCAAGCAGCCGTGACGTACCCCCCGTTATAGAGACTCGATTAAAGCAAGCAGCCGTGACGTACCCCCCGTTATAGAGACTCGATGAAAGCCAGCAGCCGTGACGTACCCCCCGTTATAGAGACTCGATAAAAGCAAGCAGCCGTGACGTACCCCCCGTTATAGAGACTCGATGAAAGCAAGCAGCCGTGACGTACCCCCCGTTATAGAGACTCGATGAAAGCAAGCAGCCGTGACGTACCCCCCCGTTATAGAGACTCGATGAAAGCAAGCAGCCGTGACGTACCCCCCGTTATAGAGACTCGATGAAAGCAAGCAGCCGTGACGTACCCCCCGTTATAGAGACTCGATGAAAGCAAGCAGCCGTGACGTACCCCCCGTTATAGAGACTCGATGAAAGCAAGCAGCCGTGACGTACCCCCCGTTATAGAGACTCGATGAAAGCAAGCAGCCGTGACGTACCCCCCGTTATAGAGACTAGATGAAAGCAAGCAGCCGTGACGTACCCCCCGTTATAGAGACTCGATGAAAGCAAGCAGCCGTGACGTACCCCCCGTTATAGAGACTCGATGAAAGCAAGCAGCCGTGACGTACCCCCCGTTATAGAGACTCGATGAAAGCAAGCAGCCGTGACGTACCCCCCGTTATAGAGACTCGATGAAAGCAAGCAGCCGTGACGTACCGGCTGTGTTATGTAAACTGGATCCGTGAGACATTCTGTGATTGAAACAATCGCCTCTTCATTTGTATACAGGTTCTGAATTAACCTAATGAGTGTTGTTTCTTTACCCATTTGTTCCAGCATTAAAATACATAGGCTCCAGGAGACTCAATCAAAGGCTTTCTCGTAGTCAGTAAAGCAGATAAATAGTGGTCGTCCTTGGTCGATCCTTCTTTCTGCTAGAATCGGCAATGCTCTGATGGCATCACGTGTACTTCTGGCCTTGTGAAATCCAAACTGGTTATCTTTTAGCACTTCCTCTATTTTTCCATCATTTTCATCTTAATTATCTATTAAAAGAATTTTAAATGCATGTGTTGTCAAACTTATCGTTCGGAATTAACCGCATTCTATTGTATTTAATTTTTATGGCAATGGAAATTAATTTTGAAGTTGTGTGATCCTTTGGCCATTTTCCATTGTTGTAAATACCATTAACATGTTGAAACAGGGAATTATGCAGACTCTCCCGCAGCTTGAGTAGCTGGATAGGTAGCTCATCTATTCCTGGTGCTTTGTTGTTCCGGATTAAAGAAAGTGCCTTATTAAATTCATCTCTGGTTATAGTTAATCTCTCTTCTGTGACTGGTATGTTATTTAGTGGTGTGTTATCTTGACACAGGCCCCCATCATCGTACGGTTCCTTAACATATTCTCTCCATCTCACTTTTTGTTTTCTTTGTTTTACTGGTTTCCTTTTCTTATCATTAATCATCAGGCTTATGAAACGATTCTTTTACTTTTTAAGGACTTGATAGAATTTCACTGTTCTCTTAAGGTCTTCAATTTCCTCGCATTGGTCTATCCACATTTTTTCCCTTGCCATCCTGCATCCTCGAGCCAGTTCCTTCTTGATAGGAAGCAGTGCCATGCTCTGTATTCATGTTTTTCCATTTAAGTCTGTCTTCCATTTTATTTAGCATTTCAGATATTACCCATCGTTTCTTGTTTTCTGCTTTATATTTACCCAATGATATCTCTGCTGCCTCCTTTACCGATTTTTTTTACATTCTTCGACTGATGATCTACAGAAACATGTTTCTTCCCTAAAGCAGGAGCCACAGAGTTTGGGATTTAACTCTTTTCTCAAACTCATTCAAAGCATTTAAATTCCACTTTGCTAGTTTTTGCGATTTTCGTGGTTTCTTCCATCGTAGTGGGCATTTCATAATAAGCAAATGATGATTTAAATCAGCATCTGCACCGAAGGGAAGCAATTGATTATGTAACTTGGTTTCTATATCTTGTTTCCCCCATGATGTAATCTATTAGATGTCGCCCCTGATTCCCAGGACTTTTCCATGTGTATTTCCTTCTTTCCTGCACTTGATTCCAGGTGTTTGTTATTATGTAACTTTCTTGGTGGCAGAAGTCTACTAGTCTTTGTCCTCTTTCATTTCTAGTACCCAGTCCAGGTCAGGTCAGGTCAGGTCATCCGGTAACCGGTGAGGTCGTTGGGGCACATAAGTAGCCAGTCCATTCTTCCTAAATGTGTCCAGCTCAGAGCCCATCCCATCATTCACATTCTAATCTCCCATTACCACAACATTATCTACGACATTTGCTGTCCTCAGTATTTTCTCTAAAGTGTTATACATCTCTTCTATCGCATCTTCATCGTGTGGCGATGTGGGCATGTGTATTTGTATTATGATTATGTCTACCGGATGAGAAGCCATTCTAAAAGTCAGCGCTGTTGTGTATGGTCACCTCTCTCAGCGCTGTTGTGTATGGTCACCTCTCTCAGGACAGCTGTTTTTTTTACCCAGTACGCAGGCTGCTCCGCCTTGAACTTAACACATCCTGAGTGGATTAGATTATATTCCTCACTTTGATAATCCTCACTTTGATATTCCTCTGATAATCCTCACTTTGATATTCCTCACTTTGATATTTTTCAGATATTCCTCAACCTTGATATTCATATGACATTCTTCACTTTGATATTCCTCTGATATTGCTCACTTTTACATTCCTCACTTTGATATTCCTCACCGTGATATTACTCACTTTGATATTCCTCTGATATTCCTCTCTTTGACATTCCTCACTTTGATATTCCTCTGATATTCCTTACTTTGATATTCCTCTGATATTCCTCACTTTAATATTCCTCTGACATTTCTCACTTTGATATTCCTCTGATATTCCTCTGATATTCCTCACGTTGACCTTCCTCACTGATATTCCTCACCTTGATATTCCTCACTTTGATATTCTTCTGATATTCCTCTGACATTCCTCTGAAATTCCTCACTTTGATATTCCTCTGATATTCCTCACTTTGATATTCCTCTGATATTCCTCACCTTATACTCCTCACTTTGAAATTCCTCTGATATTCCTCACTTTGATATTCCTCTGATATTCCTCACCTTATACTCCTCACTTTGATATTCCTCTGATATTTCACACTTTCATATTCCTCTGATATTCCTCACCTTGATATTCCTCTGACCTTCCTCACTTTGATATTGCTCACTATGATATTCATCTAATATACCTCACTTTGACATTCCTCACTTTCATATTCCTCATTTTGTTATTCCTCTGATATTCCTCTGATATTCCTCTGATATTCCTCTGTTATTCCTCTGATATTCCTCTGATATTCCTCTGATATTCCTCTGATATTCCTCCATTTGATATTCCTCCCTTTGACATTCCTCTGATATTCCTCACTTTGATATTCCTCACTTTGATATTCCTCTTTGATATTCCTCTGATGTTCCTCACTTTGATATTCCTCACTTTGACATTCCTCTGATATTCCTCTTTGATATTCCTCTGATATTCCTCACTTTGATATTCGTCTCTGATATTCCTCTGATATTCCTCACTTTGATAATACTCACTGATATTCCTCACTTTGATATTCCTCTCTGATATTCTTCTGATATTCCTCACTTTGATATTCCCCCTCATCTCTTCAACGAGTCTCAGTCAATCCAAGTATATTTATCTGTAGTCATCTCATCCCCATTTTGAAGTTCTCCAACATTATATACACAGGATTAAATATAAATACATAAATATAGTTCTCAGTTCTTAGTTTATAGTTCTTAGTTATACGTTCTTAGTTCCTAGTCAACCTGTACTTCTACAGGGCCAGATGCCGATGTGCAGGCCCCAGCTCTGGTATGCGCTGGATGTAGCCAGGAGAAAGATTTCCTGCTTAGCGGGCTAGGATCCATCAACTTAATACCCGCTGCGTTGGGACACGCGCTTACGGCGGGTCGTTAACCGATGTGCGAGTCCATCTTAATAGACAAACACTAAAGCAAAGTAGACCTGCAGCCTGTTAGGCGCCATCAATGCTGCTCTAAACAAACTACCTAACCATGGCCGGTGTGGTAGCATGTCACACAGTTAGTCGCCTCTTACGACATGCTCTCTTTTATATGTATATAAAGTAAGTAGTATACCCATTACAGAACGTTGCTTCTTACAACAACCGCTATTGTATTTGGCTGTTTCTTGGCAAGTGTGCAGTACTGTAGGTTGTCTTGTAGAGCTATAAAAACCCTACATCAGCCAAACTGGACACGAGCGTGATTCGAACCAGGTGCGTTGGGATTGCGGAACAGAAACCTCACCCCTAGGCCACTGAGGCACCATATATATATATATATAAACACACACAGTTACATCTGCTTTCCGTGTGTGCTTCTGGCCATCAATCTAATTCACTTTTGAACTTTGTTTCAATTTAGCTGTGATTTGTTGGTTTGGGTGGTGGTTGTAAGTGGGAAGGAACGAGGTGATTGAGGGAGAGAATAAACCTTCTTCGGGGAAACTATGATTGGTTCACACTATGTAATAAAACATCTCTTTCTCTGGCAGATAACCCCGTCTCTCATAATTGTTGTTGCAGCTGTGATTCGTGCCTTACCCTCCACCCTCAAGCTGCTGGAAATAGGAAAACCCGCTAAAATATGGATTTCCTGTCTGTTAAGAAGAAAAATTCCTCTGCTACTTCAAGTGCAATCATAAAAAATTATATAAAAAACACGAGCATGAAAGAGCATACAAAAATATTCATTTGACATACAATTAGCGATGAATGTTTTTAATAAAGTACATGCGATGCATTTAATTGATTTTAGACAAAAATAAGTTCTGTAACATGACTGAGAATAGCGTATAGGGATTAGATCCAGATTAAGGGGCGGGCTTTAGGGATCAGGTCCACATTAAGGTGCGGGCTTTAGGGGCCACATCCAACATGTCTTCAAAATGCAGCAGCTAATTGTAGCCGTGAGCAGATACATGTGGGTTAGAGCAGTTAATTGTAGCCGTGTGGGTTCGACTCCGGACTCCGCCGTTTTTTTCACGGGTGCTTGATGCGGAGTCCCCTGCATCTCGTAGTCGTCTTGTCCTTGACTTGCCACTGGGGCCGGGCGGCTCGAGACGAGAGAGTGAAATTAATTATGCCATCATCGTCTACGATGGACTGCGGTCTTTGCCGTTTCCTACCAGATACCTTGGCTGTACGTTGATCTCTTGTAGTGTGAAAACTTGTTGACATTTATTTTTTTATCAAGATCTTAACACTCATGTTGTACTTTTTTAGTAACTTACTAGCTCAGAATAAGCATGAATTGTTTTTTATTGGTTCTGCATTTGTTGTTCCTTTCTTGAATGTTATATTCACCGTTAGATTTTCATATAAGTTCTGCATTAGTTTAAAAATTGCTCTATCTAAGCTGTTCTCAAATACGTGAATGTCTGTTGCAACGGCACCCTGTCAAAGGTCTTTTCATAGTCAATATAGCAGACAAAGCGAACTTGTTCGACCACTCCTTCTACAAGAAACCTTAGTGTTACAACTGCTTCTCTTATCTCTCCCTCCCTCCCTCCCCCTCTCCCTCCCCCTCTCTCCCTACCCCTCTCTCCCTCCCCCTCTCTCTCTCTCTCCCCCTCTCTATCTATCTATCTATCTATCTATCTATCTATCTATCTATCTATCTATCTATCTATCTATCTATCTATCTATCTATCTATCTATCTATCTATCTATCTCTCTCTCTCTCTCTCTCTCTCTCTCTCTCTCTCTTTCACTCTCTTTTCTTTCTCTCTCGGTGTCTCCTTATGTATGTATATATATATATATATTTATATGCATACGCACATGCATGAACCAATACACACACACACACACACTCACATTTAAACGCACACAATCATTCACGCATACCTAAACACATTCAACCTCTTAGATATTCGTGAAACATGTCCCGCCAGAGCGATGTCATGCATTTTGATGTAAGCTAAACCATGTAAACACTAGTGCAGTTGCTACACTGTATTTCGTTACTTACTCGCCTATCAGTTGGAATCGTCCCCCCCCCCCCTCCCCCTTCCACCCCACATCCTCTCACGCCCGCTGCACACAGGATTCTATTGTAGTCTGAACAGAACGACAGTATCAGACCCATCCCCATTTCATGTGTACCCTACTGAAAATCTATTCGACATATACGTCTCAGCAATATCATATGCAGGAAGTAGTATCATGTGAATATACTTTAGAGAAAGTATACATCTCCACCTTCCACCACAAGAACTGGAACAGCTTCACAATGTTCTTTCATTGTGCACCCTGTCAGCATGGACGCTATTTTATAACTGAGCTGCGCAAGTACACACACCATCTAGTGTCTACTACATACAGTAATCACAAAGCTGGATGTCACTGCCAGCTAGTCTCTACTACCTACGCAAATCACAAGCTGGATGTCACTGTCAGCTAGTCTCTACTACCTACGCAAATCACAAGCTGGATGTCACTGCCAGCAGCGTCTACTACGTACATCAATCACAAGCTGGATGTCACTGTCAGCTAGTCTCTACTACCTACATCAATCACAAAGTTGGATGTCACTGCCACCTAATAGCAACTTTAGAAACTACCAATTATAATTTACAACTATCCCTTTTAATTTTGTGACCTACTAGCTGACCTACCCTGCTTTTATTGTATTGTACATTATTTCAATATCGTGGCGTAACCTCCCTGTGCTTCGGTGTTAGTCCACCACAAGCTGTGGTGTGATTAGATTGTGCACATAATGTTTAGATCATTTCTGAATTGAACTGTTTTTAAATTATTCAGCTATCCATACAATTCAAAATGGCGTTAAGTGATCGATAATCTAAAAGAAAGCGCGTGTATGTAAATGAGGCAAAGAGATTAAAGCGTGAACAACTGCCAACTGTTTCTGATTTCAGTAAATCGAAGGCCAAATTGCAACATTTTCTTTCAAATGTATTTTTGATAGCACTATATATGATTCAGGAGCGTGGGAACACACATACAATTTGTGCAAGATACAAATGTCGTTGTATCAGATAGAAAGTTGGATCAATTTGATTAATTACAATTAAAATGTGCAGGCAGTGTCCCCTTTTCAGATTATACATGTCGGAGAACAAGGGTTTTGAGGAGGAGACAAGACAAGGAGAAAGACAAAAAGAACAGAAGACGTAGGAACATGAAGAGCTTGTCAGGCAATGTCCAAATCTATGTGATCTTGGGTTCAAACGCAAGGGAGCACTAGAACGGCAAAGAGAGTAAACAACTAACGCGGCAAATGAGGACAAGATGGCTGGTGCACTAGGCGTTCAAGATGTTTCGGATGGTGATCACATGAGCTGGTTCAAGGTGTCTCGCAGTCTCGTATGATGATCACATGAGCTGGTTCAAGGTGTCTCGCATGGTGATCACAGGAGCTGGTTCAAGGTGTCTCGCATGGGGATCACATGAGTTGGTTCAAGGTGTCTCGCAGTCTCGTATGATGATCACAGGAGTTGGTTCAAGGTGTCTCGCATGGTGATCACAGGAGATGGTTCAAGGTGTCTCGCATGGTGATCACAAGAGATGGTTCACGGTGTCTCGCAGTCTCGTATGATGATCACATGAGTTGGTTCAAGGTGTCTCGGATGATGATCCCAGGAGCTGGTTCAAGGTGTCTCGCATGATGATCACATGAGATGGTTCAAGGTGTCTCGGATGGTGATCACGGGAGCTGGTTAAAGGTGTCTCGGATGGTGATCACAGGAGATGGTGCTGAGCTTGGGAACCAGCAAAAAGATGACATGTCATGTGGGCAACACGAAGATCTTAGTTTTGGTAAGCTCAAATTTAACAGAGAAGGTCTCGTGGAATGTCAGTACTGTGATCGAGATTTACGTTGATTTCTATTTCGGTAACTGTCTTCTTTCTTCTTCATGCATGTGCCCTTATAGTGTCCTGCTTGTGTCCTGCTTGTGCCCTGATAGTGTCCTACTTAATTTCTGCTTGTGTCCTACTTGTGTCCTGCTTGTGTCCTACTTCTGCCCTGCTTGTGCTCTTTCAGCTTCAGGTTTCCTGACCAGACCCTAGAATGTGCTTCGTACACCGGGAGCTTTACTGCGTCTGGTATCTCTTATATCCATATTTTGCGTAGTCAGCCCTTGACTTTGTATCCACTGTGTCTGTATAGAATTGCTTTCTGCGGGATACTATTTGGTGTTTGAGGTGTCACGTGGCTGAACCATTTGGTTTGCTGTCTCTTGATGAGGTCTAGCACTGGTGTTGTATCTACTTGTCTCCTAATATCTTCGTTTCTGATTGTATCTATTATTATTACTTCCAAACATTCTGCGCTAGCATTTCTTCGCTGTTCTTACAATGTTTCTGTTATCTTTGCTTGTAAATGTCCAATCTTGGCACTGATAGCACAATATGGGTAGGGATATTGTGTTGTATAGCTTTCTTTTTGTGTCAGGTGTTGCGTGCTTACGTTGTAATATCGGGGACATGTGCCCAATGATTTGACTTGTTTTATTACATCTGTTTTGAATTTCGATGTCACCTTTTCCGTCTGCTGAGATTATGTTACCCAGGTACGTGAAACGTTTCACCCGTTTTACTTATTGGTTTGTATGAACATTGGTGTTTCTATTTCATTTCTTGCAATTGTAACAGTAACAATTGTAACAGTAACAATTCTAACAGTAACAATTCTAACAGTAACAATTCTAACAGTAACAATTCTATCAGAAAAAATTCTAACATGTAACTTTGGATGGACTTAACCAGGAATGACTAACGCTACATAAATGTACATTACTTTGCTAAGTTCTCTTTGATGGCATTCACTCAGTTTTCTCATTCTTAATTTTCAATCTGAAAACATACCTCTAAAAGGATTACATAACATATGAACAGTTTTGGACATCAGACATTTACAATGACTTAGATTTCTTGACCAATACCACTTGCACGAATTAATTCAAAAATTGAATATCCAATTAACAATGGAAAAATAATACTGGGCATTAGTACTGTAAATACTGGACATTAGCATTGTAAATACTGGGCATTAGTACTGTAAATACTGGGCATTAGTACTGTAAAGAGTAGTTTCAGCTATAACGTTTATGTGGTCCTTTGGAGAGTGTAGCCTAGTCGATTACAGCGCGTCATGGTTCGTATTCACAGACACACAGAAAATTCAGGTCGTTGTTTTTGCCTGGTACGGCTGCCTCTCCAGTCAACCCAGCTGTAAATGGGTACCTAACGTATGAGTTGGAGAATGTAAAACAGCATGGAATTGGCCACCCTACTTCACATAGGCTATGGCTTAGTACATGACAAGTTATCTTCATCCCCAATGCCAAGTGATGCCATGCGACTGACTACAACATCTAGATCATCTCATGGCTTAACATTTCCAGTTCATACAAAAGTACTTTATTTTCAACGAAATTGTAACCTCGTTGGACGTTTGAACTACTTAGTGAATATGAGTCTTTTCTTGATTTTCTTAACAAAAAGTATGGATGCCAGGGGCTAATAACATCTTCATACCGGCCTTATGTAAGGAGATCATATGGGGCATGGGACATTAAGTATTGACAATCGTTGTAGATGACTTTAATGACATCTAATAAGTTCTAATAAGAAAATATAGCAACAACAAAAAAACAGAGCAGAAAATACAGCACAAGACGAAGCAGAGTAGACAACAGAAAATACAACAAAGGATATAACAGAAAATTCAGCACAAGACGAAGCAGAAAATACAGCAAAAGACAACAGAAAATACAACAAAAGACCGAACAGAAAATACAGCAAAAGACAGAATAGAAAATACAACCAAAGACAGAATAGAAAATACAACAAAAGACACAACAGAAAATACAACAAAAGACAGAACAGAAAATACAACAAAAGACAGAACAGAAAATAGAGCACAAAAGAAAGCAGAAAATACATGCCATTGTGACGAACAGCTGATCAGAATGTAACAGCTGTGGCTATACAGGTCCAGCACGTGACTCTCCATCCACGGACATGTTCTTACCCACATATTTCTCCCCGGAATCCTGCCTTTCCTGAAAGAAATCAACACCTCCAACATTATACCTTCACTGCCTGCCGTTACGCCATTGATGACACTCTCGCCCTCTGGCTATTCACAGACTCGCAGTGGGAATTTCATCGACCCCTTTTGTAAACTCCGAGAGCAGATTTCCAGAACAAGGCAACACTAGAGAGTCCGCTTTGGTCATAATCTCTCAGACAGATTCTCTAAATCAACTGGTGTCAGGTATTTGTTCTAGTGTCCGCCATTGCTGTGCAGCGTGATGGACTGGATTCTCAGTCAGCTGCAGACGCACGACCAAGGAGTCACCATCGGTCAGAGTGACGGCGTATCATGTCTGTGCAGATGATGTAGACATACAACGGACAGACACACACACGGACAGACAAACACGGATGACGAAAACGGGAAAAACAGTTGACATGGACAGACATACACGGACAGACACACACGGACAGACAGACACAGAACGAAAAGATACGGACAAACACACACGGACAGACAGACACGGACAGACAAACACGGATGATGAACACGGACAAATACGGACAGACATACACGGATAGATAAACACGGGCAGACAAACACACACGGACAGACACACACGGACAGATAAACACGGACAGGTAGACAAATACGGACAGACATACACGGACAGATAAACACGGACAGGCAGACAAATACGGACAGACATACACGGACAGATAAATACGGACAGACATACACATACGGACAGACAGGCACGGACAGACACACACGGATAGACATACACGGACAGGCAGACAAATACGGGTAGACAAACACGAACAGACAGACAAACACGGACATACATACACGGACAGATAAAAACGGACAGACACACACGAACAGACAGACACGGACAGACAGACACGGACAGACAGACACGGACAGACAGACACGCACAGACAGACACGGAGAGACAGACACACACAGGCACATGGACAGACAGACACGGACTGACACACACGGACAGACACACACGGACAGACACACACAGACAGACAGACACACACGGATGGACAGACATACACACACGGACACACAGACAACCAGGTTATCAAACATAAAGCCCATATATTCATGCTGTCTGAAGAGGCTTGTACCGAATGGTTCTCTGGCATCAGCTGTGCATCTTTTAACCAATCTCGAGGTGAGTGGAAGTTGACGAACCTCTGTTCTCCTGGATATAGTGCACTACTAAGCTTTTCAACGGGTTCATCACGACGGGGATCACTGGGACGATCCTGTTTATTGGTCATGTTGTTGTAACACAGACTTTCCATACACATGCCCTAGACGAAGGAGCATCATGCCCCACCTGGCCACAAATCCTGCTATAGCTTCAAAATTGACATACGGACACCTTTTGATACCTGAACCACGTGTTAGTGTGTGGTTCTGTGTTAGTGTGAGTGTGTGTGTGTTAGTGTGTGTGTGTGTGTGTCTGTGTTAGTGTGTGTGTCTGTGTTAGTGTGTGTGGGTGTGTGTTCGTGTGTGTGTGTGTGTTAGTGTGTGTGTGTGTTAGTGTATCTGTGTTAGTGTGTGTGTCTGTGTTAGTGTGTGTCTGTGTTAGTGTGTGTGTATGTGTTAGTGTGTGTAGGTCTGTGTTAGTGTGTGTCTGTGTTAGTGTGTGTCTGTGTTAGTGTGTGTGTCTGTGTTAGTGTGTGTGTATGTGTGTTAATGTGTGTGTGTTAGTGTGTGTGTGTTAGTGTAAGTGTTTTAGTGTGTATGTCTGTGTTAGTGTGCCTGTGTTAGTGTGTGTCTGTATTAGTGTGTGTGTCTATGTTAGTGTGTGTGTATGTGTGTAAGTGTGTGTGTGTGTGTGTTAGTGTGTGTGTTAGTGTATGTGTTTTAGTGTGTGTGTCTGTGTTATTGTGTGTCTGTGTTAGTCTGTGTGTGTCTGTGTTAGTGTGTGTGTGTCTCTGTTGGTGTGTGTGTCTGTGTTGGTGTGTGTTAGTGTGTGTGCGTGTGTGTTAGTGTGTGTGTCTTTGTTAGTGTTTGTGTGTCTGTGTTAGTGTGTGTGTCTGTGTTAGTATGTGTGTCTGTGTTAGTATGTGTGTGTTAGTGTGTGTGCGCGTGTGTTAGTGTGTGTGTGTGTGTTAGTGTATGTGTGTCTGTGTTAGTGTGTGTGTCTGTGTCAGTGTGTGTGTGTGTGTTAGTGTGTGTGTGTGTGTTAGTGTGTGTGTGTGTTAGTGTATGTGTGTCTGTGTTATAGTGTGTGTGTTTTTGTGAGTGTCTGTGTTAGTGTGTGTGTGTGTTAGTGTGTTATTGTGTGTTTGTGTGTTAGTGTATGTGTGTCTGTGTTAGTGTGTGTGTGTCTGTGTTAGTGTGTATGTCTGTATGTGTTAGTTTGTGTGTCTGTGTTAGTGTGTGTGTCTGTGTTAGTTTGTGTGTCTGTGTTAATGTGTGTGTCTGTGTTAGTGTGTGCGTCTATGTTAATGTGTGTGTTTGCGTTAGTGTGTATGTCCGTGTTAGAACCAGAATTTAGGAAGCCAATGCGTACACAATGTTTTTGAAATATTTACAAAGACAGCACAAATAAATGTTCGCATACAACAATTACAGTATGCAATATAGTGAGACACTGTAAAAGGCCGGTATACTTTGTGCGACATCAAGACTCGGTTGACGTGGTGCACTCATTGGAAGGTCGTTTTAATATTTCACTCCTTGACAGGGAGAAGGTAGAGTACAGTGGGGTTCTTGTCAAGAGAGCAGGAGAGCTGTGAAGGAATGGCTTTTTGAAGTGCAATACTGCATTTTTATTACGGATAACCGCTGGCACAACGGTTTTGATTTATAAAGTAATAAACGAAATTTTGAAAAAAACTGTGCAGGCTGTGATAATATGCATAATGAATTATATCAAATAGGTCAGAACGGACAATAAGAGACACGAGACGAAACTTAATATGCTAGAGGATTCACTAAAGGACTTACACAAGTTGGACATAGGAATTTTTGTTAAAGAATTATGGTTATAAAATAAAAATACACAAAAATAAATAAAGAAAATAAAAGAGAACTAGACAAATATAAAAGATTAATGCAGAGCTAAAGTTTTGTTTAATGATGAAGACACAAAAATAAATAAAGAAAATAAAAGAGAACTAGGCAAATATAAAAGATTAATGCAGAGCTAAAGTTTTGTTTAATGATGAAGACACAAAAATAAATAAAGAAAATAAAAGAGAACTAGGCAAATATAAAAGATTAATGCAGAGCTAAAGTTTTGTTTAATGATGAAGACACAAAAATAAATAAAGAAAATAAAAGAGAACTAGGCAAATATAAAAGATTAATGCAGAGCTAAAGTTTTGTTTAATGATGAAGACACAAAAATAAATAAAGAAAATAAAAGAGAACTAGGCAAATATAAAAGATTAATGCAGAGCTAAAGTTTTGTTTAATGATGAAGACACAAAAATAAATAAAGAAAATAAAAGAGAACTAGGCAAATATAAAAGATTAATGCAGAGCTAAAGTTTTGTTTAATGATGAAGACACAAAAATAAATAAAGAAAATAAAAGAGAACTAGGCAAATATAAAAGATTAATGCAGAGCTAAAGTTTTGTTTAATGATGAAGACAGAAAAATAAGAAAGGCAGCCATGGACAGAGTTAAAAGAAATAAACAGAAAGCATTAACTAGGAAGGCAAAAGGAATGCAATCGAACGACATAAACTCACATAAAAGAAAGAAAAAGAAGATGTACACAAAGAATAAAGAGAGGTGTACAGGTTTATTTATCGGAACAGAATAAATCTTCGAAATAAGGTCATAAAGAAGAGAGAAACCGGTAAAGAAAGATAGAGAGAGAGAGAGACTAATCAAAAATATATAGAAACAAATTAACACGAGGCACACAGCAATCATCAATGATGGGCACACAAAAAACACAACATAAGTATACAGAAAGACTCCACAGAAGGACATAGAAAAACATCACATAAGGACACCGAAAGACACCACAGATGGGCACAGAAAGACGGAAGATAATCAAAGCGAGGCATGGAAGCATATCAAAGAGTCATGAAAGGAAATCAAAGCGAGGTTTCGAAGGAAATGAAAGAGAGACATGGAAGGAAATCAAAGATAGACATGGAAGGAAATCAAAGATAGACGTGGAAGGAAATCAAAGATAGACGTGGAAGGAAATCAAAGATAGACATGGAAGGAAATCAAAGATAGACGTGGAAGGAAATCAAAGATAGACGTGGAAGGAAATCAAAGATAGACGTGGAAGGAAATCAACGAAAGACATGAAGGGACATTAACGAGAGACATGTAAGAAACTCAGAGAGACATGGAAGGAAATCAAAGAGAGACATGGAAGGAAATCAAAGAGAGACATGGAAGGATATCAAAGAGAGACATGGAAGGAAATTAAAGAGAACCATGGAAGGATATCAAAGAGAAATCAAAGAGAGACATGGAAGGATATCAAGGAGAGACATTGAATTATATCAAAGAGAGACATGGAAGGATATCAAAGAGAGACATGGAATTAAATTAAATCAAAGAGAGAAATGGAAGGATATAAATGAAAGACATGGAAGGTTATCAAAGAGAGACATGGAAAGAAATCAAAGAGAAATCAAAGTGAGACATGGACGGAAATCAAAGAGAGATATGGACTGATATAAAAAATAAACATGGAAGGTTATCAAAGACAGACATATTAGGAAATCAAAGGACGTAAAATGAAATCAGAGAGACTCCAATGATCTCATAGAGACCACACTGAGAGAGAGAGAGAGAGAGAGAGAGAGAGAGACAGAAGGAAGACATCAAAACAAAATAGTCATCATAAAGAAATTGAGAAAGTCGTTACAAAAATACTGAGAAACTCGTTAAAAGAGACTAAGAAAGTCGTCAAAAGAGATTAAGAAAGTCGTCAAAAGAGACTAAAAAAATCGTCAAAAGAGACTAAGAAAGTCTTCAAAAGAGACCTTTGAAACTCGTTACAAAAAAACTAAGAAAGGCGTAAAAAGAGACTAAGAGTCGTCAAAAGAGACCTTTGAAAGTCGTCAAAAAAAGACTAAGAAAGACATCAAAGATGGACAGCGATACATCAAAGAGAGATGCATAATAATCTCAAACAGAGATACAAAGGGATATCAAACGAAATAGAAATATATGACAGAGATATATAGTTATCAAAAAGAAACACTGCATCACAAAGAGAGACACAAGAAAGAGGACATATACGAGCAAAGAAGATGCACCTCGTAACATCAAAAAGAAACATAAATCTCAACAGAGAACAAACATGGATATACATGAAAGTAACATAGATTTCAAACAGAAGGGCGTATAATAGAGATACCTGCTATCAAAGACAGACACGGAGGACATCAGACACAGAACAAAACCAAAGAGAGAAACATAATAACACTTACAATGAGACACTGATGGCCGCCATAAAAATTGGGCTCTAAATATGCAAGTTGAAGAAAATATTTGTTGTTGTTGAATGCTCAAAATGAGTAGATTTACTATTTTTATGCGCCTTGAAAAGGCAATAACGTTCCTTATAACCCGTGCGTATTGGCAAAGACGGACCGGGCCTTCTAACCATAAGACAGCAATGCTGCATTTTTAGCACCGAGGAAGGCATTGATGATCTCCACGATTGTTTTCGTGTGAAAGCAATGCAATCGCTACCCATTGTTTCTGGTAAATTCAGAGCTGAGAAGAAGTCAGGGATGATGGCGGATCGAACACAGAAGTGGATGGATTAAATGCAAACCAGCTGACCCTACCATCAATCATTCAATTACTGTGATCACGTCCCACATTTAGAGATTCAATATAGCGCTTTAATTGGTAAATGGATTACTTCCTGACATTGGCTGTTGTCCTGTGTTACATTCTGACGGGGTAAACAATTTAGGTTACTTGTTAATTTGATTAGATTTTATCCATTGAGTTAAGGTTGAAATTACTTAACGGATTTCATGATCACAATCACGATTTATAGAGAGCAGCTGAGATATAGGTTCCCTGCCTGCAATTCGATTTGTCCTTTCAGTATTTCATCACTTCACGTCACCTTGTGGTTCTCTGGAGTGGACCAGCCAACTTCCAGGGTCAACTATTTTCGGTCTGTTGTTAGTTGATCTTGACCTACACCGTTCTTGTTATTCAAGTTATCCCATTTTTCCTTTATCATGCTATTTCCATTACATGTCATTAACTTTTGTTTTTTTTTAGTTAATAGTAATAAAATTATTCTGTTTTGTTGTACAAAATAAAAAACTAAATAAAAAACATCGTCTTGTGAATGTTGCTGAAATGTTATAGTGAACCATGCTGCAGGTGCAAGTGTACAAAGGATCGGTGTAGCAGGTAGCCGAGATGGTAGCTACAGTAACGGCGTAGCAGGTAGCCGAGATGGTAGCTACAGGAACGGTGTAGCAGGTAGCGGAGATGGTAGCTACAGGAACAGTGTAGCAGGTAGCGGAGATGGAAGCTACAGGAACGGTGTAACAGGTAGCGAAGATGGTAGCTACAGGAACGGTATAGCTGGTAGCGGAGATGGTAGCTACAGGAACAGTGTAGCAGTTAGCGGAGATGGTAGCTACAGGAACGGTGTAGCAGGTAGCGGAGATGGTAGTTACAGGAAAGGTGTAGCTGTTAGCGGAGATTGTAGCTACAAGCTACAGGAACGGTGTAGCAGGTAGCCGAGATGGTAGCTACAGGAACGGTGTAGCAGGTAGCAGAGATGGTAGCTACAGGAACGGTGTAGCAGGTAGCGAAGAATGTAGCTACAGGAACGGTGTAGCAGGTAGCGGAGATGGTAGCTACAGGAACAGTGTAGCAGGTAGCGGAGATGGTAGTCACACAGCAGACACTGCTGTATTGTAATAGGTCTACAGTGTTTGCCAGGTGGGGAGACTAGTTACCTGCCACTCTGCCACTCCTCCCGTAACTGTGAGCATGTACTCATTTACAAATGAAACCCAAAATACAGTTGGTTCGACTGAAGCTGTGGAGGTTTGAACCCCGTACCTTTCTCTCGAGAAGCGAGTTTTGTACAACTATATTTCTCAAACGGCTCGATAAATGTAGTTTACCAAAATATCAATTATAGTTTTGGAGCCCAGTAACAAGCAGGAAAGCCCTAGAAAAACTGGCCTACAGTGTCGTGTGACATATTTATAAATTAATCAATGGTAAGAATAAATTAGACTGCACCACGTTTTTCAAAGTACAACCGGCTACAAGAAAAAAAGGGCTCAGCTTCAAATTGTTTAAAGACAGGTTCAGATTTTTACACGTTGAGATTACCAGCTCCATGCACAACACTCTATAGTGATGAATGATTGGGAATGTTTGGAATGCATTGCTACAGAATGTGGTGGAGGCAGGTTCAAGAAAAGATTGGATGCTCAGTTATTGTTAGTATTGGTAGTCCAAAATAAACTGTGTGTATACAGTATTGTTTGATAGAGCCGTCTAACCAGCGTGGCTAAGTTAAGTTTGTTTGATAGAACCGTCTAACCAGTGTGGTTAAGTTAAGTTTGTTTTATAGAGCCGTCTAACCAGTGTGGTTAAGTTAAGTTTGTTTTATAGAGTCGTCTAACCAGTGTGGTTAAGTTAAGTTTGTTTTATAGAGCCGTCTAACCAGTGTGGTTAAGTTAAGTTTGTTTTCACGTCACCAACAAATTTAGCATATATTTTTTGTGTCTTTTAAATGTGTCATTTTGAATTTTATATGAATCGCTTGCATCCAGCTGAGACAAGTGGGTCATCCATGTTTTGTGTGGGTCATCCATCATCCATGTTTTGTGTGGATCATCCATGTTGTGTGTGGATCATAGATGTTTTGTGTGGGTCATCATGTTTTGTGTGGATCATCCATGTTTTGTGTGAATCATCCATGTTTTGTGTGGATCATAGATGTTTTGTGTGGATCATGCATGTTTTGTGTTGATCATCCATGTTTTGTGTGGATCATCAATGTTTTGTGTGGGTCATCCATGTTTTGTGTGGATCATCCATGTTTTGTGCGGATCATAGATGTTGTATGTGGGTCATCCATGTTTTGTATGGATCATAGATGTTTTATGTGGATCATCTATGTTTTGTGTGGATTATCCATGATTTGTGTGGGTTATCCGTTTTGTGTGTGATCATCCATGTTGTGTGTGTATCATGCATGTTTTCCTTCTACTTTATATTATCATATTGCTCGCCAACTGGCATACATTGATTATTCAAATGTTCAAATTAAAGTAAGGCGAGGCTGTGGCGGCTCTGTGGATGTATATAATTGGAAAAAACAAATGAAGACAATGTAAAAATTGATTAATGTTGAGTTAAATCTACATTTTAAAGTGGGTATGGTCAGATACCGCACAGACAAGAGAACACAATCAAAACCTACGTTTCGACAAATAGGCCTTCATCAGGCACATCACTTAAAAACAATACTGAACTTACAAATCAACATATAAGGAAAATATGGTCTACTTATCTGATAGTAGACCCAGTCTGTCTACGCGTCTGGTTGTGTCGGATGCTTGACTGAAAATCTTAATATATTGATGATATTCAGTCAAGCATCTGACCCAACCAGGTAAGTAGGCTATTTTTTCCTTATATGTTGATTTTTTATTTCAGTATTATTGTTATTTGTTGTCCCCGATGAAGGCCTATTGGTCGTAACGTAGGTTTTGTTTGTGTCCTCGTCTCGGTACGGTATCTGATCATTCCCATTTTAAATTGTGATTAAACTCAACCTTAATCAACTTTTACATTGTTTTCCTTTGTTTTTCCCATTATTTGAATATTCATGACCTACTTTAAACTTTGAATGGATTGTTCGCTCCTGCCTCACGGAAGACGCTCAAATATTCTAGACCAACACTTGTCCTTCTGTGTGTCCGTCTGTTTGCACCCATTCGAGCTGGATGATAAAAGGAGCTATGTTTGCTATATTTGTTCCTGATCTTCGGTTTTAGACTGCTGAATTCTATTTCCAGAATTCGTGCTTTTAAGCGCGCATCTGAGTCAACGTGCCTGCGCGTACAGTGATCAATAACCTTGAATTGTTTGACACGGTTGGTTGTGACCCAGGCAGGAGAATCTTTACACAATAATGGTGATTCCATCAAAATGTTAGTCGCTACCTTTCAGATGGTCCTATTTAAAAATCAATAATTGATTTCTCTTTCAAATTCTGATTGAAATCAAATCGATTTCACTTTTCAAGAACAGCCCGAGGGCACGACATACAAACCGGATATTTCCCACCACATTTCCACTTCCGGCCGGCACTAAAAGTCAACAAATGAAGGGACGAAGAAAACAAGACATGCAAGTTAAAATTGTGGATGTTAAAAGAAAGGCGATAGTGCTTTGAATCTAGACATATGTGTGGGTTACATTTGAGGAATATAATATATATATATATATATATATATATATATATATATATATATATATATATATATATATATATAAATCGTAATGAAGATTGATCGATGGACTGATTAATGGAAACAACTTAAATATACAGACTTACAGACATGGACAGACAGACAAGGCAGACAGACAAGACAGACAGACATGGACAGACAGACATATAAAACATATATGGAAATAGAAACAGATACCACAACTTTAATACATCAACACAAATGATAGACAGACAGACAAGGCAGGCAGACAAGACAGACAGATATGGCAGGGAGACAAGACAAACAGACAAGGCAGGCTGACAAGGCAGACAGACAAGGCAGGCTTACAAGACAGACAGACAAGGCAGGCTGAAAAAGCAGGCTGACAAGACAGACAGACAAGGCAGACGGACAAGGCAGACAGACAAGGCAGGCTGACAAGGCAGGCTGATAAGACAGACAGACAAGGCATGCAGATAAGACAGGCAAGGCAGGCTGACAAGACAGACAGACAAGGCAGGCTGACAAGACAGACAGACAAGACATGCTGACAAGACAGACAGACAAGGCAAGCTGACAAGACAGACAGACAAGGCAGGCTGACAAGACAGACAGACAAGGCAGGCTGACAAGACAGACAGACAAGGCAGGCTGACCAGACAGACAGACAAGGCAGGCTGACAAGACAGACAGACAAGACATGCTGACAAGACAGACAGACAAGGCAAGCTGACAAGACAGACAGACAAGGCAGGCTGACAAGACAGACAGACAAGGCAGGCTGACAAGACAGACAGACAAGGCAGGCTGACCAGACAGACAGACAAGGCAGGCTGACAAGACAGACAGACAAGGCAGGCTCACAAGACAGACAGACAAGGCAGGCTGACAAGACAGACAGACAAGGCAGGCTGACAAGACAGACAGACAAGACAGACAGACAAGACAGACAGACAAGACAGACAGACAAGGCAGACAGACAAGGCAGGCAATCTTTGTTACGGAACCCCAGGGAAGAAGAAGTTAAGAAAGACAAAAGAACTCACAGAGACCTGATGCAAGAAATGGAGCAGAAGCTGGACCAAATAACCAAACAAAAACCGATCTGCTTGAAGAGGATTGGTTGATGGCTTATTCACCCCAAGGTGATATCGGTGAAGAGGAAGAAGAGACAAGAGGGGTTGGGGCGGTGAGGTGTGTGTGTGTGTGTGTGTGTGCATGTGCGTGCTAGTGTTGCATTAGCAAGAAATGAGAGAGAGAGAGAGAGAGAGAGATAGAGCGAGAGAGAGAACGACCTTAGAATTAACCGTACGGTATATTCTTTTGGCAGGATCGACATCGTTCCATTCCGATCAATCATACAGGTACTAAACATTATACATCGAAGCAAGGAAGTGATAGTCCAACTATATAAATCATTGGTGAGACCTAGATTGGTGTACTGTATTCAGGTGTGGAGTCCTTATCCCAGAGTGGATATAGACATCATAGAAAGGATACAAAGAAGAGCTACTGAAATGATCGTGGGATTCCAGAATTATAGTTATGAGGAGAGGCTTAGAAAAACTGGTCCGCAGTGTCTAGAAAAGAGAAAATTTCGAGGTGACATTACAGGTTTATAAATTAACCAATGGAAAGGATAAATTACAATATAACAAGTTTTTCAAAGTTCAACAGATTACAAGAATTATAGGACATATCTTTAAATTATTTAAAGGCAGGTCCATATTGGATGTTAGGGAACATTTTTTTCAGTCAAAGAATGGTGACTGCTTTGAATGCACTCCCATAGCATTTGGTGGAGACAGGGTCAGTTAATGCATTAAAGAATAGATTGAATGAGCACAATCGTTATTAAAGTGAAATAAACTGGTTGTATACAGACTCTGTAGAGTCTTTTAAACCAGTATAATGAAGCTAAGTTAAGTTAAGTTAAGTTCAGTTAAGTTAAACAGTTTTCGGCGAATAACGAGATGTGCAGAGAATTCCAGTTCATGTCCTTCGATGGCCGTTGACACTCTTTGAGCGGATCATCCTTGCTTGATCTAGATTTGATGTGTGGATCCTGCAGGCTATTGATTCGTCTATTATAATAGCACCATCTAACATGCGGACATTTATTGGTGCCAGAGTCTGAGCCTTACCACAACATAATGTTCACTCTTTGTGTGCCGTCAGTGCGAGGATGTCCACTGCGTCATTCACAGAATGACTCGGACAGAAGAACCCCAACAAATGTGACCTCCATGTTTGCTTTTCAATAATGACAAAGCCATTCCTGTCCAGCCATGCACACGGTCACACACTATTTAAAGAGATCTCGGATAACCGCATTAATGCTTCAGTAAATCCTTCAATCTTCGATCTTTTATGTTATGTTCTTTAAAATCGACATCACTGCACATCCAAGCATATCCACAGGTGTTCAGTGTGTCAAGTAAAAGGTAAAGGATGTGGATAAATATGCGTCCTGCAGGGGAAGAAGACTATCGTCTGGTCAGGGGAGGAAGACTATCGTCTGGTCAGGGGAGGAAGACTATCGTCTGGTCAGGGGAGGAAGAATATCGTCTAGTAAGGGGAGGAAGACTATCGTCTGGTCAGGGGAGGAAGACTATCGTCTGGTCAGGGGAGGAAGACTATCGTCTGGTCAGGGAAGGAAGACTATCGTCTTGTCAGGGGAGGAAGACTATCCTCTGGTCAGGGGAGGAAGAATATCGTCTGGTCAGGGGAGGAAGACTATCGTCTGGTTAGGGGAGGAAGACTATCGTCTGGTCAGGGAAGGACGACTTTCGTCTGGTCAGGGGAGGAAGACTATCGTCTGGTCAGGGGAGGAAGGCTATTGTCTGGTCAGGGGAGGAAGACTATCGTCTGGTCAGGGGTAGGAAGACTATCGTCTGGTCAGGCGAGGAAGACTATCGTCTGGTCAGGGGAGGAAGACTATCGTCTGGTCAGGCGAGGAAGACTATCGTCTGGTCAGGGGAGGAAGACTATCGTCTGGTCAGGGGAGGAAGACTATCGTCTGGTCAGGGGAGAAAGACTATCATCTGGTCAGGGGAGGAAGACTATCGTCTGGTCAGGGGAGAAAGACTATCGTCTGGTCAGGCAAAACATAATGATCAGACATGTTAGTCAGGGTCAGGCACACCATAATGACCAAGACCCTCACCTCGGCTTCCTACTAGCCCTCCATGGAAACAGGCTGTTTTCATGACAGACTGGCTAACAAAGTATCGACGTGATCCTCGAAGTAGTGAGCGACACGCAGATGAAGCATATCACATCTGCCTGGTGGACCACGGTCCACCTTCATCAGCAACCTCGAGATGTGACAAAAGGTACGACAACCCACCACTTAACACCCTTTTCAGGGCGCACAAAAGAGTAAACTTACTCATTGTGGGTATTCAACAACAACAAGATTACTTCAGTTTGCTGGTTGTACACACTTCTGCACCATCCTCTTTGGTGGCCAAGTCCGTTTGAGCCTCGTTCAACATCAAAGTGCTGCAGTCTGGGAATTTCTGGTACACGTATTACTGTGTGCTCATCTAACAGGCTATCATTGATAGATTTCAGAATATCACTCCGTTCCATCTTAGAGCTATAGACACAGTTAAAAAGGTCTTAGATAACCATCTCAGAGCTACAGCCGCAGTTAAAAAGGTATTAGATAACCATCTCAGAGCTACAGCCGCAGTTAAAAAGGTATTAGATAACCATCTCAGAGCTACAGCCGCAGTTGAATAGGTCTCAGATAGCCATCTAAGAGCTACAGTCACTGTTAAAAAGGTCTCAGATAGCCATCTAAGAGCTACAGTCACTGTTAAAAAGGTCTCAGACAGCCATCTAAGAGCTATAGACACAGTTAAAAAGGTCTTAGATAACCATCTCAGAGCTACAGCCGCAGTTAAAAAAATATTAGATAACCATCTCAGAGCTACAGCCGCAGTTGAATAGGTCTCAGATAGCCATCTAAGAGCTACAGTCACTGTTAAAAAGGTCTCAGATAGCCATATTAGAGCTAGTCACAGCTTTCATTTCCGTACATGAAGTTCCTGTTACGTATGTGTTTGCTCGACTTCTTTGACAAACTGACCTCTCCCACTAGCAGATAAGCCACAATCTGATCTCAGATAGAGAAGCCACAATCTGATCTCAGACAGAGAAGCCACAATCTGATCTCAGACAGAGAAGCCACAATCTGATCTCAGACAGAGAAGCCACAATTTGATCTCAGACAGAGAAGCCACAATCTGATCTCAGACAGAGAAGCCACAATCTGATCTCAGACAGAGAAGCCACAATCTGATCTCAGACAGAGAAGCCACAATCTGATCTCAGACAGAGAAGCCACAATCTGATCTCAGACAGAGAAGCCACAATCTGATCTCAGACAGAGAAGCCACAATCTGATCTCAGACAGAGAAGCCACAATCTGATCTCAGACAGAGAAGCCACAATCTGATCTCAGACAGAGAAGCCACAATCTGATCTCAGACAGAGAAGCCACAATCTGATCTCAGACAGAGAAGCCACAATCTGATCCATCAGTTTATTCGATAAATTCACTATTCTTGATGTTATCTTTTATCATCAGGTTAACTCGAGTTCTGCCCTCACTCCCCCTCCCCCACCTCCCATCCTGGTTGCAGCACTCTCTGCATGTCCTCCTAAGGTTCTGAGGCCTAGGTGGTAGTCTGTGATTCTATCCCCAGCTAGGACACATTGGTCTTCCCTAACTACTATCTCAACTATGGTCACCTGTCCAATCGCTCTCTCTCTGCGAATGCCATTCATGCATCTCCTCTCGTGATTCTTGATCTCTTGACGTCTGAAGTGGCATTATGCAGGGAGAGCTGCCTGCTTGTAGTTTATAGGTCCGCATCAATTTATATCTGGCTGTCACCGCCAGGTCCCAGCATGTACTTCATCTTCCAGGTCGGGGTATCTCTAGTATATCCCAGAACCAGCTGTAACCATTTACTCCCGTTAAGATCTAATCGCTTAGACTGTAATCTTAGTAGTGTGATGCAGTCCTTAATCAATTTTTTTTTGGGGGGGTGGGGGGGGGGGGGGTTATTGAGGTCTGGGCTTGTTAAAACGTCTGATATAGATTCTCATTTCCAGATGTAGAGATCGCCGCTGGATTCACTGTTCGGCTTGCCGGTCAGGAGTTTCCTACATTATTGTGTCCCCAGCAACACCTTCATGAGGAGCCCCCTGTTTCTTACAGAGCCTGCTGTGGGGCGCGACCGAGTACCCGGTGGTATAACTGGGCCGGCAGATCGGGCTCATTAGCCTTGGCTGGCAGCCAATCTAAGAGAGGGTAAACTCTGACTCTAAACCTGGGTAGACGAAGCTCGTTAGCCTGATCAGGCAGTTCGTCTAGGAGAGGGGGAACTCTGATTGTTCACCCACATGTGCCAGGGAGTGCTGGCTAGTCCTGGACCGATAAGAGTATCATCGGATAACTCGAGTAACTAGCATCTGCAGGCAACGACTCCGCTGCATTGTGGAAACCTTTGGAGAGGGTAGAGCAACGGGAGTATAGCCAGTCAGAAAATCCGGAGTATAGAATTTAAAACTAAGATCTTGTCACGCCATGCGACGAATGGGACATATGGTGTTAGGCCTATATTATTCTGTAACTCACGGCACTTAGTGGATGATGTGGTCAGCATCACGCCGACCGCCTTTACTTCCTGGACTGAACCGGTACCCATTTAAGGCTGGGTCGAACTGGAAGCCATCTCGGTCTGAAAAACCAGTGTCTTCTCAACTGGGGAATGAACCCAGGAACACTCAGATGCGAAGCCAGAGCGCTAACCCCTGCGCTACGCGGCTCCCAACAAAAAAAATCCGGAGTGGTAGCACGTAATGCGGATGGTTTCAAAATTGCAAACTCATTCCGGCAGCTCCTGCAGCTGAGCTGGGGCCAAATTATCATGCTTTGCATTCCTTTGGATTACACCAGCGAGGCCGAGATGGGGATCCTGCAGTATGGGCAGTCCAGGTTTTCCATTTCCAGCGCCCAGGTGTGTGCCCTGGAAAGGCTAGTCACAGGGCGCCACACGCATGTTCTACAAAGACTGAGCCGCCTTTGTTGATGAAATCAATACATGACAGTACCAACGGACAGTAGAAGATGAAAAGCAGTCGTTGTTTCAAGTTTGACGCTGAAAATAGTTATGAGTGCTCGGTGCTTTCCGTTCCATCTCTGTATGGTTTGGTCGTCGTAGTTTCTACATAAGAGACTGCGATCAAAAGATACTCCGAGATATTTAACCTGTCTCACCTGTAAATGACAAATTTATCAAAGGTGGCACACATCAGATGAGCTTTCACTATATAATTATCAATCCCATTCTGCAGGTGTTATTAGAATCAGAACAATTGAATCCACAAACGCTGTGAGATTGCCTGCAACGGCTCCTGCATCATCTGACACCTATCTTAGCCAGACATGTACGCACGGATGTTGTCTTCAAATGACGGTGTACGCTCTGGACCTGTGGGTTGAATGCTGACCACCTTTATTGTGTAGATGTTGAACAGCACCTGTAGGAGTGAAGAGCCTTTAGACAATCCTGGACATTTTCGCCTCGGCTCTGATGTCCAAGATCCCAAGTGGAGTGATATTCAGCTCACCAGCCATGGGTTAATTCCACACTAAAAGAAACAGCGTATCAAGGTCGAACTGTGCACCCGGTTATATGGATGTTCGAGGTCAACAGAAAACTGCTACTGTTTCGTCCCTGGAATCCCTCATACATATCATATGCAAATGTCCCAGCATTATACCAGGCCTCACACGATGGTCTGTAACTGTCCAAAGTATTACGTAGAATGTGTTTACGTGTATTTCAATGTGTTTACGTTGCAGGTGAGGCAATACGTTTATAACAACTATCCACTCATTTCTCAAACTTGAAGTCGCTGTACTGGTACCATGACTACACTATTGTTTTAAAAAACATTTCGAGCACACTAACACACACACATACACACCTACACATACACCTTTACAGACACTTGTGCACACACACACACCCACATACTAGCACAATTACAAACAAACGCACGCACACATACACACGCACACATACACACGCACACATACACACGCTAGACACCTCCCCATGTAAAACTGTTGAAATCACCACTGCAAATGCTCAAATGCAGGCTTCCTGTATGGGGGCAAGCTGTAGTGGTTGCCCTGAGCTTCACTTGGAGGAAACAAACAAACCAACTTAAATTAAAATATACCAAATAAAATCCAAGAAAGAAACTGCTGACTACGCAGATTAATTTATTCGTAGAAAATCGAAATAAAAATAAACTGCTCAATTGAAACGCTTGAGAATGTGATTACATCACTCCACAGTTTTTCTTCAAAGTTCGATGTCTGTCGTCATGCGTGAAGATTTATAACACTGGGGAATGGGGAAGGTTTTTCAGAGTCTATATTGCGCAGGGATGCAGTAAGCGCACGAATCGGGAATCAAAGCAACGAACTGTCGAAACAATCTGACGAGGGTTCAATCAAAATTGGTACTTGAGAGCGTCTGTGAAAAAAGGGAGGTTTTTTGGTGAGGAAATATGGATTAAAAGATATCGAGGATAGGGTAAGTTAATAGAAAACCACCAGAGAGAGGGAACTAAGGGAGAGAAGATGGAGTTATAAATGGGTGGAAATAAAGCTGAGGCGGAGGGGAGGGGGCGACCCGAGAGAACCTATGAGGAGGGGAATTGAATAAAGTATAATGATTTTGGCAAGTGAAATACTGAGTAGGATTGAAGAAAGACAACGCAGGAACACAAATAATGATGTATCTGATGGGTGCAAGTGAAATACTGAGTGGGATTGAAGAAAGAAAACATAGGAACACAAATAAGGAAACAGTAATGAACATGCAAAGGAAGAGCAATTATGAATTAGATGGAAAATGTTTCATTGAACCAGAGAACTGATGAAGGAAACGTTGAGAATAATTAGTAGATCTAAATGGAATGAGGTCAGATCGGATACGTAAAAAAATCAAACAAACATGCAGAAACAATAAGGGATTCAACAAAAAACAATTCAAGAGAAAAAGGAAATTCTTTGATAGACACAAAGACGAAAATGAAGACGTGCAGAGAATACCTAACAGATTTACATGATACTGAATAGTCCTCCTGTGAAGTTTACCAGATTTTGAATGACTGATTTTGGAAGAGGATATATACAATAACAAGAGACGAATTTGAGAAAACTCTCTACTCTATCCCATTTAATAAAGCGCCAATGATAGATGGTATATCATTGAACGCCAAACACCAAGCAAAACCAGATCTCCAGAATCCAGTAAAAAAAACAATTCGAACGAAGAGACCAGAGTTTGATCTTCATGCTGAGGACAGGCCATGCCCCTATCAACAAACATCTGAATAGATTAGACCCACTACGTGAACCAAACTGCAGATCCTGCCATGACCACGAGGAGTAAGTGAAGCACATCCTGACTTTGTGCTCAGAGCTGGCCCATCTGCAAAACCTGCTGCTACCACCACACTCCACAATACACAACACGGTCTACACATCACTACAACAATGGAGACGGACGTGTGCTTTTGTGCTTGATTGGGCAATCAAGGGCTGCTAGCTCACAGCTGAAGGGGAGGCATTGGGCTGTCAAGGGCTGCCATCTCACAGCTGAAGGGGAGGCATTGTGCAATCAAGGGCTGCCAGCTCACAGCTAAAGGGGAGGCATTGGGTTGTCAAGGGCTGCCAGCTCACAGCTAAAGGGGAGGCATTGTGCAATCAAGGGCTGCCAGCTCACAGCTAAAGGGGAGGCATTGGGTTGTCAAGGGCTGCCAGCTCACAGCTAAAGGGGAGGCATTGGGTTGTCAGGGCTGCCAGCTCACAGCTAAAGGGGAGGCATTGGGTTGTCAAGGGCTGCCAGCTCACAGCTAAAGGGGAGGCATTGGGTTGTCAAGGGCTGCCAGCTAACAGCTAAAGGGGAGACATTGTGCAATCAAGGGCTGTCAGCTCACAGCTAAAGGGGTTATACCATCCTCACCAACATCACCAACTCCACCAACCTCACCACCAATGAACCCACCAGAGCAGGACTAAAATACTCCAAGATAGACTTTTTCATCATGTAAACACTGTTTACCTAGAAAGAATATGGCCTACAGATTATAAAACATCTGTGATAATACCAATATAAAATATCGGAAGCAAAATGAGTCTAGCCAATAGTGAGTGCCAATTTCAGTCATGTCTGACCATAGGTTGATGCGACCTTGGAGTAGCAGCTCTCTCCTGAGTGGTTGGTTGTACTTGTCCTTTCGGCGTTCTCTCTTCTTCCCTGTGTTCTCTCTTCACTTCCCTGTGTTCTATCTTCACTTCCCTGTGTTCTCTCTTCTTCCCTGTGTTCTATCTTCACTTCGCTGTGTTCTCTCTTCTTCCCTGTGTTCTCTCTTCACTTCCCTGTGTTCTCTCTTCACGTCCCTGTGTTCTCTCTTCTTCCCTGTGTTCTCTCTTCTTCCCTGTGTTCTCTCTTCTTCCCTGTGTTCTCTCTTCACTTCCATGTGTTCTCTCTACACTTCCCTGTGTTCTCTCTTCTTCCCTGTGTTCTCTCTTCTTCCCTGTGTTCTCTCTTCACTTCCCTGTGTTCTCTCTACACTTCCCTGTGTTCTCTCTTCTTCCCTGTGTTCTCTCTTCACTTCCCTGTGTTCTCTCTTCTTCCCTGTGTTCTCTCTTCACTTCCCTGTGTTCTCTCTACACTTCCCTGTGTTCTCTCTTCTTCCCTGTGTTCTCTCTTCTTCCCTGTGTTCTCTCTTCACTTCCCTGTGTTCTCTCTTCTTCCCTGTGTTCTCTCTTCACTTCACTGTGTTCTCTCTTCTCCCTGTGTTCTCTCTTCACTTCCCTGTGTTCTATCTTCACTTCCCTGTGTTCTCTCTTCACTTCCCTGTGTTCTCTCTTCACGTCCCTGTGTTCTCTCTTCACTTCACTGTGTTCTCTCTTCACTTCCCTGTGTTCTCTCTTCACGTCCCTGTGTTCTCTCTTCACTTCCCTGTGTTCTCTCTTCACTTCCCTGTGTTCTCTCTTCACTTCCCTGTGTTCTCTCTTCACTTCCCTGTGTTCTCTCTTCACTTCCCTGTGTTCTATCTTCACTTCCCTGTGTTCTCTCTTCACTTCCCTGTGTTCTCTCTTCACTTCCATGTGTTCTCTCTTCACTTCCCTGTGTTCTCTCTTCTTCCCTGTGTTCTCTCTACACTTCCCTGTGTTCTCTCTTCACTTCCCTGTGTTCTCTCTTCACTTCCCTGTGTTCTCTCTTCTTCCCTGTGTTCTCTCTTCACTTCCCTGTGTTCTCTCTTTTTCCCTGTGTTCTCTATTCACTTCCCTGTGTTCTTTCTTCACTTCCCTGTGCTCTCTCTTCACTGCCCTGTGTTCTCTCTACACTTCCCTGTGTTCTCTCTTCTTCCCTGTGTTCTCTCTTCTTCCCTGTGTTCTCTCTTCACTTCCCTGTGTTCTATCTTCACTTCCCTGTGTTATCTCTTCACTTCCCTGTGTTCTCTCTTCACTTCCCTGTGTTCTCTCTTCACTTCCATGTGTTCTCTCTTCACTTCCATGGGTTTTATCTTCACTTCCCTGTGTTCTATCTTCACTTCCCTGTGTTCTCTCTTCACTTCCCTGTGTTCTCTCTTCACTTCCCTGTGTTGTCTCTTCACTTCCCTGTGTTCTCTCTTCTTCCCTGTGTTCTCTCTACACTTCCCTGTGTTCTCTCTTCACTTCCCTGTGTTCTATCTTCACATCCCTGTGTTCTCTCTTCACTTCCCTGTGTTCTCTCTTCACGTCCCTGTGTTCTCTCTTCACTTCACTGTGTTCTCTCTTCACTTCCCTGTGTTCTCTCTTCACGTCCCTGTGTTCTCTCTTCACTTCCCTGTGTTCTCTCTTCACTTCCCTGTGTTCTCTCTTCACTTCCCTGTGTTCTCTCTTCACTTCCCTGTGTTCTCTCTTCACTTCCCTGTGTTCTATCTTCACTTCCCTGTGTTCTCTCTTCACTTCCCTGTGTTCTCTCTTCACTTCCATGTGTTCTCTCTTCACTTCCCTGTGTTCTCTCTTCTTCCCTGTGTTCTCTCTACACTTCCCTGTGTTCTCTCTTCACTTCCCTGTGTTCTCTCTTCACTTCCCTGTGTTCTCTCTTCACTACCCTGTGTTCTCTCTTCTTCCCTGTGTTCTCTCTTCACTTCCCTGTGTTCTCTCTTCTTCCCTGTGTTCTCTATTCACTTCCCTGTGTTCTTTCTTCACTTCCCTGTGCTCTCTCTTCACTGCCCTGTGCTCTCTCTACACTTCCCTGTGTTCTCTCTTCTTCCCTGGGTTCTCTCTTCTTCCCTGTGTTCTCTCTTCACTTTCCTGTGTTCTCTCTTCTTCTCTGTGTTCTCTCTTCACTTCCCTGTGTTCTCTCTTCACTTCCCTGTGTTCTCTCTTCACTTCCCTGTGTTCTCTCTTCTTCCCTGTGTTCTCTCTTCTTCCCTGTGTTCTCTCTTCTTCCCTGTGTTCTCTCTTCACTTCCCTGTGTTCTCTCTTCTTCCCTGTGTTCTCTCTTCTTCCCTGTGTTCTCTCTTCACTTCCCTGTGTTCTCTCTTCTTCCCTGTGTTCTCTCTTCACTTCCCTGTGTTCTATCTTCACTGCCCTGTGTTCTCTCTTCACTTCCCTGTGTTCTATCTTCACTGCCCTGTGTTCTCTCTTCATTTCCCTGTGTTCTATCTTCACTTCCCTGTGTTCTCTCTTCACTTCCCTGTGTTCTATCTTCACTTCCCTGTGTTCTAGCTTCACTTCCCTGTGTTATCTCTTCACTTCCCTGTGTTATCTCTACACTTCCCTGTGTTCTCTCCTCTTCCCTGTGTTCTCTCTTCTTACCTGTGTTCTCTCTTCACTTCCCTGTGTTCTCTCTACACTTCCCTGTGTTCTCTCTTCTTCCCTGTGTTCTCTCTTCACTTCCATGTGTTCTCTCCATACTTCCCTGTGTTCTCTCTTCTTCCCTGTGTTCTCTCTTCACTTCCCTGTGTTCTCTCTTCTTCCCTGTGTTCTCTCTTCTTCCATGTGTTCTCTCTTCACTTCCCTGTGTTCTCTCTTCACTTCCCTGTGTTCTCTCTTCACTTCCCTGTGTTCTCTCTTCACTTCCCTGTGTTCTCTCTTCACTTCCCTGTGTTCTATCTTCACTTCCCTGTGTTCTCTCTTCACTTCCCTGTGTTCTCTCTTCTTCCCTGTGTTCTCTCTTCACTTCCCTGTGTTCTCTCTTCACTTCCCTGTGTTCTCTCTTCACTTCCCTGTGTTCTCTCTTCACTTCCCTGTGTTCTCTCTACACTTCCCTGTGTTCTCTCTTCTTCCCTGGGTTCTCTCTTCTTCCCTGTGTTCTCTCTTCACTTTCCTGTGTTCTCTCTTCTTCCGTGTATTCTCTCTTCACTTCCCTGTGTTCTCTCTTCACTTACCTGTGTTCTCTCTTCTTCCCTGTGTTCTCTCTTCACTTCCCTGTGTTCTCTCTTCACTTCCCTGTGTTCTCTCTTCACTTCCCTGTGTTCTCTCTTCTTCCCTGTGTTCTCTCAACACTTCCCTGTGTTCTCTCTTCACTTCCCTGTGTTCTCTCTTCTTCCCTGTGTTCTCTCTTCACTTCCCTGTGTTCTCTCTTCACTGCCCTGTGTTCTCTCTACACTTCCCTGTGTTCTCTCTTCTTCCCTGGGTTCTCTCTTCTTCCCTGTGTTCTCTCTTCACTTTCCTGTGTTCTATCTTCTTCCCTGTGTTCTCTATTCACTTCCCTGTGTTCTCTCTTCACTTCCCTGTGTTCTCTCTTCACTTCCCTGTGTTCTCTCTTCTTCCCTGTGTTCTCTCTTCACTTCCCTGTGTTCTATCTTCACTGCCCTGTGTTCTCTCTTCACTTCCCTGTGTTCTATCTTCACTGCCCTGTGTTCTCTCTTCATTTCCCTGTGTTCTATCTTCACTTCCCTGTGTTCTCTCTTCACTTCCCTGTGTTCTATCTTCACTTCCCTGTGTTCTATCTTCACTTCCCTGTGTTACCTCTTCACTTCCCTGTGTTCTCTCTACACTTCTCTGTGTTCTCTCTTCTTCCCTGTGTTCTCTCTTCTTACCTGTGTTCTCTCTTCACTTCCCTGTGTTCTCTCTACACTTCCCTGTGTTCTCTCTTCTTCCCTGTGTTCTCTCTTCACTTCCATGTGTTCTCTCTACACTTCCCTGTGTTCTCTCTTCTTCCCTGTGTTCTCTCTTCTTCCTTGTGTTCTCTCTTCACTTCCCTGTGTTCTCTCTTCTTCCCTGTGTTCTCTCTTCTTCCCTGTGTTCTCTCTTCACTTACCTGTGTTCTCTCTTCACTTCCCTGTGTTCTCTCTTCACTTCCCTGTGTTCTCTCTTCACTTCCCTGTGTTCTCTCTTCACTTCCCTGTGCTCTCTCTTCACTTCCCTGTGTTCTCTCTTCACTTCCCTGTGTTCTCTCTTCAATTCCATGTGTTCTTTCTTCACTTCCCTGTGTTCTCTCTTCACTTCCCTGTGTTCTCTCTTCACTTCCCAGTGTTCTCTCTTCACTTCCCTGTGTTCTCTCTTCTTCCCTGTGTTCTCTCTACACTTCCCTGTGTTCTCTCTTCACTTCCCTGTGTTCTCTCTTCTTCCCTGTGTTCTCTCTTCACTGCCCTGTGTTCTCTCCACACTTCCCTGTGTTCTCTCTTCTTCCCTGGGTTCTCTCTTCTTACCTGTGTTCTCTCTTCACTTCCCTGTGTTCTCTCTTCTTCCCTGTGTTCTCTCTTCTTCCCTGTGTTCTCTCTTCACTTCCCTGTGTTCTCTCTTCACTTCCCTGTGTTCTCTCTTCACTTCCCTGTGTTCTCTCTTCACTTCCCTGTGTTCTCTCTACACTTCCCTGTGTTCTCTCTTCACTTCCCTGTGTTCTCTCTACACTTCCCTGTATTCTATCTTCACTTCCCTGTGTTCTCTCTTCACTTCCCTGTGTTTTCTCTTCACTTCCCTGTGTTTTCTCATCACTTCCCTTGTCTTCTCTCTTCACTTCCCTGTGTTCTCTGTTCACTTCCCTGTGTTCTCTCTACACTTCCCTGTTTTCTATCTTCACTTCCCTGTGTTTTCTCTTTACTTCCCTGTGTTATCTCTTCACTTCCCTGTGTTCTATCTTCACTTCCCTGTGTTCTATCTTCACTTCCCTGTGTTCTCTCTTCTTCCCTATGTTCTCTCTTCACTTCCCTGTGTTCTATCTTCACTTCCCTGTGTTGTCTCTTCACTTCCCTGTGTTCTCTCTTCATTTCCCTGTGTTCTCTCTTCACTTCCCTGTGTTCACTCTTCACTTTTCTGTGTTCTCTCTTCACTTCCCTGTGTTCTCTCTTCTTCCCTGTGTTCTCTCTACACTTCCCTGTGTTCTCCCTTCACTTCCCTGTGTTCTCTCTTCTTCCCTGTGTTCTCTCTTCACTTCCCTGTGTTCTCTCTTCACTGCCCTGTGTTCTCTCTACACTTCCCTGTGTTCTCTCTTTTTCCCTGGGTTCTCTCTTCTTCCCTGTGTTCTCTCTTCACTTTCCTGTGTTCTCTCTTCTTCCCTGTGTTCTCTATTCACTTCCCTGTGTTCTCTCTTCACTTCCCTGTGTTCTCTCTTCACTTCCCTCTGTTCTCTCTTCTTCCCTGTGTTCTCTCTTCACTTCCCTGTGTTCTCTCTTCTTCCCTGTGTTCTCTCTTCTTCCCTGTGTTCTCTCTTCACTTCCCTGTGTTCTCTCTTCACTTCCCTGTGTTCTCTCTTCACTTCCCTGTGTTCTCTCTTCACTTCCCTGTGTTCTCTCTACACTTCCCTGTGTTCTCTCTTCACTTCCCTGTGTTCTCTCTACACTTCCCTGTATTCTATCTTCACTTCCCTGTGTTCTCTCTTCACTTCCCTGTGTTTTCTCTTCACTTCCCTGTGTTTTCTCATCACTTCCCTTGTCTTCTCTCTTCACTTCCCTGTGTTCTCTGTTCACTTCCCTGTGTTCTCTCTTTACTTCCCTGTGTTATCTCTTCACTTCCCTGTGTTCTATCTTCACTTCCCTGTGTTCTATCTTCACTTCCCTGTGTTCTCTCTTCTTCCCTATGTTCTCTCTTCACTTCCCTGTATTCTATCTTCACTTCCCTGTGTTCTCTCTTCACTTCCCTGTGTTTTCTCTTCACTTCCCTGTGTTTTCTCATCACTTCCCTTGTCTTCTCTCTTCACTTCCCTGTTTTCTATCTTCACTTCCCTGTGTTTTCTCTTTACTTCCCTGTGTTATCTCTTCACTTCCCTGTGTTCTATCTTCACTTCCCTGTGTTCTATCTTCACTTCCCTGTGTTCTCTCTTCTTCCCTATGTTCTCTCTTCACTTCCCTGTGTTCTCTCTTCACTTCCCTGTGTTCTCTCTTCACGTCCCTGTGTTCTCTCTTCACTTCACTGTGTTCTCTCTTCACTTCCCTGTGTTCTCTCTTCACGTCCCTGTGTTCTCTCTTCACTTCCCTGTGTTCTCTCTTCACTTCCCTGTGTTCTCTCTTCACTTCCCTGTGTTCTCTCTTCACTTCCCTGTGTTCTCTCTTCACTTCCCTGTGTTCTATCTTCACTTCCCTGTGTTCTCTCTTCACTTCCCTGTGTTCTCTCTTCACTTCCATGTGTTCTCTCTTCACTTCCCTGTGTTCTCTCTTCTTCCCTGTGTTCTCTCTACACTTCCCTGTGTTCTCTCTTCACTTCCCTGTGTTCTCTCTTCACTTCCCTGTGTTCTCTCTTCTTCCCTGTGTTCTCTCTTCACTTCCCTGTGTTCTCTCTTTTTCCCTGTGTTCTCTATTCACTTCCCTGTGTTCTTTCTTCACTTCCCTGTGCTCTCTCTTCACTGCCCTGTGTTCTCTCTACACTTCCCTGTGTTCTCTCTTCTTCCCTGTGTTCTCTCTTCTTCCCTGTGTTCTCTCTTCACTTCCCTGTGTTCTATCTTCACTTCCCTGTGTTATCTCTTCACTTCCCTGTGTTCTCTCTTCACTTCCCTGTGTTCTCTCTTCACTTCCATGTGTTCTCTCTTCACTTCCATGGGTTTTATCTTCACTTCCCTGTGTTCTATCTTCACTTCCCTGTGTTCTCTCTTCACTTCCCTGTGTTCTCTCTTCACTTCCCTGTGTTGTCTCTTCACTTCCCTGTGTTCTCTCTTCTTCCCTGTGTTCTCTCTACACTTCCCTGTGTTCTCTCTTCACTTCCCTGTGTTCTATCTTCACATCCCTGTGTTCTCTCTTCACTTCCCTGTGTTCTCTCTTCACGTCCCTGTGTTCTCTCTTCACTTCACTGTGTTCTCTCTTCACTTCCCTGTGTTCTCTCTTCACGTCCCTGTGTTCTCTCTTCACTTCCCTGTGTTCTCTCTTCACTTCCCTGTGTTCTCTCTTCACTTCCCTGTGTTCTCTCTTCACTTCCCTGTGTTCTCTCTTCACTTCCCTGTGTTCTATCTTCACTTCCCTGTGTTCTCTCTTCACTTCCCTGTGTTCTCTCTTCACTTCCATGTGTTCTCTCTTCACTTCCCTGTGTTCTCTCTTCTTCCCTGTGTTCTCTCTACACTTCCCTGTGTTCTCTCTTCACTTCCCTGTGTTCTCTCTTCACTTCCCTGTGTTCTCTCTTCACTACCCTGTGTTCTCTCTTCTTCCCTGTGTTCTCTCTTCACTTCCCTGTGTTCTCTCTTCTTCCCTGTGTTCTCTATTCACTTCCCTGTGTTCTTTCTTCACTTCCCTGTGCTCTCTCTTCACTGCCCTGTGCTCTCTCTACACTTCCCTGTGTTCTCTCTTCTTCCCTGGGTTCTCTCTTCTTCCCTGTGTTCTCTCTTCACTTTCCTGTGTTCTCTCTTCTTCTCTGTGTTCTCTCTTCACTTCCCTGTGTTCTCTCTTCACTTCCCTGTGTTCTCTCTTCACTTCCCTGTGTTCTCTCTTCTTCCCTGTGTTCTCTCTTCTTCCCTGTGTTCTCTCTTCTTCCCTGTGTTCTCTCTTCACTTCCCTGTGTTCTCTCTTCTTCCCTGTGTTCTCTCTTCTTCCCTGTGTTCTCTCTTCACTTCCCTGTGTTCTCTCTTCACTTCCCTGTGTTCTCTCTTCACTTCCCTGTGTTCTCTCTTCTTCCCTGTGTTCTCTCTTCACTTCCCTGTGTTCTATCTTCACTGCCCTGTGTTCTCTCTTCACTTCCCTGTGTTCTATCTTCACTGCCCTGTGTTCTCTCTTCATTTCCCTGTGTTCTATCTTCACTTCCCTGTGTTCTCTCTTCACTTCCCTGTGTTCTATCTTCACTTCCCTGTGTTCTAGCTTCACTTCCCTGTGTTATCTCTTCACTTCCCTGTGTTATCTCTACACTTCCCTGTGTTCTCTCCTCTTCCCTGTGTTCTCTCTTCTTACCTGTGTTCTCTCTTCACTTCCCTGTGTTCTCTCTACACTTCCCTGTGTTCTCTCTTCTTCCCTGTGTTCTCTCTTCACTTCCATGTGTTCTCTCTATACTTCCCTGTGTTCTCTCTTCTTCCCTGTGTTCTCTCTTCACTTCCCTGTGTTCTCTCTTCTTCCCTGTGTTCTCTCTTCTTCCATGTGTTCTCTCTTCACTTCCCTGTGTTCTCTCTTCACTTCCCTGTGTTCTCTCTTCACTTCCCTGTGTTCTCTCTTCACTTCCCTGTGTTCTCTCTTCACTTCCCTGTGTTCTCTCTTCACTTCCCTGTGTTCTCTCTTCACTTCCCTGTGTTCTCTCTTCACTTCCCTGTGTTCTCTCTTCTTCCCTGTGTTCTCTCTTCACTTCCCTGTGTTCTCTCTTCACTTCCCTGTGTTCTCTCTTCACTTCCCTGTGTTCTCTCTTCACTTCCCTGTGTTCTCTCTACACTTCCCTGTGTTCTCTCTTCTTCCCTGGGTTCTCTCTTCTTCCCTGTGTTCTCTCTTCACTTTCCTGTGTTCTCTCTTCTTCCGTGTATTCTCTCTTCACTTCCCTGTGTTCTCTCTTCACTTACCTGTGTTCTCTCTTCTTCCCTGTGTTCTCTCTTCACTTCCCTGTGTTCTCTCTTCACTTCCCTGTGTTCTCTCTTCACTTCCCTGTGTTCTCTCTTCTTCCCTGTGTTCTCTCAACACTTCCCTGTGTTCTCTCTTCACTTCCCTGTGTTCTCTCTTCTTCCCTGTGTTCTCTCTTCACTTCCCTGTGTTCTCTCTTCACTGCCCTGTGTTCTCTCTACACTTCCCTGTGTTCTCTCTTCTTCCCTGGGTTCTCTCTTCTTCCCTGTGTTCTCTCTTCACTTTCCTGTGTTCTATCTTCTTCCCTGTGTTCTCTATTCACTTCCCTGTGTTCTCTCTTCACTTCCCTGTGTTCTCTCTTCACTTCCCTGTGTTCTCTCTTCTTCCCTGTGTTCTCTCTTCACTTCCCTGTGTTCTATCTTCACTGCCCTGTGTTCTCTCTTCACTTCCCTGTGTTCTATCTTCACTGCCCTGTGTTCTCTCTTCATTTCCCTGTGTTCTATCTTCACTTCCCTGTGTTCTCTCTTCACTTCCCTGTGTTCTATCTTCACTTCCCTGTGTTCTATCTTCACTTCCCTGTGTTACCTCTTCACTTCCCTGTGTTCTCTCTACACTTCTCTGTGTTCTCTCTTCTTCCCTGTGTTCTCTCTTCTTACCTGTGTTCTCTCTTCACTTCCCTGTGTTCTCTCTACACTTCCCTGTGTTCTCTCTTCTTCCCTGTGTTCTCTCTTCACTTCCATGTGTTCTCTCTACACTTCCCTGTGTTCTCTCTTCTTCCCTGTGTTCTCTCTTCTTCCTTGTGTTCTCTCTTCACTTCCCTGTGTTCTCTCTTCTTCCCTGTGTTCTCTCTTCTTCCCTGTGTTCTCTCTTCACTTACCTGTGTTCTCTCTTCACTTCCCTGTGTTCTCTCTTCACTTCCCTGTGTTCTCTCTTCACTTCCCTGTGTTCTCTCTTCACTTCCCTGTGTTCTCTCTTCAATTCCATGTGTTCTTTCTTCACTTCCCTGTGTTCTCTCTTCACTTCCCTGTGTTCTCTCTTCACTTCCCAGTGTTCTCTCTTCACTTCCCTGTGTTCTCTCTTCTTCCCTGTGTTCTCTCTACACTTCCCTGTGTTCTCTCTTCACTTCCCTGTGTTCTCTCTTCTTCCCTGTGTTCTCTCTTCACTGCCCTGTGTTCTCTCCACACTTCCCTGTGTTCTCTCTTCTTCCCTGGGTTCTCTCTTCTTACCTGTGTTCTCTCTTCACTTCCCTGTGTTCTCTCTTCTTCCCTGTGTTCTCTCTTCTTCCCTGTGTTCTCTCTTCACTTCCCTGTGTTCTCTCTTCACTTCCCTGTGTTCTCTCTTCACTTCCCTGTGTTCTCTCTTCACTTCCCTGTGTTCTCTCTACACTTCCCTGTGTTCTCTCTTCACTTCCCTGTGTTCTCTCTACACTTCCCTGTATTCTATCTTCACTTCCCTGTGTTCTCTCTTCACTTCCCTGTGTTTTCTCTTCACTTCCATTTGTTTTCTCATCACTTCCCTTGTCTTCTCTCTTCACTTCCCTGTGTTCTCTGTTCACTTCCCTGTGTTCTCTCTACACTTCCCTGTTTTCTATCTTCACTTCCCTGTGTTTTCTCTTTACTTCCCCGTGTTATCTCTTCACTTCCCTGTGTTCTATCTTCACTTCCCTGTGTTCTATCTTCACTTCCCTGTGTTCTCTCTTCTTCCCTATGTTCTCTCTTCACTTCCCTGTGTTCTATCTTCACTTCCCTGTGTTGTCTCTTCACTTCCCTGTGTTCTCTCTTCATTTCCCTGTGTTCTCTCTTCACTTCCCTGTGTTCACTCTTCACTTTTCTGTGTTCTCTCTTCACTTCCCTGTGTTCTCTCTTCTTCCCTGTGTTCTCTCTACACTTCCCTGTGTTCTCCCTTCACTTCCCTGTGTTCTCTCTTCTTCCCTGTGTTCTCTCTTCACTTCCCTGTGTTCTCTCTTCACTGCCCTGTGTTCTCTCTACACTTCCCTGTGTTCTCTCTTTTTCCCTGGGTTCTCTCTTCTTCCCTGTGTTCTCTCTTCACTTTCCTGTGTTCTCTCTTCTTCCCTGTGTTCTCTATTCACTTCCCTGTGTTCTCTCTTCACTTCCCTGTGTTCTCTCTTCACTTCCCTCTGTTCTCTCTTCTTCCCTGTGTTCTCTCTTCACTTCCCTGTGTTCTCTCTTCTTCCCTGTGTTCTCTCTTCTTCCCTGTGTTCTCTCTTCACTTCCCTGTGTTCTCTCTTCACTTCCCTGTGTTCTCTCTTCACTTCCCTGTGTTCTCTCTTCACTTCCCTGTGTTCTCTCTACACTTCCCTGTGTTCTCTCTTCACTTCCCTGTGTTCTCTCTACACTTCCCTGTATTCTATCTTCACTTCCCTGTGTTCTCTCTTCACTTCCCTGTGTTTTCTCTTCACTTCCCTGTGTTTTCTCATCACTTCCCTTGTCTTCTCTCTTCACTTCCCTGTGTTCTCTGTTCACTTCCCTGTGTTCTCTCTTTACTTCCCTGTGTTATCTCTTCACTTCCCTGTGTTCTATCTTCACTTCCCTGTGTTCTATCTTCACTTCCCTGTGTTCTCTCTTCTTCCCTATGTTCTCTCTTCACTTCCCTGTATTCTATCTTCACTTCCCTGTGTTCTCTCTTCACTTCCCTGTGTTTTCTCTTCACTTCCCTGTGTTTTCTCATCACTTCCCTTGTCTTCTCTCTTCACTTCCCTGTTTTCTATCTTCACTTCCCTGTGTTTTCTCTTTACTTCCCTGTGTTATCTCTTCACTTCCCTGTGTTCTATCTTCACTTCCCTGTGTTCTATCTTCACTTCCCTGTGTTCTCTCTTCTTCCCTATGTTCTCTCTTCACTTCCCTGTGTTCTATCTTCACTTCCCTGTGTTGTCTCTTCACTTCCCTGTGTTCTCTCTTCATTTCCCTGTGTTCTCTCTTCACTTCCCTGTGTTCTCTCTTCACTTCCCTGTGTTCTCTCTTCACTTCCCTGTGTTCTCTCTTCTTCCCTGTGTTCTCTCTACACTTCCCTGTGTTCTCCCTTCACTTCCCTGTGTTCTCTCTTCTTCCCTGTGTTCTCTCTTCACTTCCCTGTGTTCTCTCTTCACTGCCCTGTGTTCTCTCTACACTTCCCTGTGTTCTCTCTTTTTCCCTGGGTTCTCTCTTCTTCCCTGTGTTCTCTCTTCACTTTCCTGTGTTCTCTCTTCTTCCCTGTGTTCTCTATTCACTTCCCTGTGTTCTCTCTTCACTTCCCTGTGTTCTCTCTTCACTTCCCTGTGTTCTCTCTTCTTCCCTGTGTTCTCTCTTCACTTCCCTGTGTTCTATCTTCACTGCCCTCTGTTCTCTCTTCACTTCCCTGTGTTCTATCTTCACTGCCCTGTGTTCTCTCTTTATTTCCCTGTGTTCTATCTTCACTTCCCTGTGTTCTCTCTTCACTTCCCTGTGTTCTATCTTCACTTCCCTGTGTTCTATCTTCACTTCCCTGTGTTACCTCTTCACTTCCCTGTGTTCTCTCTACACTTCCCTGTGTTCTCTCTTCTTCCCTGTGTTCTCTCTTCTTACCTGTGTTCTCTCTTCACTTCCCTGTGTTCTCTCTTCACTTCCCAGTGTTCTCTCTTCACTTCCCTGTGTTCTCTCTTCTTCCCTGTGTTCTCTCTACACTTCCCTGTGTTCTCTCTTCACTTCCCTGTGTTCTCTCTTCTTCCCTGTGTTCTCTCTTCACTGCCCAGTGTTCTCTCCACACTTCCCTGTGTTCTCTCTTCTTCCCTGGGTTCTCTCTTCTTACCTGTGTTCTCTCTTCACTTCCCTGTGTTCTCTCTTCTTCCCTGTGTTCTCTCTTCTTCCCTGTGTTCTCTCTTCACTTCCCTGTGTTCTCTCTTCACTTCCCTGTGTTCTCTCTTCACTTCCCTGTGTTCTCTCTTCACTTCCCTGTGTTCTCTCTACACTTCCCTGTGTTCTCTCTTCACTTCCCTGTGTTCTCTCTACACTTCCCTGTATTCTATCTTCACTTCCCTGTGTTCTCTCTTCACTTCCCTGTGTTTTCTCTTCACTTCCCTGTGTTTTCTCATCACTTCCCTTGTCTTCTCTCTTCACTTCCCTGTGTTCTCTGTTCACTTCCCTGTGTTCTCTCTACACTTCCCTGTTTTCTATCTTCACTTCCCTGTGTTTTCTCTTTACTTCCCTGTGTTATCTCTTCACTTCCCTGTGTTCTATCTTCACTTCCCTGTGTTCTATCTTCACTTCCCTGTGTTCTCTCTTCTTCCCTATGTTCTCTCTTCACTTCCCTGTGTTCTATCTTCACTTCCCTGTGTTGTCTCTTCACTTCCCTGTGTTCTCTCTTCATTTCCCTGTGTTCTCTCTTCACTTCCCTGTGTTCTCTCTTCACTTCCCTGTGTTCTCTCTTCACTTCCCTGTGTTCTCTCTTCTTCCCTGTGTTCTCTCTACACTTCCCTGTGTTCTCCCTTCACTTCCCTGTGTTCTCTCTTCTTCCCTATGTTCTCTCTTCACTTCCCTGTGTTCTCTCTTCACTGCCCTGTGTTCTCTCTACACTTCCCTGTGTTCTCTCTTTTTCCCTGGGTTCTCTCTTCTTCCCTGTGTTCTCTCTTCACTTTCCTGTGTTCTCTCTTCTTCCCTGTGTTCTCTATTCACTTCCCTGTGTTCTCTCTTCACTTCCCTGTGTTCTCTCTTCACTTCCCTGTGTTCTCTCTTCTTCCCTGTGTTCTCTCTTCACTTCCCTGTGTTCTATCTTCACTGCCCTCTGTTCTCTCTTCACTTCCCTGTGTTCTATCTTCACTGCCCTGTGTTCTCTCTTTATTTCCCTGTGTTCTATCTTCACTTCCCTGTGTTCTCTCTTCACTTCCCTGTGTTCTATCTTCACTTCCCTGTGTTCTATCTTCACTTCCCTGTGTTACCTCTTCACTTCCCTGTGTTCTCTCTTCTTCCCTGTGTTCTCTCTTCTTCCCTGTGTTCTCTCTTCTTACCTCTGTTCTCTCTTCACTTCCCTGTGTTCTCTCTACACTTCCCTGTGTTCTCTCTTCTTCCCTGTGTTCTCTCTTCACTTCCCTGTGTTCTCTCTTCACTGCCCTGTGTTCTCTCTACACTTCCCTGTGTTCTCTCTTCTTCCCTGGGTTCTCTCTTCTTCCCTGTCTTCTCTCTTCACTTTCCTGTGTTCTATCTTCTTCCCTGTGTTCTCTATTCACTTCCCTGTGTTCTCTCTTCACTTCCCTGTGTTCTCTCTTCACTTCCCTGTGTTCTCTCTTCTTCCCTGTGTTCTCTCTTCACTTCCCTGTGTTCTATCTTCACTGCCCTGTGTTCTCTCTTCACTTCCCTGTGTTCTATCTTCACTGCCCTGTGTTCTCTCTTCATTTCCCTGTGTTCTATCTTCACTTCCCTGTGTTCTCTCTTCACTTCCCTGTGTTCTATCTTCACTTCCCTGTGTTCTATCTTCACTTCCCTGTGTTACCTCTTCACTTCCCTGTGTTCTCTCTACACTTCTCTGTGTTCTCTCTTCTTCCCTGTGTTCTCTCTTCTTACCTGTGTTCTCTCTTCACTTCCCTGTGTTCTCTCTACACTTCCCTGTGTTCTCTCTTCTTCCCTGTGTTCTCTCTTCACTTCCATGTGTTCTCTCTACACTTCCCTGTGTTCTCTCTTCTTCCCTGTGTTCTCTCTTCTTCCTTGTGTTCTCTCTTCACTTCCCTGTGTTCTCTCTTCTTCCCTGTGTTCTCTCTTCTTCCCTGTGTTCTCTCTTCACTTACCTGTGTTCTCTCTTCACTTCCCTGTGTTCTCTCTTCACTTCCCTGTGTTCTCTCTTCACTTCCCTGTGTTCTCTCTTCACTTCCCTGTGCTCTCTCTTCACTTCCCTGTGTTCTCTCTTCACTTCCCTGTGTTCTCTCTTCAATTCCCTGTGTTCTCTCTTCACTTCCCTGTGTTCTCTCTTCACTTCCCTGTGTTCTCTCTTCACTTCCCAGTGTTCTCTCTTCACTTCCCTGTGTTCTCTCTTCTTCCCTGTGTTCTCTCTACACTTCCCTGTGTTCTCTCTTCACTTCCCTGTGTTCTCTCTTCTTCCCTGTGTTCTCTCTTCACTGCCCTGTGTTCTCTCCACACTTCCCTGTGTTCTCTCTTCTTCCCTGGGTTCTCTCTTCTTACCTGTGTTCTCTCTTCACCCTCCTGTGTTCTCTCTTCTTCCCTGTGTTCTCTCTTCTTCCCTGTGTTCTCTCTTCACTTCCCTGTGTTCTCTCTTCACTTCCCTGTGTTCTCTCTTCACTTCCCTGTGTTCTCTCTACACTTCCCTGTGTTCTCTCTTCACTTCCCTGTGTTCTCTCTACACTTCCCTGTATTCTATCTTCACTTCCCTGTGTTCTCTCTTCACTTCCTTGTGTTTTCTCTTCACTTCCCTGTGTTTTCTCATCACTTCCCTTGTCTTCTCTCTTCACTTCCCTGTGTTCTCTGTTCACTTCCCTGTGTTCTCTCTACACTTCCCTGTTTTCTATCTTCACTTCCCTGTGTTTTCTCTTTACTTCCCTGTGTTATCTCTTCACTTCCCTGTGTTCTATCTTCACTTCCCTGTGTTCTATCTTCACTTCCCTGTGTTCTCTCTTCTTCCCTATGTTCTCTCTTCACTTCCCTGTGTTCTATCTTCACTTCCCTGTGTTGTCTCTTCACTTCCCTGTGTTCTCTCTTCATTTCCCTGTGTTCTCTCTTCACTTCCCTGTGTTCTCTCTTCACTTCCCTGTGTTCTCTCTTCACTTCCCTGTGTTCTCTCTTCTTCCCTGTGTTCTCTCTACACTTCCCTGTGTTCTCCCTTCACTTCCCTGTGTTCTCTCTTCTTCCCTGTGTTCTCTCTTCACTTCCCTGTGTTCTCTCTTCACTGCCCTGTGTTCTCTCTACACTTCCCTGTGTTCTCTCTTTTTCCCTGGGTTCTCTCTTCTTCCCTGTGTTCTCTCTTCACTTCCCTGTGTTCTCTCTTCTTCCCTGTGTTCTCTCTTCACTTCCCTGTGTTCTCTATTCACTTCCCTGTGTTCTCTCTTCACTTCCCTGTGTTCTCTCTTCACTTCCCTGTGTTCTCTCTTCTTCCCTGTGTTCTCTCTTCACTTCCCTGTGTTCTATCTTCACTGCCCTCTGTTCTCTCTTCACTTCCCTGTGTTCTATCTTCACTGCCCTGTGTTCTCTCTTTATTTCCATGTGTTCTATCTTCACTTCCCTGTGTTCTCTCTTCACTTCCCTGTGTTCTATCTTCACTTCCCTGTGTTCTATCTTCACTTCCCTGTGTTACCTCTTCACTTCCCTGTGTTCTCTCTACACTTCCCTGTGTTCTCTCTTCTTCCCTGTGTTCTCTCTTCTTACCTGTGTTCTCTCTTCACTTCCCTGTGTTCTCTCTACACTTCTCTGTGTTCTCTCTTCTTCCCTGTGTTCTCTCTTCACTTCCATGTGTTCTCTCTACACTTCCCTGTGTTCTCTCTTCTTCCCTGTGTTCTCTCTTCTTCCCTGTGTTCTCTCTTCACTTCCCTGTGTTCTCTCTTCTTCCCTGTGTTCTCTCTTCTTCCCTGTGTTCTCTCTTCACTTCCCTGTGTTCTCTCTTCACTTCCCTGTGTTCTCTCTTCACTTCCCTGTGTTCTCTCTTCACTTCCCTGTGTTCTCTCTTCACTTCCCTGTGTTCTCTCTTCACTTCCCTGTGTTCTCTCTTCACTTCCCTGTGTTCTCTCTTCACTTCCCTGTGTTCTCTCTTCACTTATCTGTGTTCTCTCTACACTTCCCTGTGTTCTCCCTTCACTTCCCTGTGTTCTCTCTACACTTCCCTGTATTCTATCTTCACTTCCCTGTGTTCTCTTTTCACTTCCCTGTGTTTTCTCTTCACTTCCCTATGTTTTCTCATCACTTCCCTTGTCTTCTCTCTTCACTTCCCTGTGTTCTCTGTTCACTTCCCTGTGTTCTCTCTACACTTCCCTGTTTTCTATCTTCACTTCCCTGTGTTTTCTCTTCACTTCCCTGTGTTTTCTCATCACTTCCCTGTGTTTTCTCTTTACTTCCCTGTGTTATCTCTTCACTTCCCTGTGTTCTATCTTCACTTCCCTGTGTTCTATCTCCCACTTCCCTGTGTTCTCTCTTCTTCCCTGTGTTCTCTCAACACTTCCCTGTGTTCTCTCTTCACTTCCCTGTGTTCTCTCTTCTTCCCTGTGTTCTCTCTTCACTTCCCTGTGTTCTCTCTTCACTGCCCTGTGTTCTCTCTACACTTCCCTGTGTTCTCTCTTCTTCCCTGGGTTCTCTCTTCTTCCCTGTGTTCTCTCTTCACTTTCCTGTGTTCTATCTTCTTCCCTGTGTTCTCTATTCACTTCCCTGTGTTCTCTCTTCACTTCCCTGTGTTCTCTCTTCACTTCCCTGTGTTCTCTCTTCTTCCCTGTGTTCTCTCTTCACTTCCCTGTGTTCTATCTTCACTGCCCTGTGTTCTCTCTTCACTTCCCTGTGTTCTATCTTCACTGCCCTGTGTTCTCTCTTCATTTCCCTGTGTTCTATCTTCACTTCCCTGTGTTCTCTCTTCACTTCCCTGTGTTCTATCTTCACTTCCCTGTGTTCTATCTTCACTTCCCTGTGTTACCTCTTCACTTCCCTGTGTTCTCTCTACACTTCTCTGTGTTCTCTCTTCTTCCCTGTGTTCTCTCTTCTTACCTGTGTTCTCTCTTCACTTCCCTGTGTTCTCTCTACACTTCCCTGTGTTCTCTCTTCTTCCCTGTGTTCTCTCTTCACTTCCATGTGTTCTCTCTACACTTCCCTGTGTTCTCTCTTCTTCCCTGTGTTCTCTCTTCACTTCCCTGTGTTCTCTCTTCACTTCCCTGTGTTCTCTCTTCTTCCCTGTGTTCTCTCTTCACTTCCCTGTGTTCTATCTTCACTGCCCTGTGTTCTCTCTTCACTTCCCAGTGTTCTCTCTTCACTTCCCTGTGTTCTCTCTTCACTTCCCTGTGTTCTCTCTTCACTTCCCAGTGTTCTCTCTTCACTTCCCTGTGTTCTCTCTTCTTCCCTGTGTTCTCTCTACACTTCCCTGTGTTCTCTCTTCACTTCCCTGTGTTCTCTCTTCTTCCCTGTGTTCTCTCTTCACTGCCCTGTGTTCTCTCCACAATTCCCTGTGTTCTCTCTTCTTCCCTGGGTTCTCTCTTCTTACCTGTGTTCTCTCTTCACTTCCCTGTGTTCTCTCTTCTTCCCTGTGTTCTCTCTTCTTCCCTGTGTTCTCTCTTCACTTCCCTGTGTTCTCTCTTCACTTCCCTGTGTTCTCTCTTCACTTCCCTGTGTTCTCTCTTCACTTCCCTGTGTTCTCTCTACACTTCCCTGTGTTCTCTCTTCACTTCCCTGTGTTCTCTCTACACTTCCCTGTATTCTATCTTCACTTCCCTGTGTTCTCTCTTCACTTCCCTGTGTTTTCTCTTCACTTCCCTGTGTTTTCTCATCACTTCCCTTGTCTTCTCTCTTCACTTCCCTGTGTTCTCTGTTCACTTCCCTGTGTTCTCTCTACACTTCCCTGTTTTCTATCTTCACTTCCCTGTGTTTTCTCTTTACTTCCCTGTGTTATCTCTTCACTTCCCTGTGTTCTATCTTCACTTCCCTGTGTTCTATCTTCACTTCCCTGTGTTCTCTCTTCTTCCCTATGTTCTCTCTTCACTTCCCTGTGTTCTATCTTCACTTCCCTGTGTTGTCTCTTCACTTCCCTGTGTTCTCTCTTCATTTCCCTGTGTTCTCTCTTCACTTCCCTGTGTTCTCTCTTCACTTCCCTGTGTTCTCTCTTCACTTCCCTGTGTTCTCTCTTCTTCCCTGTGTTCTCTCTACACTTCCCTGTGTTCTCCCTTCACTTCCCTGTGTTCTCTCTTCTTCCCTGTGTTCTCTCTTCACTTCCCTGTGTTCTCTCTTCACTGCCCTGTGTTCTCTCTACACTTCCCTGTGTTCTCTCTTTTTCCCTGGGTTCTCTCTTCTTCCCTGTGTTCTCTCTTCACTTTCCTGTGTTCTCTCTTCTTCCCTGTGTTCTCTATTCACTTCCCTGTGTTCTCTCTTCACTTCCCTGTGTTCTCTCTTCACTTCCCTGTGTTCTCTCTTCTTCCCTGTGTTCTCTCTTCACTTCCCTGTGTTCTATCTTCACTGCCCTCTGTTCTCTCTTCACTTCCCTGTGTTCTATCTTCACTGCCCTGTGTTCTCTCTTTATTTCCCTGTGTTCTATCTTCACTTCCCTGTGTTCTCTCTTCACTTCCCTGTGTTCTATCTTCACTTCCCTGTGTTCTATCTTCACTTCCCTGTGTTACCTCTTCACTTCCCTGTGTTCTCTCTACACTTCCCTGTGTTCTCTCTTCTTCCCTGTGTTCTCTCTTCTTACCTGTGTTCTCTCTTCACTTCCCTGTGTTCTCTCTACACTTCCCTGTGTTCTCTCTTCTTCCCTGTGTTCTCTCTTCACTTCCCTATGTTCTCTCTTCGCCGCCCTGTGTTCTCTCTACACTTCCCTGTGTTCTCTCTTCTTCCCTGGGTTCTCTCTTCTTCCCTGTGTTCTCTCTTCACTTTCCTGTGTTCTATCTTCTTCCCTGTGTTCTCTATTCACTTCCCTGTGTTCTCTCTTCACTTCCCTGTGTTCTCTCTTCACTTCCCTGTGTTCTCTCTTCACTTCCCTGTGTTCTCTCTTCTTCCCTGTGTTCTCTCTTCACTTCCATGTGTTCTATCTTCACTGCCCTGTGTTCTCTCTTCACTTCCCTGTGTTCTATCTTCACTGCCCTGTGTTCTCTCTTCATTTCCCTGTGTTCTATCTTCACTTCCCTGTGTTCTCTCTTCACTTCCCTGTGTTCTATCTTCACTTCCCTGTGTTCTATCTTCACTTCCCTGTGTTACCTCTTCACTTCCCTGTGTTCTCTCTACACTTCTCTGTGTTCTCTCTTCTTCCCTGTGTTCTCTCTTCTTACCTGTGTTCTCTCTTCACTTCCCTGTGTTCTCTCTACACTTCCCTGTGTTCTCTCTTCTTCCCTGTGTTCTCTCTTCACTTCCATGTGTTCTCTCTACACTTCCCTGTGTTCTCTCTTCTTCCCTGTGTTCTCTCTTCTTCCTTGTGTTCTCTCTTCACTTCCCTGTGTTCTCTCTTCTTCCCTGTGTTCTCTCTTCTTCCCTGTGTTCTCTCTTCACTTACCTGTGTTCTCTCTTCACTTCCCTGTGTTCTCTCTTCACTTCCCTGTGTTCTCTCTTCACTTCCCTGTGTTCTCTCTTCACTTCCCTGTGCTCTCTCTTCACTTCCCTGTGTTCTCTCTTCACTTCTCTGTGTTCTCTCTTCAATTCCCTGTGTTCTCTCTTCACTTCCCTGTGTTCTCTCTTCACTTCCCTGTGTTCTCTCTTCACTTCCCAGTGTTCTCTCTTCACTTCCCTGTGTTCTCTCTTCTTCCCTGTGTTCTCTCTATTCCCTGTGTTCTCTCTTCACTTCCCTGTGTTCTCTCTTCTTCCCTGTGTTCTCTCTTCACTGCCCTGTGTTCTCTCCACACTTCCCTGTGTTCTCTCTTCTTCCCTGGGTTCTCTCTTCTTACCTGTGTTCTCTCTTCACTTCCCTGTGTTCTCTCTTCTTCCCTGTGTTCTCTCTTCTTCCCTGTGTTCTCTCTTCACTTCCCTGTGTTCTCTCTTCACTTCCCTGTGTTCTCTCTTCACTTCCCTGTGTTCTCTCTTCACTTCCCTGTGTTCTCTCTACACTTCCCTGTATTCTATCTTCACTTCCCTGTGTTCTCTCTTCACTTCCCTGTGTTTTCTCTTCACTTCCCTGTGTTTTCTCATCACTTCCCTTGTCTTCTCTCTTCACTTCCCTGTGTTCTCTGTTCACTTCCCTGTGTTCTCTCTACACTTCCCTGTTTTCTATCTTCACTTCCCTGTGTTTTCTCTTTACTTCCCTGTGTTATCTCTTCACTTCCCTGTGTTCTATCTTCACTTCCCTGTGTTCTATCTTCACTTCCCTGTGTTCTCTCTTCTTCCCTATGTTCTCTCTTCACTTCCCTGTGTTCTATCTTCACTTCCCTGTGTTGTCTCTTCACTTCCCTGTGTTCTCTCTTCATTTCCCTGTGTTCTCTCTTCACTTCCCTGTGTTCTCTCTTCACTTCCCTGTGTTCTCTCTTCACTTCCCTGTGTTCTCTCTTCTTCCCTGTGTTCTCTCTACACTTCCCTGTGTTCTCCCTTCATTTCCCTGTGTTCTCTCTTCTTCCCTGTGTTCTCTCTTCACTTCCCTGTGTTCTCTCTTCACTGCCCTGTGTTCTCTCTACACTTCCCTGTGTTCTCTCTTTTTCCCTGGGTTCTCTCTTCTTCCCTGTGTTCTCTCTTCACTTTCCTGTGTTCTCTCTTCTTCCCTGTGTTCTCTATTCACTTCCCTGTGTTCTCTCTTCACTTCCCTGTGTTCTCTCTTCACTTCCCTGTGTTCTCTTATCTTCCCTGTGTTCTCTCTTCACTTCCCTGTGTTCTATCTTCACTGCCCTCTGTTCTCTCTTCACTTCCCTGTGTTCTATCTTCACTGCCCTGTGTTCTCTCTTTATTTCCCTGTGTTCTATCTTCACTTCCCTGTGTTCTCTCTTCACTTCCCTGTGTTCTATCTTCACTTCCCTGTGTTCTATCTTCACTTACCTGTGTTACCTCTTCACTTCCCTGTGTTCTCTCTACACTTCCCTGTGTTCTCTCTTCTTCCCTGTGTTCTCTCTTCTTACCTGTGTTCTCTCTTCACTTCCCTGTGTTCTCTCTACACTTCCCTGTGTTCTCTCTTCTTCCCTGTGTTCTCTCTTCACTTCCATGTGTTCTCTCTACACTTCCCTGTGTTCTCTCTTCTTCCCTGTGTTCTCTCTTCTTCCCTGTGTTCTCTCTTCACTTCCCTGTGTTCTCTCTTCTTCCCTGTGTTCTCTCTTCTTCCCTGTGTTCTCCCTTCACTTCCCTGTGTTCTCTCTTCACTTCCCTGTGTTCTCTCTTCACTTCCCTGTGTTCTCTCTTCACTTCCCTGTGTTCTCTCTTCACTTCCCTGTGTTCTCTCTTCACTTCCCTGTGTTCTCTCTTCACTTATCTGTGTTCTCTCTACACTTCCCTGTGTTCTCTCTTCACTTCCCTGTGTTCTCTCTACACTTCCCTGTATTCTATCTTCACTTCCCTGTGTTCTCTTTTCACTTCCCTGTGTTTTCTCTTCACTTCCCTATGTTTTCTCATCACTTCCCTTGTCTTCTCTCTTCACTTCCCTGTGTTCTCTGTTCACTTCCCTGTGTTCTCTCTACACTTCCCTGTTTTCTATCTTCACTTCCCTGTGTTTTCTCTTCACTTCCCTGTGCTTTCTCATCACTTCCCTGTGTTTTCTCTTTACTTCCCTGTGTTATCTCTTCACTTCCCTGTGTTCTATCTTCACTTCCCTGTGTTCTATCTTCACTTCCCTGTGTTCTCTCTTCTTCCCTGTGTTCTCTCTTCACTTCCCTGTGTTCTATCTTCACTTCCCTGTGTTGTCTCTTCACTTCCCTGTGTTCTCTCTTCACTTCCCTGTGTTCCATGAGCTTATTTTCGTCCAGCCTGAGGAGGCTCTTCAGGTTACATCTCCATCTGGATCGGTCTGCAGCTATGTCTTCCCAAGATGTCAGATCCATATACAGAGCCGTCATGCCCGCTTACATGATTTTTTAAATCGCAGCTGTGGTCGGCCAGCTGTTCTTTTACCACACGCCAGCTGTCCATAGAGGATATACTTGGAGGTGAGACCATCTTCCATGCGACGAGCATGACCAAGCCATCGCAGTCTTCGTCGGCGAAGGAGGGTGTACCTACTTGGGAGACCGGTGCGAGAATGCACTTCCACATTTGTTACCTTGTCTCTCCATGAGATACCAAGGATGGATCTCATGCGCCGTTGGTGAAAGGTGTAGAGACTATGGTCTTGCATGGCACAGGTTGTCCATGTTTCGCTGCCATATGGAAGCGTACTGACGACGATTGCGTTGTAGATCATGACCTTTGTCTTGACGAGTGTAAGTTCGGAGTTTTCCCAGATACGTGTTGTAAGACGAGAAAATATGGTAGCAGCTCTGCCTAATTCGGAATATAGGGAGAGTGTATCATTGATTAGAGACCCCAGGTAAGTGAACTGGTCCACAGTTGCCAGTTCATAGTTATTGATAGTCATGGTTGGCGTGGTATCTATGTCTTGTCCGAGTACATTTGTTTTATTTAGGCTTATTGTTAAGCCGAATTCTTTGCACGCCTGGGATGGGGCGATTTATCAATCTCTGGAGTTCATGCTGACTGTGAGTGACAATTGTAGCGTCATCAGCAAATAACGAGTACCTGGCAGTAACTTTCCTGATCCTGGTTTTAGCTTTGAGTCTCGTAAGATTAAACAGACGGGCATCTGATCTTGTGTGAAGGTTTTAGTTTTGAGTCTCGCAAGATTAAACAGACGGTCATCTGATCTAGTGTGAAGGTAAATCCATTCTGTTGCATTAACAAATGCGCGATTAAGTAGCAGCACTAAGAAGATTCCAAACAGTGTTGGGGCCAGGACACATCCTTGTTTAACTCCACATTGAAGAGCCGAGCCCTGCTAATGAAATGGAATGCTTTTGTCAGGTCGATGAAAGCGACATAAAATGGCTTGTTGTGCTCTCGTGATTTTTCTTGTAGCTGTCGTAGAGAGAAGATCATGTCGGTCGTTGATCTTCAAGATCGGAATCCACATTGGGACTGGGTACACGCGCTCAGCCAATTTGTGTAGCCGCAGTAAGATCTCGCTGGGTACACGCACTCAGCCAGTTTGTGTAGCCGCAGAAAGATCTCGCTGGGTACACGCACTCAGCCAGTTTGTGTAGCCACAGTAAGATCTCGCTGGGTACACGCGCTCAGCCAGTTTGTGTAGCCGCAGTAAGATCTCGCTGGGTACACGCGCTCAGCCAGTTTGTGTAGCCACAGTAAGATCTCGCTGAGTACACGCGCTCAGCCAGTTTGTGTAGCCGCAGTAAGATCTCGCTGGGTACACGCACTCAACCAGTTTGTGTAGCCGCAGTAAGATCTCGCTGGGTACACGCGCTCAGCCAGTTTGTATAGCCGCAGTAAGATCTCGCTGAGTACACGCGCTCAGCCAGTTTGTGTAGCCGCAGTAAGATCCCTCTGGCAAAGACTTTGCCAACAACACTGTGAACAACACTGACCAACAACACTGACCAACAACACTGACCAACAACACTGAGCAACAACACTGACCAACAACACTGAGCAGTGAACTCTGTAATTGTTACAGTCACTTCTATCACCTTTATTTGAGACGTTCCTGACGTCACTCAGTATTCTAGCCAATATATTACAATAAACGTAATAACGCATGCATTGAAAATTCAACTAAAAATCATTAATAGAAGAATTAAAGAATTAATAAAATAATGGAACCGTGATAAATGAAAATCTGTTCCGTTACAAAGAGAATAGAGGCACAAAAGATGCAGTTATAATACTGACAGTTTCTTACAGATAGAATAGGCACACGAGATGCAGTTTTAACACTGGCAGTTTCTTACAGATAGAATAGGCACAAGAGATGCAGTTATAACACTGAAAGTTTCTTACCAAGAGAATAGAGACACAAGAGATGTAGTTTTAACACTGACAGTTTCTTACAGAGAAAAATAGGCACAATAGATTTAGTTATAACACTGAAAGTTTCTTACAGAGAAAAATAGGCACAACAGATTTAGTTATAACACTGAAAGTTTCTTACAGAGAAAAATAGGCACAATAGATTTAGTTATAACACTGAAAATTTCTTACAGAGAAAATAGGCACAACAGATTTAGTTATAACACTGAAAATTTCTTACAGAGAAAATAGGCACAATATATTTAGTTAAAACACTGAAAGTTTCTTACAGAGAAAATAGGCACAAGAGATGCAGTTATAACACTGAAAGTTTCTTACAAAGAGAATAGAGACACAAGAGATGCAGTTTTAACACTGACAGTTTCTTACAGAGAAAAATAGGCACAATAGATTTAGTTATAACACTGAAAGTTTCTTACAGAGAAAAATAGGCACAACAGATTTAGTTATAACACTGAAAGTTTCTTACAGAGAAAAATAGGCACAATAGATTTAGTTATAACACTGAAAATTTCTTACAGAGAAAAAAGGCACAACAGATTTAGTTATAACACTGAAAATTTCTTACAGAGAAAATAGGCACAATATATTTAGTTAAAACACTGAAAGTTTCTTACAAAGAAAATAGGCACAACAGATTTAGTTATAACACTGAAAGTTTCTTACAGAGAAAAATAGGCACAATAGATTTAGTTATAACACTGAAAATTTCTTACAGAGAAAATAGGCACAACATATTTAGTTATAACACTGAAAATTTCTTACAGAGAAAATAGGCACAACAGATTTAGTTATAACACTGAAAGTTTCTTACATAGAAAAATAGGCACAACAGATATAGTTATAACACTGAAAGTTTCTTACAGAGAAAATAGGCACAACAGATTTAGTTATAACACTGAAAATTTCTTACAGAGAAAATAGGCACAACAGATTTAGTTATAACACTGAAAGTTTCTTACAGAGAAAAATAGGCACAACAGATTTAGTTATAACACTGAAAGTTTCTTACAGAGAAAAATAGGCACAACAGATTTAGTTATAACACTGAAAGTTTCTTACAGAGAAAAATAGGCACAATAGATTTAGTTATAACACTGAAAATTTCTTACAGAGAAAATAGGCACAACAGATTTAGTTATAACACTGAAAGTTTCTTACAGAGAAAAATAGGCACAATAGATTTAGTTATAACACTGAAAGTTTCTTACAGAGAAAAATAGGCACAACAGATTTAGTTATAACACTGAAAGTTTCTTACAGAGAAAATAGGGACAATAGATTTAGTTATAACACTGAAAATTTCTTACAGAGAAAATAGGCACAACAGATTTAGTTATAACACTGAAAGTTTCTTACAGAGAAAAATAGGCACAACAGATTTAGTTATAACACTGAAAGTTTCTTACAGAGAAAAATAGGCACAATAGATTTAGTTATAACACTGAAAGTTTCTTACAGAAAAAAATAGGCACAACAGATTTAGTTATAACACTGAAAATATCTTACAGAGAAAATAGGCACAACAGATTTAGTTATAACACTGAAAGTTTCTTACAGAGAAAAATAGGCACAACAGATTTAGTTATAACACTAAAAGTTTCTTACAGAGAAAAATAGGCACAATATATTTAGTTATAACACTGAAAGTTTCTTACAGAGAAAATAGGCACAACAGATTTAGTTATAACACTGAAAGTTTCTTACAGAGAAAAATAGGCACAACAGATTTAGTTATAACACTGAAAATTTCTTACAGAGAAAATAGGCACAACAGATTTAGTTATAACACTGAAAATATCTTACAGAGAAAATAGGCACAACAGATTTAGTTATAACACTGAAAGTTTCTTACAGAGAAAAATAGGCACAATAGATTTAGTTATAACACTGAAAGTTTCTTACAGAGAAAAATAGGCACAATATATTTAGTTATAACACTGAAAGTTTCTTACAGAGAAAATAGGCACAACAGATTTAGTTATAACACTGAAAGTTTCTTACAGAGAAAAATAGGCACAACAGATTTAGTTATAACACTGAAAGTTTCTTACAGAGAAAAATAGGCACAATATATTTAGTTATAACACTGAAAGTTTCTTACAGAGAAAATAGGCACAACAGATTTAGTTATAACACTGAAAGTTTCTTACAGAGAAAAATAGGCACAACAGATTTAGTTATAACACTGAAAATATCTTACAGAGAAAATAGGCACAACAGATTTAGTTATAACACTGAAAGTTTCTTACAGAGAAAAATAGGCACAACAGATTTAGTTATAACACTGAAAGTTTCTTACAGAGAAAATAGGCACAACAGATTTAGTTATAACACTGAAAGTTTCTTACAGAGAAAAATAGGCACAACAGATTTAGTTATAACACTGAAAGTTTCTAACAGCTTAAGAGGAGGATAGCAATAATTGAACCGAAACAGATCTTAAATGAAAATCTAGCTGCGAACATAGCACTCGTAACAAGTCCAGTCCCAACCAGAAAAGGTGAGGTGATCATGAAAGAAGCTACCAACCATTACATGTAACATAGTCGTGACTGTCAACGGAGAACGAATACGTGCTTCCAAATTTGCAGATGATCAAGCCACTGAATAAGGAATAGACTGTTCGTTACAGATTATACTCACCAAGACTAATGATGCAGCCCAGGGATATGGTATTAAGATAAATTCTAGAAAAACAAAAGAGGTGGTAACAGCTAAATAAACCCATGGAACAAATAATAACATTGAGGGACACACACAAGAACAAGTGCATAGGTTTTCATTTTGAGGCAAATAATAGTAGATTATGTCCGTTGTGAAGTAGATATTTTGAGATAAATAATAGTAGATTATGTCCGTTGTGAAGTTGATATTTTGAGATAAATAATAGTAGATTATGTCCGTTGTGAAGTTTATATTTTGAGACACATAATAGTAGACTATGTCCGTTGTGAGGTAGATATTTTGAGACACATAATAGTGGATTATGTCCGTTGTGAAGTTGATATTTTGAGATAAATATGAGAACTAGAATCGCAGTGGCACAAAAGGAATTATATGACACACAAAAACTTCATAATTGATCTACGTAAAGAAATAGACGCCACAAATATCTGGTCCGAGGCACTGTACCTCTGTGAAAAATAAATGGTGTTAACAGAGACTTTTTGTGCTGGGGTGCTAACTCAAGACGGAAAGAATGAGGTGGATCGAAAAAAAGAAGAAATTAGCAACTGTCTAATGAAATAGGGGCACACAGAAACAAAGTGACAAATGTACGAAAGGTATAATGTCTCTACTTTGATCAAATATGAAACGGTTACGTACTATCGAACATACTGGAGGCCAAATTCAGTGGAGCAGAAGAATATTTCCAAGAGACAAATCCGGGACAGACTTACATGAACATCGGGTGCAGACGTATGCTGCGATGGGCAGATGTGTTGAAAACAGAGATAAGTGACATGATCAGACGTGTCTTGAACACCAGTCTCCGGACAGAGACAGACTAACAAAATAGAGCAGTTGCATGATCAAACGTGTCTTGAACACCAGTCTCTGGACAGAAACAGACTAACAAAATAGAGCAGTAGCATGATCAGACGACTTGAACACCAGTCTCTGAACAGAGACAGACTAAAAAAATAGAGCAGTAGCATTATCAGACGACTTGAACACCAGTCTCTGAACAGAGACAGACTAAAAAAATAGAGCAGTTGCATGATCAGACGACTTGAACACCAGTCTCCGGACAGAGACAGACTAACAAAATAGAGCAGTTACATGATCAGACGACTTGAACACCAGTCTCCGGACAGAGACAGACTAACAAAATAGAGCAGTTACATGATCAGACGACTTGAACACCAGTCTCCGGACAGAGACAAACTAACAAAATAGAGCAGTAGCATGATCAGACGAATTGGACACCAGTCTCTGGACAGAGACAGACTAAAAAAATAGAGCAGTTGCATGATCAGACGACTTGAACACCAGTCTCCGGACAGAGACAGACTAACAAAATAGAGCAGTTACATGATCAGACGACTTGAACACCAGTCTCCGGACAGAGACAGGCTAACAAAATAGAGCAGTTACATGATCAGACGACTTGAACACCAGTCTCTCGACAGAGACAGACTAACAAAATAGAGCAGTTGCATGATCAGACGACTTGAACACCAGTCTCCGGACAGAGACAAACTAACAAAATAGAGCAGTAGCATGATCAGACGAATTGGACACCAGTCTCTGGACAGAGACAGACTAACAAAATAGAGCAGTTACATGATCAGACGACTTGAACACCAGTCTCCGGACAGAGACAGACTAACAAAATAGAGCAGTTGCATGATCAGACGACTTTAACACGTCTCTGAACAGAGACAGACTAACAAAATTGAGCAGTAGCATGATCAGACGACTTGAACACCAGTCTCTGAACAGAGACAGACTAACACAATTGAGCAGTAGCATGATCAGACGACTTGAACACGTCTCTGAACAGAGACAGACTAACAAAATAGAGAAGTATCATGATCAGACGACTTGAACACCAGTCTCTGAACAGAGACAGACTAAAAAAATAGAGCAGTTGCATGATCAGACGACTTGAACACCAGTCTCTCGACAGAGACAGACTAACAAAATAGAGCAGTTGCATGATCAGACGACTTGAACACCAGTCTCCGGACAGAGACAAACTAACAAAATAGAGCAGTAGCATGATCAGACGAATTGGACACCAGTCTCTGGACAGAGACAGACTAAAAAAATAGAGCAGTTGCATGATCAGACGACTTGAACACCAGTCTCCGGACAGAGACAGACTAACAAAATAGAGCAGTTACATGATCAGACGACTTGAACACCAGTCTCCGGACAGAGACAGACTAACAAAATAGAGCAGTTACATGATCAAACGACTTGAACACCAGTCTCTCGACAGAGACAGACTAACAAAATAGAGCAGTTGCATGATCAGACGACTTGAACACCAGTCTCCGGACAGAGACAAACTAACAAAATAGAGCAGTAGCATGATCAGACGAATTGGACACCAGTCTCTGGACAGAGACAGACTAACAAAATAGAGCAGTTACATGATCAGACGACTTGAACACCAGTCTCCGGACAGAGACAGACTAACAAAATAGAGCAGTTGCATGATCAGACGACTTTAACACGTCTCTGAACAGAGACAGACTAACAAAATTGAGCAGTAGCATGATCAGACGACTTGAACACCAGTCTCTGAACAGAGACAGACTAACAAAATAGAGCAGTAGCATGATCAGACGACTTGAACACGTCTCTGAACAGAGACAGACTAACAAAATAGAGAAGTAGCATGATCAGACGACTTGAACACCAGTCTCTGAACAGAGACAGACTAAAAAAATAGAGCAGTTGCATGATCAGACGACTTGAACACCAGTCTCTCGACAGAGACAGACTAACAAAATAGAGCAGTTGCATGATCAGACGACTTGAACACCAGTCTCCGGACTGACTGTCATGATTGTGGACAATAGAAAATGGTGATATCTGTTCTGATCAGATTGCAATGATGATAGTGTATAAGACCGAAAAAACGCAGAAAACAGAAAAAACCTATCTTGACGAACATGTCCTGATTGCAATGTGTCAATTCACTAATTGCGCATGTGCGCGGCTACATAACCATTTTGTTGGAAGTCTGTTTTTAATGGTACAAGTTCAAGGAAACGCAAGATGTTGTTTCAGGGGATAAGAAAAGCAATTTCAGAACACGAGATCCGGTTTTTATGTGTTTCTTTCATTGTTTTGTTTGTGTTCATCTTGTAACGTGTAGGTTTAAGCCATTCCTCACAAACATCATTTTACTCTTTACCTGTTTTTTCACATAATTGCTACCAGGGCCCGACAGGGAAGCAAAGAATATGTACGTTGTAATATGAGGACTGGGCATAGCGCTGCTTGTTCCATCAAGTACAAGCTTTTAGCACAAAATCTTCAACAGATATCCGTGCTTGTGTGTGTGTGCCAGGGTATGTGTATTTATGTGTGAGCGTGTGTCTGCCAGTGAATATGTGTCCTTATGTGTGAGGGTGTAACATTATGTAGTGAGTTTCAGAACTCGTATGAACATACAATAATGAATGATTATTGGCTTTCAGGAAGACAACAAAAAGTATGTATGAATGGTAAGCCAACAAAGCGTATGTATGAATGGTAAGCTAACGTAAATAATATAAGAATGGTAAGCCAACAAAGGGTATGTATGAATGGTAAGCCAACAAAGGGTATGTATGAATGGTAAGCCAACAAAGGGTATATATGTATGGTAAGCCAACAAAGGGTATGTATGAATGGTAAGCCAACAAAGCGTATGTATGAATGGTAAGACAATGTAAGGTATATAAGAATAGTAAGCCAACAAAGGGTATGTATGAATGGTAAGCCAACAAAGGGTGTGTATGTATGGTAAGCTAACAAAGGGTATATATGTATGGTAAGCCAACGAAGGGTATGTATGAATGGTAAGCCAACAAAGGGTATGTATGTTAGGTAAGCTAACAAAGGGTATGTATGAATGGTAAGCAAACAAAGAGTATATATGTATGGTAAGGTGACATCGTCAAAGAACAACGAAAATGCTCTGTATCCTTGAACTTCCATCAAGTACAAGCTTTTAGCACAAAATCTTCAACAGATATCCGTGCTTGTGTGTGTGTGCCAGGGTATGTGTATTTATGTGTGAGCGTGTGTCTGCCAGTGAATATGTGTCCTTATGTGTGAGGGTGTAACATTATGTAGTGAGTTTCAGAACTCGTATGAACATACAATAATGAATGATTATTGGCTTTCAGGAAGACAACAAAAAGTATGTATGAATGGTAAGCCAACAAAGCGTATGTATGAATGGTAAGCTAACGTAAATAATATAAGAATGGTAAGCCAACAAAGGGTATGTATGAATGGTAAGCCAACAAAGGGTATGTATGAATGGTAAGCCAACAAAGGGTATATATGTATGGTAAGCCAACAAAGGGTATGTATGAATGGTAAGCCAACAAAGCGTATATATGAATGGTAAGACAATGTAAGGTATATAAGAATGGTAAGCCAACAAAGGGTATGTATGAATGGTAGCCAACAAAGGGTGTGTATGTATGGTAAGCTAACAAAGGGTATATATGTATGGTAAGCCAACGAAGGGTATGTATGAATGGTAAGCCAACAAAGGGTATGTATGTTAGGTAAGCTAACAAAGGGTATGTATGAATGGTAAGCAAACAAAGAGTATATATGTATGGTAAGGTGACATCGTCAAAGAACAACGAAAATGCTCTGTATCCTTGAACTTGGATGTTAGGGACGGAAGAACAATTTTCTCAAACCACTCTTTAAAAAATATGGCTTTTCATTTCCCCATGATAGTCAGGATTGTCTGCCATTGTGTAAACGAAAATAAGATCTGCATTCTGCAGATTTCATTTGTGTCTGCTTCCTGTGTTGGCTATTTTCAGTCGCTTGCTGTTGTTACTTTCTATAATTCTTTTCATTCTTCTATCTAAAGACTGTTACTTCTTTTCATTGTTCTATCTAATGACTGTTACTTCTTTTCATTGTTCTATCTAATGACTGTCACTTCTTTTCATTGTTCTATCTAATGACTGTCACTTCTTTTCATTGTTCTATCTAATGACTGTCACTTCTTTTCATTGTTCTATCTAATGATTGTCACTTCTTTTCATTGTTCTATCTAATGACTGTCACTTCTTTTCAAATGTGCGATGATCGTTGTTCCATGTGTCATCTATATTCATCATCATCATGTAGCATGTCCTTTGTAGAATGTCGCACCCATCACAGTCTGTCTGAAAGAAGCTCGTTCCCTTGCCAAAACACCAGCCTCCGCCACAGTCATACTCAGGCATTCCTGGATATCTTGGTGCCATCGTCATCTTGGTCTACCCCTTCCTCTTTTGCCTGGCACCATACCTTCCATCACTGTTCTCTCAAGACCGTTGTGTCTCTTGATGTGACCAAAGTATTTGCATTTTCTAGCCAAAATGGAATTGATAAACCAGTTCTTCTCTATGCTCAACTCTTGTCGAATGTCTACATTTGTTCTTTTCTCTGTCCAGGGTATTCTGAGGATCTTTCTGTAACATTTTGACTCGAAGGATTCGATTCTTTGTCTAGAAGTTTTGGTATCATCTATATTACAAATTCATAATATTCTCTAAGGCTTTCTCTTACTTCTCGCTAAAACATTTTTCTGGAAGCTATTACCTTGGACTTTTCACAAATTACATTTATTTTACGCGGAAGATGAATCCTTCACAGTTTTCTGTACATTATCTAGATTTTGATTCGGCAGTGATGTTATATTTTCGCATCCAAACTTTCAATTTCTTTAGTGTAACTTTTTTATTATAATTAAACATCATATCGTTATTGTTAAATAACTTCTTTGTCAGAATTGTGTAGATTTTCATTTCCTCGTTCTTTGTGTGTCGGCCTTGAATAATATGCAAAATAATTACTTGCATAATAATATGTAGACACGGACATTTCTCGTGCATTGTGACACTTTTGGTGTAGCTGTATGTGGGTGTTTTCCACTTCACGTAAGAACACTTAAAATGTTTTCTTTCCGATTTTAAATCAATTAAATGACTACCGAGGTAATGTAGTACTGTAAGAAGACTATTTAGCAGAAGAGATGTATTTATTTTTTTATTTATTTTTATGTTTTTTTGTAAACCGAAAAAATGCTAAACTAAAACGTTTTATTTTTTGACTGACAAAACGTGCACCATGACGTCATAATGTTAATTGGCTAGTCCTTGAGTTACAGGGAATATAGAAGCGGTAAGTGCTTTCTGTCGGACTAGACGGAGTTCGTGCTCGGTGCTCATCACTGTCACCAGGGAAGGGCATTGAGCGTCCAGGTCCAATGATGTTCTTTCTATGAACTATTTCCTATGTTTTTTCCAGGACTGAAGACAAATACCAAAAACCAGGCCAGATTAATCAATTCTCACTTCACTAGAATAGGAAATCAGCACTTACCAAACCCACAACCCGTGAGTTGCCAATAATTATTGGGAGAGCTAAAAGTTGGGAAATGATAGTCGAGGATAGGCTAAACAGGCAATTAAGAGATCTCAATGGCGACCAAACATAGATGGTAAATCACCATGAACGTGTCAGACTATCATGATAGAGTTAAGTGTATCAAGACAATCATGAATGAGTTAACTGCGTCAGACAATCATGATTGAGTTAACTGCGTCAGACAATCACGATTACGTTAACGGTGTCAGATAATAACGATAGAGTTACATGTGCCATATAATCATGATAGAGTTAACTGTGCCATATAATTACGATAGAGTTAACTGTGCCATATAACCACGAAGGAGTTAACTGTGCCATATAACCACGATAGAGTTAACTGTGCCATATAACCACGATAGAGTTAACTGTGTCATATAACCAAGATAGAGTTAATTGTGCCATATAACTACAATAGAGTTAACTGTGCCATATAACCACGAAAGAGTTAACTGTGCCATATAACCACGATAGAGTTAACTGTGCCATATAGCCATTATAGAGTTAATTATGCCATATAACTACGATATAGTTAACTGTCCCATATAACCACGAAAGAGTTAACTGTGCAATCTAACCACGATATAGTTAACTGTGCCATATAACCAAGATAGATTTAACTGTATCAGATCTTTATGATACCGAATGGTTTGATGGGTTCTATGTGTATGACAAGGTCAAGAACAGAATCACTGCCTCACAGAGAGCATGTCGAAAGAGGCGACTAACTGTGTGACATGGTATAACACCGGTCATGATTAGGTGGTTTGTTAAGAGCAGCATAGATGGCGCCTAACAGTCTGCGGGTCTAATTTCATCTAGTGTTTGAGTCTATTAAGATGGAATCGCACATCAGTCAGTTAACCATCCTTCATTGTGAAGTAATAAGCTGCTCGAGCCTAGCCCACTAATCAGGAAATCCTCCTCCTGCCTACATCCAGCTCACGCCAGAGCTGGGACATGCACAGGAGCTTATGTCCCTGTAGAAGTACAGGTCGACTAAGACTAAGATCGTCATGATTGAGTTAACCTCGTTGACCAGGCTGCTGTTACAGTCTGTCACCAGATGCATGTCGTGGACGGGCTGTGTGAATCTTATCAGTTTGTTTGACTTGACCCTAACGTTAACCTGGGAATTTGAAAACCGATAGCCGAAAGTTTAGAAATTTACACCTGGAAATGGTAACTTGAAATACAGCGACCAACCATACGTTAATGGGGCTTAGATGAGGATTAATGAATTAAACACCTTTCCCCAGGTGGTTTGTTAAGAGCAGCTAGAGATGGCGCCTAACTAACTGTGGGTCTACTCATATCTAGTGTATGAGTCTATTAAGATGGACTCGCACATCGGTAAAAACTACCATCCAATACACTGGTTATATACAGACTGTAGAGTCTTTTAAACCAGTAAAAAGACGTTCAGTTAATTGTAGAACTGTAACCTACCAGGCATGTCATTGATGGCGGCGACGAAGGGTTGTTCGCGAACCTGTCTACCGTATTATGTGTAAACTGATTAATAAATAGACAATAACACGAATAACTCTCCACCGCATGGTAGAAGACTCTCCACCTATGGTAGATAGCACCCTACCTCATGGTAGAAGACTCTCCAACCCCATAGAAGAAGACTATACACCCCATGGTAGAAGACTGTACACCTCATGGTCGAAGATTCTACAATCCATGGTAGAAGAATGTACACCCATGACCGAGGAGGGACGACTAAGGCAAGTCAATTTATCAACAAGCAGCAGCATTCACGTTTGAACATTTTTGAAATGATTACATAAAGTAACGGGTCTGGAATATCAAAACAGTTCACTTGTGGATAAGCATGTAATATTGTTAAATAGCAGAGGCAGTCGACCAAATATATAAAATGTGGAAATCGATATTGCGCATGGTAGTCAAACCTTGACATCCCACCAGCCCCTGCTCAACATCCCCTTGGGGCCGAACAGCGTTCGCCTCACGTGCAACCAGCTTCACAACACAAAGATACCAAACCTAGGTAATTTACAGATGTTAGGTTTTTCCCAAGGTAATGACAGTTTTTGTAACAGATTGTCACTTTAAAAGTCTACTCAACTGTTGCCACTCTCTGTAGAGTTTGATTATTGGTGTCAATTTGTTAAATTAACATAATAAGCGAGGAAAACATTTGAAGTTCAAAGTTCAACAAATAAACTATAATGTTTTTGGCGTTCGCCTTATTTCTCTATTTCCAAAGGCGGTGTGCGTTGCACTGTGGTTTTTATTTTGTGTCTGTCGACCCAGTGTATCCGACTTCAGCATGCATTGTGTGTAAGGGTCTGCTTCCTCCTGCATTTTCTAAAGGGTTTGCTTCTCCGAGGTAACGGCCGGTGCTGTGATGGGGATCGAACCCAGCACCTTCTAGTTGTGAGCCATGTCAATTAACCACTAGCCCACGCCGTCCCCCTAAGTTGATTTAAGACAACAAATCGCAGGGACATGGATATTATAGGAACGCGGTAGAGATATAACCAGACAACAGAAGAGAAAATGAAGTACTAGGCTATCTTGACCCTTCCTCTCCTTGTTCGTTCGGTCACAATCTCCCACTACCAGGCCCTGAAAAGAACTTTGCAAGTAGCAGGATGCTGTCCTGAAACAGAATGCGTTCTGTCGTAATTTACAGCTTGACTGCCATGTGGGAGGTGAGACCAGCGTCTAGTCAGATTGGAGATTGACGACAAATTCGGAGATCCCATGTACACGTTGTATACGTAACAGAGACTTCAGCAGTTGAGAATCGATAATAGAGGCTGTTAGTCGCTGTCCGGGCAAACGTTTTAACAGTCAAGTCAAGTTATCCCTTAGCCGGTGAGGTCAATGGAGCACACGTTAATACACCTCCCCCCCCCCCCCCCCCCCCCACCAGATTCTCACACCACCTCTCTCTGCCAGCGGCGCCTGCCTGCGTGTCCCCTGGTCGGAGATTGGTTCAAAAACAAGTAGTAACATTCCCATTCAATGCAAAGTTTAATTTCTATAAGTGTCAGGGGTCAGGGATCTAGTATCCAACGTTCAAGGATGATCCCTGGACTAAACTGGCCATTGTAATCTAACTGTAACTTAGTAATGGGAAGGTAATTGTAACTTGGTAGAACGCAAGATGAGGTAAAAATGCAGACAGAACGTCGGGGAATGGGAGAGGAGGGGGTGGTTGAGACAGAGGATAGTTTGTGTTGACCATCTAGAACAAAGCTGACCTGCTAGCTTGTGTTGACCATCTAGAACAAAGCTGACCTGCTAGCTTGTGTCGACCATCTAGAACAAACTGACCTGCTAGCTAGTGTCGACCATCTGGAACAATCTGACCTGCTAGGTTGTGTCGACCATCTAGAACAAACTTACCTGCTAGCTTGTGTCGACCATCTAGAACAAGTTGACCTGATAGCTTGTGTTGACCATCTAGAACAAACTGACCTGCTAGCTTGTGTCGACCATCTAGAACAAACTGACCTGCCAGGTTGTGTCGACCATCTAGAACAAACTGACCTGCTAGCTTGTGTGGACCATCTAGAACAAACTGACCTGCTAGGTTGTGTCGACCATCTAGAACAAACTGACCTGCTAGCTTGTGTCGACCATCTAGAACAAGTTGACCTGATAGCTTGTGTTGACCCTCTAGAACAAACTGACCTGATAGCTTGTGTCGACCCTCCAGTACAAAGCTGACCTGCTTCCTATATGTAACTTTTCATTTTCTGGATCAAGGTCAATGGAAAGATGACTGGTCAGAATTACTGACGTTTATTATCAAAAGTTTAGCAAGTTGGTTCCAATTGTTAGTCTCGTGAACATGATATGTTAAAGTCTGAGATTGGTCTTCAGATATTTTAGTTAGAACGGTGGAGGATGGCATGATTCAGGAGGAACGTGTGGTGGTTTGGCGGGAAGAGCTAAAGTGAATTCAAAGGCTTGCACTAAATTACCTTTGAATGTGATGATAGTCTGACACTAGTAGGAGGATTTGACGGAAAGGGCTAAAGGGAATTCAAAGGCTTGCACTAAATGACCTTTGGACAAGACGGTAGGAGATTTGCCAGAAAAGGCGACCCGAAGTGCTTATTTCGAGTTGGCTGCGTTAACTCTCTAAGCGCTATACATTTTGACATCTCTAGTTCCCTTCCTTGCTGCCTTTCCTATCATAAAAGTAAGCCGAGTACCAATTTACATCAGGGTAAACTTGAGTGTGTTGAAAGTTTGGATTGCACTTTGTACCTTTTCTATGAGAAATGGAAATGGACATGGGCAATGCCTCACAGAACTGACATCTGCACACCTAGCCGACCCATATCATGGGCAATGCCTCACAGAACTGACTTCTCCACACCTAGGGGACCCATATGTAATCAATTACTTTCATTGTTGACAGTGTCAACAACAGAGCACGTATCCCGCTGAGCTCCTAAATTTCCCCCTGATTTTGCCAGGTAACTATTTACGGCTGGGTCAACAGGAAGAATCGGTAATACAAGAAAGCAGATACATCACACGCCCAATCTGATCACGACGGGATTTCAACACGGTACCTTGCGATTCTAAGCAAAACTAACAATCCCTAGACCAGACGCTTCCTCGTTAGTACCCTTGATAATAATGTTCTCTAATTACTTTGCGACTCGAACGCTTAATGTGAAGTGGTTTTGTCGTGTCTTAATGTGAAGTGGTTTTGTCGTGTCTTAATGTGAAGTGGTTTTGTCGTGTCTTAATGTGAAGTGGTTTTGTCGTGTCTTAATGTGAAGTGGTTTTGTCGTGTCTTAATGGGAAGTGGTTTTGTCATGTCTTAATGTGAAGTGGTTTTGTCATGTCTTAATGTGAAGTGGTTTTGTCGTGTTTTAATGTGAAGTGGTTTTGTCGTGTCTTAATGTGAAGTGGTTTTGTCGTGTCTTAATGTGAAGTGGTTTTGTCGTGTCTTAATGTGGAGTGGTTTTGTCGTGTTTTAATGTGAAGTGGTTTTGTCATGTCTTAATGTGGAGTGGTTTTGTCGTGTTTTAATGTGAAGTGGTTTTGTCGTGTCTTAATGTGGAGTGGTTTTGTCGTGTTTTAATGTGAAGTGGTTTTGTCGTGTCTTAATGTGAAGTGGTTTTGTCGTGTCTTAATGTGGAGTGGTTTTGTCCTGTTTTAATGTGAAGTGGTTTTGTCGTGTCTTAATGTGGAGTGGTTTTGTCGTGTTTTAATGTGAAGTGGTTTTGTCGTGTCTTAATGTGGGCTACAGAATTGACAACAATTGTGACTGCTCGAAAGAAATCAGAAGAAGACTAGCTATGGCAATGCAGAGACTGAACAGCCTGAAGAAAGTATGGCAGAGCATCAAAAAAATGATAAAAGTTAAATTCATGAGAGCCTGTGTTTTTCCTGTGGCAGCTTATGGCTGTGAATCATGGACGATTACTAAAACTTCTAGACAAAGAATCGAATCCTTCGAGTCAAAATGTTGCAGAAAGATCCTCAAAATACCCTGGACAGAAAAAAGACAAATTTAGACATTCGGCAAGAGTTGAGCATATAGGAGTACTAGTTCATCAATTCCATTTTGGCTAGAAAATGCAAATACTTTGGTCACATCAAGAGACACAACGGTCTTGAGAGGACGGTGATGAAAGGTATGGTGCCAGGCAAAAGAGGAAGGGGTAGACCAAGAAGACGATGGCACCAAGATATCCAGGAATGCCTGGGTATGACTGGGACGGAGGCTGGAGTTTTGGCAAGAGAACGAGTTTCTTTCAGACAGACTGTGATGGGAGCGACGTTCTACAAAGACATGCTACATGATGATAATGTGAAGTCGTCCTGTCTTATCTTAATGTGAAGTCGTCCTGTCTTATCTTAATGTGAAGTCGTCCTGTCTTATCGTAATGTGAAGTCTTCTTGTCTTATATTAATGTGAAGTAATGTTATCTTGTCTTAGCCTGCCCCTTCTTCCCCCGAGACGGAATATAAAGCCACAACTACAGTTAGACTTCTTCATGAAGCCTTTGTCAAATAAATTCCCATGTCTATGCTGTAGTGACTATTTATAGCGATTTGATTTACACCAGCTCAATGACCCCATGCACAACTTGCTCTAGTCGTCTGTTGCGACCCGCAGGGAGATGCAGGAACCTGTTCTTTGTTACTTAGTAAGGGACGCTGGGATCCAGCTGGAGTAGTAATAAATGATATATTTTCTCTTGTCTCTGTGTTTATACTGGACGATGTCTCGTAGTTTACAACGAGGCTGTCGTTTCTGCGTCTTTCGGCCCATTCCATCTGGCTTTCTTTAGTTTCGGGTTCGCCTTCTTCTTGCGATTCTCTATCCTTGAGTCAAAACATTAGTTACTAGTGCAGCCCGTTTACAGGCCCGTCCCTTGGAGGCAGACTAAGGTCTTGGTCAGCTCTAACGAGTCGCTGGCTGATGTAAGCGCATGCTCCTCCGCCATCGGTCCCATGTCTTACATTGACAGCAGCCAATTGATTGATTGAAATAGTTGAGAAATTCAAGATCGATTTCAAGTTTTGGAACTGATCAGACATTCTCAATCTTTATTTTTATTAAGAATGAAAACATGATTGTCAGGTCTCTAATAACCACTGATTTATTGTCAGGTCTCTAATAACTCCTGACTGTTTATAAGGTCTCTAATAACTCCTGATTGTTTGTCAGGTCTCTAATAACTCCTGATTGTTTGTGAGGTCTCTAATAACTCCTGATTGTTTGTGAGGTCTCTAATAACTCCTGATTGTTTGTGAGGTCTCTAATAACTCCTGATTATTTGTGAGGTCTCTAATAACTCCTGATTGTTTGTGAGGTCTCTAATAACTCCTGATTGTTTGTCAGGTCTCTAATAACTCCTGATTGTTTGTCAGGTCTCTAATAACCACTGATTTATTGTCAGGTCTCTAATAACCACTGATTTATTGTCAGGTCTTAAATAAACCCCGATTGATTGATAGGTTTCTAGAATCATCTGAATAACTGCCAGATCTCTAGTAACCCCTAATTGTTTGTCAGGTCTACAGCAATCCCGGATTGATTGCCAGGTCTCCGGTAGCCATTACAGAAGAGCGATAACACCTGAAGGTCAAGGTATGTCCACATGAGCGCTACGTTATCAACGTACACAGGTAATAGCAAGCTACCAGGTAGCAGGACTAAATAGGAACACTTGAATCCGCCAAAACGTTAACACATTCAGACTCGTCAATTATAGAAATAGTAGCTCAACCATTCAGAACAAAGGCACGGAGTACATGACGTTCATTTGTTGAATACATGTGCTCCGCCTGGAGCTGAGCTGAGAAACGGTTTTGATTGATTGATATGAACTATTATTTTCTGATGTATTGCATTTAATTGTATATACAACATCAACAATTGCTGGAAATGTTGAGAGACCTAGGTCAGAAATGGCACGACACCGACAAGGATCGGACGGTATACACGACATTGATGTCAACTTCGCATTCGGTAAGCCCACGGGACTCAAATCGAGGATTGTGTATTGTTGAATAAAAAGGCAAAGGCAAAGGCCGCCGTCAATTGTAAACGATGATGGCATAATTAATTTTGCTAGCTCTATTTTTAGTAAAGATTAACTGCCACAATTGGTATCCTCACTCTCTCGTCTCAAGCCGCCCGACCCCAGTGGCAAGTTAAGGATAAGACGACTAGGAGGCGACTACGAGATGTAGGGGACTCCGCAACAAGCATCCGTCAAAAAGTCGGCGGAATCCGGAGTCGAACACACACCACCTGATCACGAGGCCAACGGCTTAACCACTTCGCCACGGAATCCTTATTGTTGAATAATTCAGATATAGAATGTTGTATGTTGATAGAATGTTGTATGTTGATAGAATGTTGTATGTTGATAGAATGTTGTATGTTGAGATACTATGAACATAAATTATAGTATGTACATTGTGTATTGACCTACGAGGCAATTCGGTCTATGTCCACAACTGAAGGATGAAAGGGTCAACGAACATACGATTTTATTCAGTGACAATCTGTGTCAGAATCTCTGGAGATACTTCATGGAATCCTTGAAGGAGTCATCCGGCTGTAGACCGAGCCATAAATGTTAAGACATTATTGAGAGAACCACACGATAAAGAGGCACATCTGAGATCAACATAACGAATGACACGACAAATGTGTGTCGACGGGACGGACAGGATTAACATACAAATTAAATATGTGCAGACCCGCAGTGAGTAATCAAGATTGATGGCTGAACGCATAGCCAACTGTAGGTCATGGCTAAAGGCACTGGCAACTGAAACAACTTAGAAACGCGGGATGTCCATGTCAGCATTTGATTGATCTTTTGAGATTGTTTTAATAGTTTATACTTCACATCACTCCAACACTCCCTTTTTAATTATCTAATACTCTCACATTACATTTATCATTTACTACACTTCAACACTGTCACATTGCATTTATTCTATTGTAATCTTTTTCTCCGTCTAATGAGCGCATAATCCACAATACAGCTTCCCCTCTCCCTATCGGTTAGAATGACAATGATTTGAAATGATGATGTTGCTAGTTCTATGTCATACCTTCTTTAACCAACTGTTCCGACGTGATTGGCAGGTTACACTGGCCCCGTTCTCTACCCCTCCCCTCCCACCCCTTCCTGGATAACACACGAGTGACACATCACCCTTAGAAGACACAATAGACAGAAACAAACCAGACTTTAGATACCAGTTTCTCCGAGGGTGAACATGGACTCATCATATGAAGGGTGATGTCCAAGTGGATGTTGGCAACCCTGCCACCAGAAGCATAGCTTTGTACGATAATCGAGTGGCACCCTGCCATACACTGGTTCTATGGCAGACACACGCCAGCATCTGGTTGTTTGCTACTTCAGTGGTCGCTTTACAATTAAATGTCATTGCTTTTGTTGAATGCGATTGTTTGGGTTGTTGTTGTTGTTGTTGTTGTTGAATGCGCTTGCTGGGATTGTTGTTGTTGTTGTTGTTGTTGTTGTTGAATGCGCTTGCTGGGATTGTTGTTGTTGTTGTTGAATGCGCTTGCTGTTGTTGTTGTTGTTGAATGCGCTTGCTGTTGTTGTTGTTGTTGTTGTTGTTGTTGTTGAATGCGCTTGCTGTTGTTGTTGTTGTTGTTAAATGCGCCTGCTGTGATTGTTGTTGTTGTTGTTGTTGAATGCGCTTGCTGTTGTTGTTGTTGTTGTTGTTGTTGAATGCGCTTGCTGTTGTTGTTGTTGTTGTTGTTAAATGCGCCTGCTGTGATTGTTGTTGTTGTTGTTGTTGAATGCGCTTGCTGTGATTGTTGTTGTTGTTGTTGTTGTTGTTAAATGCGCCTGCTGTGATTGTTATTGTTGTTGTTTTAGTTGTTGTTGTTGTTGAATGCGCTTGCTGGGATTGTTGTTGTTGTTGTTGTTGTTTTAGTTGCTGTTTTTGTTGTTGTTTTTTTTGGATGCCTATAATGAGTAGGATTAATTTGTGTGCGTTAAACAAAAAACGTAAAATTGCGGGTTGTCGTAGCTTTCGTCACATCCCGCGCGCTGATTAAGGGGGACCGGGGTCCTCCAGGCGGTTGTACTATGCTTGACTTCATCAGCGTTTCGCTGACTACCACGGGGATCACGACGACCCCTCACCTTAGTAGCCAGGCTGCTATGAAAACAGCCCATTTACAGGAAGGACTACGATGAAGCCAAGGTGAGGGTCTTGTCAAGTTTATTTTGCCTGAACCTGACTAATATGTCTGATCTATGTTTTGCCTGAACCTGACTAATATGTCTGATCTATGTTTTGCCTGAACATAACTAATATGTCTGATCTATATTTTGCCTGAACATAACTAATATGTCTGATCTATATTTTGCCTGAACATACATTAGTCTTTCCCCCTAATACTTGCTGTGATGCACTAAGAAGATTTATGTAAGTAAAGGTCGCTTGTTCGTGCACCATTCGAGCAGTGTGCATGCTAGGTGGATATTTTACCACCTAGAAGAAATAAAAGCATATGTCTTACCGAAGTTTTGAACCCGTGTGTTCTTGACCAGAATGTCTTTAAGGAAACCACTCAGCCACCCGCTCATGTTTGTTTTAATAATTATGTCAAGGTGTCTTCTTCTTCCTTTGTTTACGTGAAACTGTGTCTGCTTATTGGCCACACCAAACTCTCTGTTGAACCGTGGTGTTTACCCAATTATTGGTTATATTGGGGCGGTGTCACTTACTTTTGATATATGGTAAACGCGCTCGTGTCAGGATACTATATCTTTATTATTGGTAGCTCTGAGGACTGTTTGTCTGAGATATCTGCTCGTCTTCCAGTGGATATGATTTCCGAACTTGTCTCGCTTCTATGGCACCGTCAGTGTTCGCTGGTGCTAGCTAACGTCATGAGATAATGGTGTTCAGTTAATCTTTGTCACATGTCTTTACTTTCTATTAAAATATGGCTTCCCTTTCAGAAACTCTAATGTCTGTCGAAGAACCCTTAAAATGATGGTGATCCTGCTGATCTGACAGGCAAGCTTCTCTTGCGAGCTATTATCGGCTTTCCATTTCACTTGCATTTACTTGTATAGAGTGACATTTGTCTGAAACCACTGGCCCGTCTCTCACGTGTAGACTTGCATATCTATGGTGTTTTGGGAGTCCTTAGTAAGGACTGCACTCTTGTTGATCTGGTATTCTAGATTTTCTTGTGGATTGTTCGTTTCTCCGGTCTCTTGTATTGTTCATATAGTGACTTTTCTTTGAAATTCTTGCTGTGTCCTCTTATTGTCTTGACTTGTTTATTTTGTGTAGTTTAAGAGCACATACAATTATTATGAGATAGGGATCTAGGGATCTAGGGATCAGACTGTTCTTGTTTTCTATAATCGATTTCCTAGATCCTTATCTTTCTGACTTGTTTGACAACTTGTGATCCTGACGTCTGTTCTATTATTGATCAATTAGATACCGTTAAAAAGGCAATTATTGTATGATTGTTGTAGTATTTTGGCTGTTTTTTTGTTGGTCTTAAACATTTCTACTGCGTGATCTAGTTTGCCAGCTGTGTCCCACCCCTTGGAGCTGCCTTATTCAAGAATGTCTTTGGTGTAGGTAGGTTAGATGTTTGATAGTGTCTTCACTTTCTGGTGTCATGTGCCGTACCTCCTTGACACACTCAAATCCTTTTCCAATTCCATCTATATGGCACACGCATACAAGATATCTTACTATCATCATCATGCTGCTATATGCAACAAATATAAATTATAGGTATTCTCGAACAGGGAGCACACATTAACTTCAAGCATGTGCGCATACAGAACATACAGAACGTACAAAACATACAGAACATACAAACATACAGAACATACAAAACATACAGAACATACAAACATGCAGAACATAAAGAACATACAGAACATACAAACATACAGAACATACAAAACATACAGAACATACAAAGATACAGAACATACACACATTCAGAACATACAAACATACAGAATATACAGAACATACAGAACATACCGAACATACAGAACATACATAACATACAGACACACAGAACAAACAAAACATACATAACATACAGAACATACGAATATACAGAACATACAGAACATAGAGAACATACCAACATACAGAACATATAGAACATACAGAACATACAGAACATAGAGAACATACATAATATACAGAACATACAGAACATACAGAACATACAGAAGATACAAACATACAGAACATACGAACATACAGAACATACAGAAAATACAGAACATGCGAACATACAGAACATAAAAACATACAGAACATACAGAACATACAAACATACAGAACATACAGAACATACAAACATACAGAACATACAAACATACAGAATATACAGAACATACACATACTGAACATACAAACATACGAACATACAGATTATACAGAACATACAAACATACAGAACATACAGAAGATACAGAACATACAGAACATACGGAACATACAGAACATACAAACATCCAGAACACACGGAACATACAGAACATTCGGAACATACAGAACATACAAACATACAAAACATACGGAACATACAGAACATACAGAACATACAGAACATACAAACATACAGAACATACAGAACATACAAACGTACAATCTCTCTTCCTAGTCTACCTTTGGCCAGTAGCAAGATATTATCGAGGCGACTGGAGATTGCTCAGGATGTAGGTTTTTTGTTCAGATTTTACTCCCGAAACCTTTCTCGTAGACAAGTACCCGCAGGGCGCGGGGGCGGGGAGGAGCATCTAATATGCTGGGATGCAACATGACCAGCACCAAATCTTTATGTCCATAACGAATGGTACAGAAATAATGTTCCAGATATTCACAAAGTTTGCCACAAGGTGAAAGTCAAGGCCACCCAATCAGTGATAAAGGTTACCTGTAACTACAGAAGGTAGTGGAGGTAGTCCAGTCAAATTATGAAAAAGTGCGCGAACCGTAGATACAATTCCATCAATGGCAGTAGCAAATGAAGTCGATCGTTGCCGGGTAAACCGTGTGTGCACCGTGACTATGAGGCGTCACGTGATGTACGGCTATCTATATAAAGCCTATGACTGAGATTGGCTACTACCTACGATCTTGGACAACATGTCGTCAGAGATCTGTTCTGATTGACTGTATACGCTCATTAACTCCATTCTGTTCTGTGTCAAAAAATATCCAATCCTTTTAGTTGTTGTTTTTATTGTTGTTGTTTTTGTTGTTGTTTTTGTAATGTTCTAAATAGGGAACACAGCATGTCATAAATGTTTTCTTGCATAGAAAATGATTGAAGGGTCATGATCAAATCATTCATGTGGAAATTCTGGAAGCAATCTAACAATTCATACAACTGAGAGGCCAGAAGACTCTGGGTTTGATAGGACATAAGTAAAGGAAGCCAGATAACACGTCAAGACAGTCTTTGTTTTAGAACCCACACGGTACGAGGACAAAAATCAAGACTGAAATGCACATAGACAAAAGAGCTAGAAGTCACCACAAATTATAAAAGTAATTCGTTAACAGAACTGCATTGTTTGGCTCTGGACATGGGGACATGCCATGTATTTGTTGAAGAACTATACTTCGCATGAAGCTTAACGATTGTGTATGATTGACTTAATGTATCTCATGCCATTCCATTTCAGAAGAAAGTCCAACAATAACAAGTAGAAAGGACATCTATATAAAGTCACATATCTCAGTACTAGTACATAACCCGGGATGTTTAGATTGACATAAACTGACATGACTTAACCAGTGAATAGTTTTGGATGTCCAGTTTGGCCGTTCTCCAATGAATCGTTTGTTAACTGAGACGTCTCGTGGTCAGACTGACCTTGAGTTCCTGGTGTGTTCAGATATCTGTGACCGGGCTTATGGTGTGTTTTTTCATGGAATGGTCGGATTTCCTCGTCGACCCAGTTGTAAATGGGTAACTGACCTAGTCACTAGGACAAATCTTAACCACCACGGAACCATGGAATTCGTGGACTTTCTCATTAGTAATCTCTGCAACTAAATAAAACACATTTGGGTCACCAAGGACATTTTGTAATCGCAAAGCACATTTGGGATGGTGTAACAGTTCCCGCCGGAGCAAGGGGAGTTTAGGATGCCTGAACATGTTAAAGCTTAAAGCTACCTGAATGCATGTCAAGGTCACTCACCGTCTCAGCAAAGGAGAACAGAGTTGAGTTAAGGAATGTGGACAGGTAGAAACTGACCACTGGCCTTCCGATTTTGGTAGGGGGAAATTGATTGACAGACGAAATTGGCAGCGGGGATTGCTGCGAGAGAATGAATGACAGGTGTGCAAAGTGTTTCGTTCCAATTGGGATTGAAGATGACCATACCTGAGATCGATTGGTCAAGCTCTGGCCTTGCTTGAGGATATATAACTCGAGACAAAGTTTAGCTCCAGAGGCTGGAGGAGAGATGGAGTGTGTGAGAGAGAGAGAGAGAGACTGAAAGTGGATCGTATGTTTAACTCACCGACTTAGGTAGAGGAGCGATTGATAGACTGTTGGACGAATGTTTAGTGATAGAACAGGATCGCTCAAATAGGTGTGTGAGTTTTGCATTAATAGATAATCTGAACGTGTGTTTGTAAGCAAAGACACATTGTGAACGAGTTATGTCGAGATCGCCCGCCTGAGGGGATTTCAGTAAGGAAGAGTATTTGATAAGGTGTGTTGAAGACGCAGTTAAGGCGATGTGTGTGTGATGTAATTGCAAGGCAATAGAACGGTTTTTAGTTAGTTGGGAATTCCATCAATAGCTAATGCTTACAATTCCCGTTATAGTTGAATGTTTAGTTAAGATATGTATTATATTGTGTTTGTAATTTCTCTACTCATTCTGTGATATGAGTATGATATAATAAATATGCCACCTGCTGTGTGATATGTCATTTACTGAGTATTGTCATGATGATGTGGATGAGTGTGAGAATGTTCTAAGTTAGATCAAGGCAAACAGTGGGATCTGCTACAATGGCAACGCACATTTAGGGTCGCCAAGCACATCTGGGATCTTCAAGGTGCAATGAAATTGACTTTAATTGTGTTTATTTCTTCTATTTCGTTCTGTACGTGAAAAAAAAAATATGTTTCAAGTGCAAAGACAATATTCATGTTTTCTATCGCTTTGCTCCATTATCGACTTTTCAGACAATCGCACGGCAAACATAAAAGTCGTTACATAATTGTCAATTGTTCTTACCCGACCGTTATGGCCAGCCCTAAGTAAACACAGACGACCGGGCAGTGTCCATTGCTTTAACGGTTGTGCCACTCATAAAAGACAGATGCTATTCAGTCTGAAAATAGACGCGACCGCAATTATTAGAGAGAGGACAATACATTCATTCTGGTCTAGTTGTCTCACAACATTTTGTGACGTGTTAGAAGCATCCTGTCCATTTAAGTAGACACGATTTGTATCTGTTTGTCAAGCAACATGTGGTAAACTGGAGTTTATTGTGTGGAAGTCACCTTAGACGCGTTGGAGTCGACAGAGAGAAAAACAATGAGACTAAGACAGACAGACAGAACATGTGACAAATAATACGACTAAAACAATACATTTAGAAAAATAATGACTCAGGTAGACAGAGAAAATCAAAGATAATTTAAGAGATAACGATAAATAAACAGTCACATAAACGAAAATAAGTAAACAGACAGAACACAAGGAAACATGTTATATAAACAAGGACAAATCAACAGTGCAGTAAGCGAAAACAAGTGAACAGAAATGTGCAGAAATATAGACATGTGAACACACACAAAAACATAGACATGTGATAGCGCACAAAAACGTGGATATGTGATAACACATAAAAACATGGATACGTGATAACACACACAAAAACACACATATCTGATAACACACACAAAAACCAGAATGAATTATGATAATCACTGCAAACTACTAAGTATACTGTAAAAGTTCATTAGGGAAAGGGTGTGCATGGTGTTAGCAGCACCATATTGTAAACTAAATAGATTTTGAAACGATCAACACACAACGCGAATAAATGCACCTAATGGACCAATTACTCTGCTATGCGCGGGATCTGTGCGAAGCGGACATGAGACTAGATCGTAGAAGGAGAACAAGCAAGAACATAAACAATGATTCGTATACTTCAGAACAGTTACTGTTTGTTGCGTCACTGCCGAACAATGAAGATAGCAGTAGTAGTATGGGGAACTGAGGTGCTAGTCTGGTCGGACATGACACACCAACCAGAACGTCGCGTCAGGGCCAGGCACAAAGCACTGACCAAGACCACTATCTCTCTTCCATGGAGCGTTCTTTGGAAACACCGGTATTCCATGCAGTCTGGCTGGCGAGATGTGGATGGATGTGATGCCCATAGTAGTGAGCGTCACACAGATAAAGCCAAGCATAGCACAACGGCCTGGTGGACCACAGTCCACCTTCATCAGCACTCTGGGGATGTGAGGAAAGCTACTACAACTCGCAACTTAACACCCTTTTCAGCGCACACAAAAGAGTAAACTTACTGATTGCGGGCATTAAACAACAGAAGAAATACATATTTCCAAGAAACAATCTCTATTTTATACATATTTTTCCATCCGTTCAAATTCCTATTTGTCCATTATTGCATTTCACATTTTTGCTTCAGCTTATTGGAAAGAAAGGTAAATTCTTTTCTGCCAGGTGCTGCATTTATTTGGCTTATTAAAAGCTTTGCTTATCCGTGCGACAATCCAATGCCTTGTAGTAACCTGACCTAAGGCCTCAACATACCCGGATAGTGTTGCGTTTTTCTATGAAAATAACTTTCCTTTAAACAAACTCAGTTTCTACGTTCTGTTCTGGCATCTTTTATGTTATTTGTTCATCCTCTTCTTGCTGGCTTTCTTATGAATGTAGATAAGGGAAGAGAATATAATAGGAAGAGCAGTGGAGGGATTCCAAGTGGAGGGATTCCAAGTGGAGGGATTCCAAGTGGAGGAATTCAAAGTTGAGCGATTCCAAATTGAGGGATTTTAATTTGAATTTTTCCAAGTGGAGGGATTCAAAGATGAGGGATTCCAAATTGAGGGATTCCAAGTGGATAGATTTCAAGTGGAGGCATTCCATGTGGAGGCTTTCCAAGTGGAGGTATTCCAAGTGGAGGGATTTCAAGTGGAGGTATGCAAAGTGGATAAATTCAAAGTGGATAGATTCAAAGTGAATAAAATCACAGTAGATATTTTCAAAGTGGATAGATTCAAAGTGGATAGATTCAAAATGGATAGATTCAAAGTGGATATATTCCAAGTGAAAGGATTCCAAATGGAGGGATTCCAAGTGCAAGGTACAAAGTGTAGGGATGCCAAGTGAAAAGATGCCAAGTGAAGAGATTCCAAGTGAAGAGATGCCAAGTGAAAAGATGCCAAGTGAAGAGATGCCAAGTGAAGGCATGTAGTAGTTACCTTCGGAGTAGATGGGCTAACTCATACACCGTATAAATGTGGAAAGGCAGCATGTATATATCAGGTGTAAATAACTGAAGCATTGGTAAGGGAAATTTGTAGCCACGAAAATAACTGGGGTCTTGCTAAGGGATTTATGTAACTTCAAAACGAGACATAGCCTTGAGAAACATTACTAAGAGTGATTGTCTCCAGTTTTGAGGTCGGCTGCCCAGCCATGAAAAGGAATGGTGTGCTATGGAGAACTATTACTCCAGACAATTATGTTCTTCTGCTTCTTCGTTCATCCTCAGATCAAGGTTCTGGTTTCTCTTACAAAGGACACCGTTGTTTGTAAGGCTGTTTCTTCTCCATACAGCTTTTTGTCTCATATATGTCTCAAGAGACCAGTATTGTTCTCTCTTTTCCTGCGTGAGCATGCAGCTTTGCAGGATGTGTACCAGGTCATGATATGCTCCCTACATGGGCACCTGTTATCTGTTCCAATCATCATTTTGTTGTAAAGATGACCCTTGAGTCTGTTATGCCCAGTTCTCAGTCTGAAGATGATGACTTGCTCTTTTCTAGTTAAGTTATAGTAGATGTCTTCTTTTCTGAAGTCGGGGTGTTGATCAGTCCATTTTACTCTGAAGTTGGCTTTAATTATGGACTTGGCCTCATTATATGGGATACTCAGGTCTGTTTGTGGGGATGCTCCTCCGCTCTGTGCTAGTTTGTCTGCAGCTTCATTGCCTTCAATATTGCAGTGGGATGAGATCCACTGTATGACCAACCTTGGGTGTTCTGCTGAGAGCTGTGTCAGGGAGAACATACATTACTCGAGATCTTCATCTTTGTGTTGTTTTAACAATAATTTCTATAGACCTGAGGATAATTGCTAAGGTCCGGACAATGAATTTCTTAGACCTGAGGATAATTGATGAGGTCCGGACTAGGATGCCCTGTAGTGTAAGCCAAATTAATTATGTGGCAATGTCATTAAATCTCGGTCCATCCAAAGCCATGATAGGTATGTCACAGAATGATGAGCGTGAAGAAAACCTGTTTTCATTGAGTCTTACCTACTCTGGTCCAGGAGACCTTAAACGACAGTCTAGACCAATTGTAACGCCCCTTGTCTCGCCCCGAAATGAGGAAATAATCTCTTAGAGGCACCAGAACACCAGTCCTCCGTTAATGGCACACAAGCACTCTCTCCAAGTTCTAGTCCTCGGGGCTGAACTTCTTGGCAATTTAATTCAATTTTCTTCGCTTTTATGGTTTTTCTCTCTCAATCTTTCATGATTACCAAACTCTCTCTCTCTCTCTCTCTCCATCTCTCCCTCTCGCTAGCATCCACTCTCTTGCTCTCCTTCTCTCTTTACTTCGTTTTATACTTTCTTTCTTTTCTGTTCTGCTCTATTTCTCTGTTTACTTCGTTTTATACTTTCTTTCTTTTCTGTTCTGCTCTCCTTCTCCCCCTCAAGCTCTATTTCTTGCTCTCACTCTCTTGTTCTCTCTCTCCATTTCGTTTTGGCATTTCTCTCTCTTTTTCTGTTCCTCTTTCTCTCTCTTCCTCTCATTAACATCTTTCTCTCCCTCACTCTCTTTCTCTCTCACACTCTTTGTCTCTCTCACTCTCACACTCTCTGTCTCTCTCACTCTCTCTCTCTCTCTCACTCTCACACTCTGTGTCTCTCTCACTCTCCCACTCTCTGTCTGTCTCTCTCTCACTCTCACACTCTCTGTCTCTCTCACTCTCCCACTCTGTCTCTCTCTCACTCTCACACACTCTGTGTCTCTCTCACTCTCCCACTCTCTGTCTGTCTCTCTCTCCCTCTCACACTCTCTGTCTCTCTCACTCTCCCACTCTGTCACTCTCTCACTCTCACACACTCTGTGTCTCTCTCACTCTCTCAGTGTCCCTCTCCCTCTCTCAACTGTAACATTATGTTGTTGGACGTCGCTGGGAAGTGCAATTTACTTTCTCGTGCTGTCTCTGTGGCCGTTGTTATTGTCAATCCATGCCTTTTTAGAGCTTCATCTGTAAAGTCAATCGTTCTAATTCGCATAGTCCTATTCATCATGTGATTGCTGTCTGGTGTTATCCTAACGGGTTGCGTTTGTGTCATTTTGGTGACATTCTTGTCATGTGACCAATCTATTTAGCTGATCGTTCACACACACACAAACATACACACACACAGAGACAGACACACACACACACATACACACACATAGAGAGACAGACACACACACAGACACATAAACACCCACACATACACACACAGACAGACACACACACATATACAAAGACACACACAGACAGACAGACGCACACACACACATATACAAAGACACACACAGACAGACAGACGCACACACACAGACACACACACATATACACAGGCTCACACAGACAGACACACACATTTGTGTCTCTCTCTCCTTTTTATCTCTCTTATTCTTCTTCCTGTTGTTTCATCTGCCTCTCTCTCTCCTTCTTTCTCTCTTTCTCTCTCTCTGTCGTATATATACATATATATATATATATATATATATATATATATATATATATATATATATATATATACATACATACATACATACATACATACATACATACATACATACATACATACATACATACATACATACATACATACATACACACACACACACACGAGGTGGTCAAAAAGTATCTGATCTAAATTTATTTATTCGAAAACAAACAAATGAAGCATAGGTGTTGACTTAGGCATGAAGGTATGGGAGGCCGTAATGCACATGCGTATGTTTTTGCGTATGTGTTTTTTATTTTTCCGCCTGCAGATTGCACCAGACAGCTTTTCGGTGCTGAATGTAATGAGCACCTGTCGGGTTTTCATTCCCCACGAAATGACGGAATTAATTGTGCAGCGGTTTTGCGTCAAATTTGGCCAAAAGGTAGGCGATACTCAAGTGGAAACCATTCCTCCCGAAGTTCCATCTCTTAGGCCTGCATAAATGTGTACCATCTCTTGATAGGACGGCTTTCGGGGTTTATCTGTATGGGCTGTGTTCATTTTAGGAAGCTGTGTCTGAATTTGAGATTTTGCTCTGTAACTGGTGTCCAAACATTGGTTGTCTTCTTCGTCAGTCTCTCCGTCAGTGTCTCTGTCAATGTCTCCCTCTCTGTTAGTATCTCTCTCTCAGTGAGTTTCTCTCTCGCAGTCAGTCTCGCTCTCTCTCACTCAGTCAGTCGCTCTGTCAGTCAGTCACTCTCTCTCAGTCATTCTCTCAGTCTCTCTGTCCATATCTATGTCAGTCTCTTTTTCTCTGTCAGTCTCTCTCTCTGTCAGTATCTCTCTGTCAGTCTCTCTCTCTGACAGTCTCTCTCTTTGTCAGTCTCTCTCTGTCAATCTCTCTCTTTTTCAGTCTCCCTCTCTCACTCTCTATCTCTCTCTGTCAGTCTCTCTCTCTGTCACTCTCTCTTTATCAGTCTCATTCTCCCAGTCTGTCAGTCTCTCTCTCTTTGTCAGTCTCCGTCTCTCAGTCTCTCTCTTTGTCAGTCTCCCTCTCTCACTCTCTATCTCTCTCTGTCAGTCTCTCTCTCTGACAGTCTCTCTCTTTGTCAGTCTCTCTTTGTCAGTCTCTCTCTGTCAATCTCTCTCTTTGTCATTCTGTCTCTTTGTCATTCTATCTTTCTGTCAGTCTCTTTCTCTATCTCTCTCTGTCAGTCTCTCTCTGTCAATCTGTCTCTCTGTCAGTCTCTCTCTGTCAGCATCTCTCTCTGTCAGTCTCTCTCTCTGTCAGCCTCTCTCTATGTCAGTCTCTGTCAGTCTCTTTCTCTATCTCTCTTTGTCAGTCTATCTCTATGTCAATATGCCTATCTGTTAGTCTCTCTCTCTGTCAGTCTCTGTCAATCCCATTCTCTATCTCTCTCTGTCAGCCTCTCTCTCTGTCAGTCTCCCTCTCTGTCAGTCACTCTATGTCAGTCTCTCTCTGTCAGTCTGTCTCTCTGTCAGTCTGTCTCTCTCTCTCTCTGTCAGCCTCTCTCTCTGCCAGTCTCCCTCTCTGTCAGTCTCTCTCTGTCAGTCTCTCTCTATGTAAGTTTTTCTATCTGTCAGTTTCGCTCTTTGTCAATCTCTCTTTCTCTCTTTCTCTCTGTCAGTTTGTCTCTGTCAATATCTCTCTGTTTCTCTCTGTCAATCTATCTCTTTCTCTTTCTCTCTTTCAGTCTCTCTCTCTCTCTCTGTCAGTCTCTCTCTGTCAATCTCTCCCTGTCACTCTATATCAGTTTCTCTCTGTCTCTCTCTCTCTGTCAATCTCTCTCTGTCAATCTCTATCTGTAAATCTCTCTCTCTGTCAATCGCTCTCTCTCTTTCTTTCTGTCACTTTCTCTCTGTCAGTCTCTTTCTCTCTGTCACTCTCTTTCTGTCAGTTTCTCTCTCTCTGTCAGTCTGTCTCTCTCTCTCTCTCTCTATCTGTCTCTCGGGTCTTTCTGTCTATATTGTCTCTCTGCCTCTATTCTTGCCTTTCTCTCCATTAACCACCCTCATGACCTATGTTAACATTGCTCGTCCTGCTAAATATACACCAGCCTCCACTTGCCCAATCATGCCACGTTTTAACCACCACTAGACATCCTCACTCAATTTAATTCATACAAACTAAGTATTGTGTCATTCTCTTTCATCTTCATCTCTGTCCTCGTCCTCTTCTGTCATCAGCATATCTACCTGTCACTCTTAAACAAAATATATTGCCTACAATAACAATATTATTAATCAAATAGCCTTCACGTGACGCAATGAGATAGTGGACCAGACTCATTGATTCCATCGCATGGCAGACTTCCACCTTTGTCACGTTCGTCAGTAAGATTTTCATTTGCAAGGAGTTTGTGTGACTAACTGGGTAGGTGTCACAATAATAGTGCAAATGCTTGATTTTTACACATTTAACCACAAAATATCTTATTTTTACGAACAATTTGTTTTTATATTGGAAAAGATCAAATTTCACTTTCTCATTGAGACTTGTGTAACATGTTTCTTGCGTTTTTTCTGTAATCACTGGCCGGTTAAACAAAGTTATTTAATGTCCATTTCCTGGTCTTTCAATGTTAGCTATATAATTGGGTGAAAAGTAATCAGGGTCAGGTGAGACCAATGGTCAAGGTTAGAGCAATTCCTAGTTAAGGTCAGGTGAGACTCACTGATCAAGGTGGGATCAAGGAGTGATCAGACCAGGTGAGACTCACTGATTAAGGTGGGAGCAAGGAGTGATCAGGCCAAGTGAGACTCACTGATCAAGGTGGGAGCAAGGAGTGATCAGACCAGGTGAGACTCACTGATCAAGGTGGGAGCAAGGAGTGATCAGGCCAGGTGAGACTCACTAGTCAAGGTGGGAGCAAGGAGTGATCAGACCAGGTGAGACTCACTGATCAAGGTGGGAGCAAGGAGTGATCAGGCCAGGTGAGACTCACTAGTCAAGGTGGGAGCAAGGAGTGATCAGACCAGGTGAGACTCACTGATTAAGGTGGGAGCAAGGAGTGATCAGACCAGGTGAGACTCACTGATTAAGGTGGGAGCAAGGAGTGATCAGACCAGGTGAGACTCACTGATTAAGGTGGGAGCAAGGAGTGATCAGGCCAGGTGAGACTCACTAGTCAAGGTGGGAGCAAGGAGTGATCAGACCAGGTGAGACTCACTGATTAAGGTGGGAGCAAGGAGTGATCAGGCCAGGTGAGACTCACTAGTCAAGGTGGGAGCAAGGAGTGATCAGACCAGGTGAGACTCACTAGTCAAGGTGGGATCAAGGAGTGATCAGGCCAGGTGAGACTCACTAGTCAAGGTGGGAGCAAGGAGTGATCAGACCAGGTGAGACTCACTAGTCAAGGTGGGAGCAAGGAGTGATCAGACCAGGTGAGACTCACTAATTAAGGTGGGAGCAAGGAGTGATCAGGCCAGGTGAGACTCACTAGTCAAGGTGGGAGCAAGGAGTGATCAGACCAGGTGAGACTCACTGATTAAGGTGGGAGCAAGGAGTGATCAGGCCAGGTGAGACTCACTAGTCAAGGTGGGAGCAAGGAGTGATCAGACCAGGTGAGACTCACTAGTCAAGGTGGGAGCAAGGAGTGATCAGACCAGGTGAGACTCACTGATTAAGGTGGGAGCAAGGAGTGATCAGACCAGGTGAGACTCACTAGTCAAGGTGGGAGCAAGGAGTGATCAGGCCAGGTGAGACTCACTAGTCAAGGTGGGATCAAGGAGTGATCAGACCAGGTGAGACTCACTGATCAAGGTGGGAGCAAGGAGTGATCAGGCCAGGTGAGACTCACTAGTCAAGGTGGGATCAAGGAGTGATCAGGCCAGGTGAGACTCACTAGTCAAGGTGGGATCAAGGAGTGATCAGGCCAGGTGAGACTCACTAGTCAAGGTGGGAGCAAGGAGTGATCAGGCCAGGTGAGACTCACTGATCAAGGTGGGAGCAAGGAGTGATCAGACCAGGTGAGACTCACTGATTAAGGTGGGAGCAAGGAGTGATCAGGCCAAGTGAGACTCACTGATCAAGGTGGGAGCAAGGAGTGATCAGACCAGGTGAGACTCACTAGTCAAGGTGGGAGCAAGGAGTGATCAGACCAGGTGAGACTCACTAGTCAAGGTGGGAGCAAGGAGTGATCAGACCAGGTGAGACTCACTAGTCAAGGTGGGAGCAAGGAGTGATCAGGCCAGGTGAGACTCACTAGTCAAGGTGGGATCAAGGAGTGATCAGGCCAGGTGAGACTCACTAGTCAAGGTGGGATCAAGGAGTGATCAGGCCAGGTGAGACTCACTAGTCAAGGTGGGAGCAAGGAGTGATCAGACCAGGTGAGACTCACTGGTCAAGGTGGGAGCAGGGAGTGATCAGGTCAGGTGAGACTCACTAGTCAAGGTGGGAGCAAGGAGTGATCAGACCAGGTGAGACTCACTAGTCAAGGTGGGAGCAAGCAGTGATCAGACCAGGTGAGACTCACTGGTCAAGGTGGGAGCAGGGAGTGATCAGGCCAGGTGAGACTCACTAGTCAAGGTGGGAGCAAGGAGTGATCAGACCAGGTGAGACTCACTGGTCAAGGTAGGAGCAGGGAGTGATCAGACCAGGTGAGACTCACTGGTCAAGGTGGGAGCAGGGAGTGATCAGATCAGGTGAGACTCACTGGTCAAGGTGGGAGCAAGCAAAAATCAGGGTCAGGTTAGATGTTATAACCACACCTCGCGTCCTCGCTTCTGGAAACCAGCTGTGATACAGCAGTCTGGCCAACGAGGTGGGGTCAACACTGTAATAAAGATCGCGATGAGCGGACTGAGAAAATATGCATTGCCCTGCAGCTAGGATGATATCAGTTCACATTCTCAAGAAGGCTTAGGAAAGTAAGAGGAGCCACTGAAACCTGTCTACTTGCGCAAGAGTTAACTCAACACAAGTGACGGGTTAACTGCAGCTAGGTATGTCATTGTATGGATGTCACATAAACGTGGCAAATAAATTACATTAGTGTGACATGCACGTGGGGAAGGAAGACTAATGTCTGGTCAGGCAAAACCTACATGCCAAGACCCTCACCTCGGCTTCCTCGTAGTCCTCCATGGAAACAGCCTGGCTAAAGAGGTAAGGAATCCACGTGATCCCAGTAGTATTCAGCTACACGCAGATGAAGCATGCCATAGCACAACCGCCTAGAGTACCCAGGTCCACTTTCAGCACCCTCGGGATGTGAGAAAGCTACTACAACCCACCACTTAACTTCCTTTTCAGGGCGAACAAAAGAATATACCTACTCATTATGGGCACTCGCAAACAACAACAACAACAACAAGAACAACAACAACAACATATATAACATGCACGTGTCGCACACATATGGCATACGCTTGAAATACGTGGCATACATTAAGTCGACTCATTTTTCTTGTATTTCTTTCCGTCCCTATAAATTATAGAGCTTTCTATCCGTCCCTAGAAAGTATAGAGCTTTCTTTCCGTCCCTATAAAGTATAGAGCTTTCTTTCCGTCCCTATAAATTATAGAGTTTTCTTTCCGTCCCTACAACGTATAGAGCTTTATTTCAGTTCAGTTCAGTTCATCCCGTAACCCATCAGGTCTTTGGGGCACACATGAAGACATGAAAATCCCACGCCATCCCTCCCTGACTGTCGCCTCCTGACGTATCTTACCGGGACGAAGGCCTGACCACTCAGTGATGTTGTCCACCCATCTCTTCCTTGGACGTCCTCGCCCTCTCTGTCCCGGTACGGATCCAAAGAGTATCGAGTTGGGAATTCCGTTGGACTTCGCGACGTGCCCGTACCAGGCCTTCATTCGTCTTTTGATAGTTGTGAACAGATCTTCAAAAGGACCAATAGCGTCTTCAACTCTCTGACGGATGTCTACGTTCGTGATACGATCCTTATTGGTAACATTTATGAGTTTTCTATAGCACCGCATTTCCATTGCACCTATCCTGCCCTGGATATCTGCTGTAATGGTCCAGGTCTCGCAGGCATACAGAAGTATTGACAGCACCAAAGAGCGCAGTAGCCTGACTTTTATGCCGAGGGCGAGGCGCTTGTCTCGCCAAATAGGTTGCAGCCTAGTCAGCGCCGCTGTTGTTTGTGCTATTCTTGCAATTACCTCTGGCTTCGAACCCTCTTCGCTGATCAACGATCCAAGATATTTGAAACGTTTCACCACCTCAAGTATCTGCCCATTTGCCTTTATGACATATTGAAACCCTGCAACGTTATTGGTCATGAGCTTTATTTTATCAGCATTTATCTCCATACCAAAACTCAGGGCCGTTCAATCCAATCTACCAATCAACTCCTGGAGTTCCCTAGCTGTGCCTGCCAATACATCAATATCATCAGCAAAGCAGAAGTTTGTGATAAGCCTGTCACCTATTTTAACCGTGCCAACATGTCCTTTTAAGGTCGTCTCCATTATTCTCTCCAAGAAGATATTGAAGAGTGTGGGGGAGAGTATACAACCCTGTCTCACACCCACCGTCGTACGGAACCAATCGCCTAGCGTTCCCTCTACTGAGACAGCGCTGGTCGCCTGATGATAAAGCTTTCTTTCCGTCCCTATAAATTATAGAGCTTTCTTTCCGTCCCTAGAAAGTATAGAGCTTTCTTTCCGTCCCTAGAAAGTATAGAGCTTTCTTTCCGTCCCTATAAATTATAGAGCTTTCTTTCCGTCCCTAGAAAGTATAGAGCTTTCTTTCCGTCCCTAGAAAGTATAGAGCTTTCTTTCCGTCCCTAGAAAGTATAGAGCTTTCTTTCCGTCCCTAGAAAGTATAGAGCAGCTTCTGCAGCTTGACTCCCATACAGGAAGGCGGCAACAAAGAACTGGTGCCCACTCGTGTTTCTGGGTGAACCTGTACCAAGTATTCAATATTTTGTATATTAAATTACTAGCTCTATGCAGAACCCTCGGTAGTTACCTTCAGCGACAATTATGAAAAGCCATAGTGGGTCTATTCTGTAATAAAAAGTCTGGCACAGAAAACAAAACCAGCAACGCGAGAATGCCAGACGACTCGGGGTATTAAGCAACATGGCAAATCCATTTGTTCTACCACACCTGCATCTGTCGATCAGGTTTCCGTACAATGCATCGATCTGTCCTGATTACTATCACTAAGCTCTGCATCAATCACTGACACTATCAATACGATCACGATGACAACTCTAAAAGGTGTGAACAACTCTAAAAGCTGTGACCAAATCTAAAAGATGTGGTCAACTCTAAAAGCTGTGAAGAACTATAAAAGCTGTGAACAACTCTAAAAGGTGTGAACAACTCTAATAGGTGTGAACAACTCTAAAAGTTTTGAACAACTCTAAAAGCTGGGAACAAATCTAAAAGCTGTGAACAACTCTAAAAGCTGTGAACAACACTAAACGCTGGGAACAACACTAAAAGATGTAAACAGCTAAAAGATGAAAAGAACTCTAAAAGCTGTGAACAACTCTAACAGATGTGAACAACTCTAAAAGCTGTGAACAACTCTAAAAGCTGGGAATGACTCTAAAAGCTGGGAACAACTCTAAAAGCTGGGAACAACTCTAAAAGCTGTGAACAACACTAAAAGATGTAAACAGCTAAAGGATGTAAACAGCTAAAAGATTTAAACAACTGTAAAAGCTGTGAACAACTCTAAAAGCTGTGAATAACTCTAACAGCTGTGAACAACTCTAAAAGCTGTGAACAACACTAAAAGATGTAAACAGCTAAAAGATGTAAACAGCTAAAAGATGTAAACAACTCTAAAAGCTGTGAACAACTCTAAAAAGTGTGAACAACTCTAATAGGTGTGAACAACTCTAAAAGTTGTGAACAACTCTAAAAGCTGGGAACAAATCTAAAAGCCGTGAACAACTCTAAAAGCTGTGAACAACACTAAACGCTGGGAACAACACTAAAAGATGTAAACAGCTAAAAGATGAAAAGAACTCTAAAAGCTGTGAACAACTCTAACAGCTGTGAACAACTCTAAAAGCTGTGAACAACACTAAAAGATGTAAACAGCTAAAAGATGTAAACAACTCTGAAAGATGTGAACAACTCTAAAAGCTGTGAACAACTGGACATGTACAGAAACCTCTCTTCTAGCAGGCAAATTACTGTCTGGTCAGTTGACTGAGTACCTACGTGTGACGTTTGTACACCGGCGTTTATTTTACGGAAATGTGGGACACGCTAGTTGATTCATCAAACCTTGTACAAATGTGTACAATATTGACATACATTAACTCAACTGAACTTCATTATACTGGTTTAGAAGACTCTACATAGTCTGTTTACAACCAGTTTATTCCACTTTAAAAATACCTGATCATCCAATATATTCTTGAATGCATTAACTAACCCTGCCTCCACCACATCATGTGGCAATGCATTCCAAGAATTCACCACTCTCTGGCTAAAAAAATATTCCGTAATATCCAATCTGGACTTGCTTTTAAATAATTTGAAGCTATGTCCTCTAGTTTTTGTAGTTTCTTGCACTTTTAAAAACTTGTTATAGCCTAATTGATCCCTTCTATTGGTTAATTTATAAACCTGTATTAAATCATTTCGTTTTGTTCTCTTTTCTAGACACTGCAGACCAGTTTTTCTAAGTCTCTCCTCATAACTATAATTCTGGAATCCCTCGATAATTTCAGTAGCTCTTCTTTGTATCCTTTCTATGATGTCTATATCCACTCTGGGATAAGGACTCCACACCTGAATACATACTCCAATTTAGGTCTCACCAATGATTTATATAGTTTGACAATCACTTCCTTACTTCGATGTGTACTGTTTCTTTTAATCATACCCAACATTACATTAGCCTTTTCGCAGCCAGCCCGACCTGCTCTCCAACCTTACATGTATGATCTATTATAACACCTAGGTCCCTTTCCTTTTCTATCTTTCTAATATTGTTCCCTCCCATCATGAAATTATGTTTCATATTTGATCTTCTCTTGTGAATGACTGTGCATTTGTCTACATTATACTCCACCTGCCAGCTAACATGCCATTTTAAATACTTTACAAATGTGAAAAATATTGACAAAATAAAAAAACGCGGGCTGAAAACATTCGAACGGAATCACATGACGTTGATAGACATCGATGTTATTTAAAACAAAAATGGCTTTCTTTTTCTAGATTATATTTTGCGAGCTCGCTTACTCTTCAAGTTGATGAAAAGATGGGAACAACTTACTCGTGTACTCTCCAAGTTGATAACAAGATGGGAACAACTTACTCGTGTACTCTCCAAGACGATGAAAAGATGGGAACAACTTACTCGTGTACTCTCCAAGTTGATAAAAAGATGGGAACAACTTACTCGCTTACTCTGCAAGTTGATGAAAATAGGGGAACAACTTACTCGTGTACTCTCCAAGACGATGAAAAGATGGGAACAACTTACTCGCTTACTCTGCAAGTTGCTGAAAAGAGCAAAGTATTGGAAATTCGATTAAATTAGGTCCCAGCTTTTTGGGGATGGAGTGACCAGATCACTTTCCCGTTGCCTTGCCGTCTTGTGGTAGACTGGAGCTTGTAGGAATCAAGGAGCAAGCCGTGTCACTTTGATGTGAGAGGGGTGCCGCCTAAACGTTTTCATCTCTGACACAGCACTTCACGGGGGGGGGGGGGGGGAGGGGGAGTATGGACGTTGGTACCTGGCTTTGTGTCCTCTTGTATGTGCATCAACAAAAATACACACACAAACACAAAGTACTTGTGTTTGTGGAAGCCAGCATCTAGTGTGCTTGGACACACAAATAAATGTGGTGTATCAGTCAAGTCAGAACAGACTGAGAACATAGACTGAGAATATAGACAGAGAACATAGACTGAGAATATAGACAGAGAACATAGACAGAGAACATGGACAGATCCAAAAGTAGCTCTTGTGTTAGCAGCGTTAACTCTTCGTCAACATCTGGGATGCCTGACAGGACTTATAGGGAGATGAGAACATCGGCGAAGCTGAGGCATGCACCCACTTGCGTCTAGCTGACACTGATCGTCTGATTCTAGTAACCATCTGTTGGACAGTAAATGAGTCTCGAGGTCTGTCGTAGCCCAAGAAGAGTGGCTCAGACCAGAAAGTGTTGGCAGAACACTAAAGATCGCATTGATGAGTCCTGTGTTAGAAACGTGTTGGCAGAACACTAAAGATCGCATTGATGAGTCCTGTAAGACAAAAGTGTTGACAGAACACTAGGGATGACCCCCTGAGAAGTGTGACAGTACGAGTTTGGAAAATACTAGGGACAGCTTCCACGAGAAGTTTGTATTTCACAGTGAAACCTGAACGAACGAAGCTGTCATAACGGCTACACTCACATACATGTTACAAGAGACAAGGAATAGAAACAGAATATCGTTAACAGTTTGATGATTTTGTTATGGAAAGCAAAATATTATAATTGATCAAGACATTACAAAAATATATTACAGAAGATATGCCATTTTTTTTAGTTGTAGAAATTCTCTGAGTTTTGTTTGAATGCGCGTATCAAGTTATGCAATAAAATCATCGATTTGGAATAATAGAACATGAAAGAATTGGTCGTGTTCCGTGATGGGGCAGAATTAAGTATGGAATACAGTTACATGAGATACAGTTACATGAGATACAGTTACATGAGATACAGTTACATGAGATACAGTTACATGATATACAGTTACATGAGATACAGTTACATGAGATACTGAATCCGGACAGGCTAAAGACTTAGCGTCTCAGAAGACACGTCACACCATGCGATGCCGCAAACGGTCCTGACTTTCCTTGCACACTGTGGAAGACGCTCGGATTGGTCTTATTCGTCATCGTCATGGACTGCAGTTACGTTCCCTTTTTTTCAAAGCACAATTACTATCGTCTGACAAGAGGGATAGCGCCAATGATATAACAAAATTCATTTTTGTTTCATAATTGGGAAATAATTATTCGTGTTAAACATCTGAGAGGGGCAATTATTGCGTTTAAGGGCGATAACCTGCAACAAGTATCTGGACCAGGTCAGGGTCACTATGTGAAAGGCTGGAAGACACTCAGATTGATGGGGTGTACCTGGTCCGAGGTTACATTAGGTATTTCTCCATTATACGAGTGAGGCTAAAATCCAAATACGAACTGGCCCAGTTTAACGACTCAACGAGGTGGTAATAAGTTAAAAATTACTGAACCAATATAGAGTTTCAAGAATGTCGTTATAGACGTGACAAGATATTTGCACATTGGGCTAGCATTCTCTCTCTCTCTCTCCTCTCACCTCACTCTGTTTCATTTGACTCTGTCCTACAGTCACACCCTTGCACAACTTTCACACGCGCCCTCGTGGTAAAGCCCTTCCATTGCACTTTGGTTGGGCTAGCTTCTGAGGGTGCACAAACCTAGCATAGGTACATACAGATGCACACATGCATCCAAGCACTGGTTTATGCGTCCTGATATCGCCCAATTGACTACGGTCTGGGGTGGAAAATGGCGCGCCTCCGCCAGTAGAAACTAGTGAGGCAAACATTTAAGCAAAAAAAAAAAAAAAAAAAAGGCTAGCATTCTCTCTCTCTCTCTCTTCTCTTACCTCACTCTGTTTCATTTGACTCTGTCCTACAGTCACACCCTTGCACAACTTTCACACTCGCCCTCGTGGTAAAGCCCTTCCATTGCACTTTGGTTGGGCTAGCTTCTGAGGACGCACAAACCTAGCATAGGTAATACAGATGCACACATGCATCCAAGCACTGGTTTATGCGTCCTGATATCGCCCAATTGACTACGGTCTGGGGTGGAAAATGGCGCGCCTCCGCCAGTAGAAACTAGTGAGGCAAACATTTAAGCAAAAAAAAAAAAAAAGGGATCCCTGCAAAGAGCCACCTGGAGTAGTGGGCATATGCACTTAAAGATTTCAAGTAAAAGGCTTCGTGTGAGTTGCCGCAGACAACATAAATCACCGAACACAGCAGGCGAGAATCGAGAGACTGGTACAATGGATAGACTGAGATTTGGCAGGTTATAATGAAGATTATAAACAAAGGTGAAGAATTGATAGATACTGGCGATAAAGCGTCAACGCATCACGGAGTTACCATCACCAGCGGTAGGGAATCCAGAGAGTGCTGCACTGGAAAAGTCAACCTTGGTGTTAAATAACTGATAATGAGATGTCTTAGGATAGAGGCGCTGTAGAGAGTACGAAAAATTATGGGTTGCGTGTTGATATATCAGGATGGGGCTTTACGGCTAGAGGAAGAGGCAGGATCGCTGCCGAGCGGAGAGAGGTCTGCTTGACAACAACCTCTAACACATAGAGGGATGTTGAGGTAGTTACGTTGGCTCTGAGGCAGCTTTCTGAGACCGTATCAATTATAAATATATTGTGTTTTGGTTCCCAATCCTTGCTTGGAAAGGCACAGAAGAGATGTACTACCGATGTATCGATATCAGACTTGGAGGCTTTAAACGAACAGAGTCGCCCATGTATCGATATCAGACTTGGAGGCTCTAAACGAACAGAGTCGCCCATGTATCGATATCAGACTTGGAGGCTCTAAATGAACAGAGTCGTCCATGTATCGATATCAGACTTGGAGGCTCTAAACGAACAGTCATCCATGTATCGATATCATACTTGGAGGCTTTAAACGAACAGAGTCGTCCATGTATCGATATCAGACTTGGAGGCTCTAAACGAACAGGGTCGTCCATGTATCGATATCAGACTTGGAGGCTTTAAACGAACAGAGTCGTCCATGTATCGATATCAGACTTGGAGGCTCTAAACGAACAGAGTCGTCCATGTATCGATATCAGACTTGGAGGCTTTAAACGAACAGAGTCGTCCATGTATCGATATTATACTGACAGGCATTTAACCTTGAGAGGCGTGTGCATCTACTACCCGGCTCAAGCTGGGATTAGCGGGGACGATAGCGATAAAATCTTGGCTTCGAATACACACATTTTGGTACGTTAAAAATATATAAGGGGAATATATTGCATGACATCTCTGATGACCTTTTTTGGATGGTAGCAATGAACTCTAAGAATTGACGATCCACTGGGTGAAGGAGTGTGGCATCAAACTTGGGTCAAACACTGAAGAGCACTTGTCAAACGTGGGACAAACACTGAAGAGCACTTGTCAAACGTGGGTCAAACACTGAAGAGCACTTGTCAAACGTGGGTCAAACACTGAAGAGCACTTGTCCGGATAAGAAAGAAGAATGTACAACCAACAAGCCGCTTCACTATCCATTCACTTATCCATTTTCTGAGAGAGAAAGAAGGAAAGAGAGAGAGGGATAGAGAGAGAGAGAGAGAGAGAGAGAGAGAGAGAGAGAGAGGGAAGCTGATGCACTATGTGCATGACCCCAATACTCGAATCTTGATTCTGAACAAAATAACAAAAAAATATGCGTTGTTGCAGTCCTACCAATAAGAGGCAATATGTAACGGCAACAACACATCTGTTGGTGTGAAAACTGTCAAGATCACAAAAAAATGTCAAATAACAAGATTGATTTTTAGCTTTTTGTCCTTTTTCCTTTCTCCTTCCTTATCTTCTCTCCTTCTAATGCCCAGCTCGAGTGAGCTTACACATTCTAAACATCTAAATTGGACATTGTTAATGATGAAATTGAATTTATGGCAAATATTCGTCTCAGATGGTAGCTGTAATCAGATCAGTGCGATAAGATGGAGATGATACATATTATATGGGGGTTAATGTCAAAAATATGTCTTCACCGCAGACATCTATTCGAGATTATATCACTTGAATCACATACTCACTGACAGATGAAGTGAACGATTTGAACGAACAATAAGATATGTATTGCTGTATGTGTCAGAATCGTTCAATATAAATGAGATTTTATTTGTCAAAATTGTGCAACGTTGCATGCCAATATTGCTGGTGTATGGCTATTGAGCGTAATGTTAAGGGTCTTCACATATTGCATGGCTTATTTCGGTTCTCAGATCGACGGTACATCTAACACATTTAGCGACTAACATCTTCGTCGTCTTTGTCAAGTTGAGCGTCTGTTAGCGAAGGCATTAGCTAAATCAAAACGTCTTTTATAACCAAATAGAGGTTTTGTTTTCATTTAAAAAGAAATGACGATTGGTTACGGTTGTTTATTGATGAATCCTATTGATAAGTGTCTCACAAGGGGATCAATGGAGGGATCTTTAAAACGTTCAATCTGACACATTACATGAGTCATTTACACACAAGAAACAGGTCAATGTGACAATAATCGAGAAATGTTGAATTGTGACAAGATGCCTTAAGCCGACGCCAACGGAAACTGTAACAGGATGCCTTAAGCCGACGCCAACGGAAACTGTGACAGTGTGCCTTAAGCCGACGCCAATTGTGACAGGATGCCTTAAGCCGACGCCAACTGTGACAGAATGCCTTAAGCCAACGCCAACTGTGACAGAATGCCTTAAGCCGACGCCAACTGTGACAGAATGCCTTAAGCCGACGCCAACTGTGACAGAATGCCTTAAGCCGAAGCCAACGGACATGGTTGACCGTATCGCCGGTATTGCACCTCCAGATATTAGAAGACATGACACATCTCAAGTTGAGAGACAAAAGCAATCATTTGACATTGAGACATTATTTTTGGTGCACGTCCAAAAAGACGAAACGACTGAAATCAAAGACAAGTTTAGTTTTCTGCGGACTGTACAGCCAAAAGAACGGTGAAGGATGGATGAAGATTCAAGAATAGCTTGCATCAGGACATCATTTGCCATATATTACCTGGAGAACTTAGAACAGGTTTAGAACAGATGTGTCCAGATGTGGGTCTAACCTGAACATATGGGGATATGCATGCGATAATTACTGCGAATCTGGGGTCATCCAAGGCCACAAACACCTTATTAACCGTCCCAGAATGCAGGAACCCTGTATAGTCGAGGACCTGATGGGGCAAATGGAAGATGGCTATCTTTTTTTTAACGAAAGCTTAGAGACGTCTGGCACGGAAAATAAGTAATCATGTCAAATAAGTGATTCACATACTGGCACATTTGTTGTGGTGGCCTTACCATTCATAGGCATAGAGAAAGGGGCTAGAAGAAATGAAGTCTTGTATTAACCTGGATCTCAATATCGCATAAGGTGTAACCTGGGAACTCGAGAGGCGCTAGGCTAAAATAACTTACGAGGGGCGTTCAAGTCAAACTGATAATTTTTTTTGGAAGGAAAACGTTTTTTTTTCTATTTATGAAAATGCCATTTATCTTTCTATATAATCTTTTTCAACGTTTATGCATTTATCCTAGAGTTTAAGTAATGCTTGAAAAGCGTTAGCGTAGAAAGATTTGCCAGATTGTCTGAGCCAATGCAGGAGAGCCTGTTTCACTTTGTCATTAGTGATGATATGCTCTCCATAGTTCTATCAGGGGTTCAAACATGTTGAAATCGCTTGGAGCGAGGTCTGGTGAGTTCAAACATGTTGAAATCGCTTGGAGCGATGTATGGTGAGTTCAAACATGTTGAAATCGCTTTGAGCGAGGTCTGGTGAGTTCAAACATGTTGAAATCGCTTTGAGCGAGGTCTGGTGAGTTCAAACATGTTAAAATCGCTTGGAGCGAGGTCTGGTGAGTTCAAACATGTTGAAATCGCTTTGAGCGAGGTCTGGTGAGTTCAAACATGTTGAAATCGCTTGGAGCGAGGTCTGGTGAGTTCAAACATGTTGAAATCGCTTGGAGCGAGGTCTGGTGAGTTCAAATAGGTGGAAATTGCTTGGAACAAGGTCTAGGCTATAATGTGGATGTGATAATATCTTCTAGCCGAGTCACTGCAGATTGCACATAGTTTAGTGAGACTTAACTTTACGTATCTATACTGGTTTAGAAGACTCTGCAGAGACTGTATCCAACCAGTTTAATTTACATCACCTTGCTTTGTATATTTATAAGCTATGCGCATCCAATATATTCTTAAATGCATTAACTGTTCCTGCCTCCACTACCTACCGTGGTAATGAATTCCAAGCATTCACCACTTTCTGACTAAAAAAATATTTCATAATATCTAATATGGACCTCTCTTTAGTAAACTTGTAGCTATGCCCTCTTGTTATTGTGGGTGGTTGTATTTAAAAAAACAAATTGTTATAGTCTAATTTATCCATTCCTCTAATCATCTTATAAACCTGTATTAAGTCACCACGATTTCTTCTCTTCTAGACACCATAGGACGGTTTTTCTGAGTCTTTCCTCATAACTGTAATTCTAGAATCCAACTATCAGTTTTGTGGCTCTTTTTTGTATTCTTTCCAGCATGTTTATGTCCCCTCTATGATAAGGACTCCACACATGTACACAGTACCCCAATCTAGGTCTAACTAAAGCGTTATACAGTTTGACTTTCACTTCCTTACTCCCATGTTTAATATTTTTTTTTATCATACGTAATATTCCATTTGCCATTTTCACTACTACCTGAACTTGCTCACTCACCTTTCCTGTATGATCTATTATAACCGCTAGGTCCCTTTCCTTATCTATCTTTCTAATATTGTTCTCTCCCATTCTGTAATTATGTTCCATATTGGATCTACCCATGTGGATGACTGTACATTTATCTACATTAAACTCCATTTGCCAGCTTACAGACCATTCTCGAATTTGATCTAAATCAAACCTCAATATATCCACTTCCGCTTTAGATGAGACACTACTGCATAGTTTTGTGTCATCAGCAAATTTTGCAATCATGGATCCCATATCAATGTCCAAATCATTTATATATATCAAGAACAAAATTGTTCCCAAAACCGAGCCCTGGGGCACACCACTTTTCACTTCACACCACTCAGAGTACTCCTTATTTATGCCCACCCTCTGCCTTCTTCCCGTTAACCAATTTTCAATCCATTTGGCAACTTCCCCACCTATTCCATGTGATTTTATCTTTCGAAATAATCTTTAATAAGGTACTCTATCAAAGGCCTTTGCAAAATCTAGATAAATAACGTCCATTGGTTCCCCTTTATCTATAAGACGTATTAGGTCGAGCAGGCTTGAACTCTTCTCTGCATGCCGAAAGCGGAAAGGTATATTGGCATCGAAAGTACACCAGCCTTCCAAAAATGCAAATGTCCATGTAAATGTTCCGACTAGTTATGCGTCGATTTTTCAGGATAAAGCGTTCCACAATCTGGATATGCACAGGAATCTATGTGGTGGGTTGAGAGCCACCTTATCTAAAACGTTTACACCATTCAAATGTCTTACTGCGACTGATTGTCTCGTCACCGTAACGTGACTGCAGTCTTCTGTCAAGTTTCCCAAGTCTTACGCCTTTTGTCACTAGAAACGTCATCACAGTACACTGTTCTATAAAAGCATTGACAGTATTGTCCACCATTTCTATTTATCCGTTACGTGACTGGCGCACGGCCGGTGCACCACCGAGCAGTAAAAGGACACCTTACTAATTAAAATAGTTCCAGAACATTTTAACCCATTCAGGTAAAACTAGACCAAAAAGCCCCGGTTTGATTTGAACGCTGCTCGTACAATCTGAACATGTAACAGTACTGTGTTTATTTAGCAGGATCTGTAATTGAAGGATTTTAAATAAACAATTTGTTTCAATTTTTTTTTGTTAAATGGTTTTTTTTTTCTTACAAGCACCTAAAACTGAAGATAATGAGATATGCATATTCCCTGTGGCAATGTATGGGTGCGAGACATGGACTATGACACACGCAGCAAGGAAGAAAATTTGAGAGTTCGAAACAAAATGTTACAGGAGAATCATAAAAATTTCTTAGATAAATATAGTGACAAAAACAACCATCCTAAAAGACCTAAATGTTGAAGGAATCAAGCTCATAAATAATGTTATGTTACGGAAATTGAATTTTTTTCAGCCACATCAGACGTCATTACGGACTGGAAAGAACGGTCATGGAGGGCATTTTACCTAGAACGCGACGCAGGGGTCAACCAAGGTGAAGGTGGATACAAGATGTCAAGGATACTCTAAACATGAACATGGAGCAGGCGGGAAGATTGACTGCAGACGGAGATACATATCTGCTGGCTCTGATGAGGGTTACGTTCTACATAGGACATGCAATATGATGATGATTTTTTTTCTTATTTTGCACTTTACTGTGTTGTGTACCTTACGGTCTACTGCATCCGATTTTAGCCAGATTTTTGTGTAATTGATTTAATTCCATAGGCGTGACCTATGCTGGTTCGTGGATATCAACATAATTAAGCTTGGGTTGCGGGCTATATAGTTTTTTTACTGCATCCCTCCCCCGCCCCTGACCCATGCCCTCACACAAAACTTCGTTACTGCAACCCGTCCCCTGCCCCAATACACAGCTTTGTTACTGCAACCGTCCCCTGCCCCAAGACACAGCTTCGTTACTGCAACCCGTCCTGTGCCCCAACACACAGCTTTGTTACTGCAACCCGTCCCATGCCCCAACAAACATCTTTGTTACTGCAACCCGTCCCATGCCCCAACACACAGCTTTGTTACTGCAATCCGTCCCATGCCCCAACACACAGCTTTATTATTGCAACCCGTCCCTTGCGCCAACATACAGCTTTGTTACTGCAACCCGTCCCATGCCCCAACACACAGCTTTATTATTGCAAACCGTCCTACGCCCCAACATACAGCGTTGTTACTGCAAACCGTCCTACGCCCCAACATACAGCTTTGTTACTGCAAACCGTCCTACGCCCCAACATACAGCTTTGTTACTGCAAACCGTCCTACGCCCCAACATACAGCTTTGTTACTGCAAACCGTCCTACGCCCCAACATACAGCTTTGTAACTGCAACCCGTCCCATGCCCTAACACACAGCTTCGTTACTGCAATCCGTCCTGTTCCCAAACACACAGCTACGTTACTGTAATCCGTCCTCTGCTCCAACACACAACTGTGTTACTGCAACCCGTCCCATGCCCCAACACACAACTTTGTTACTGCAATCCGCCCCATGCTCCTACGTACTATTTCGTGAGTCACCCTGTCCACGACCCCTTCTCCCAGATATACAGCGTCCCTACGTCCCTACTGCCGTTCTCAAACAACTGCCTCACTCATTCTCCGCCCCTTCCCTCTAAACAGGTTCTTCAAGCCCTATCTCCTCCCCTCCTCTCAGCCCTTCCCATCAGCCCCTCCCCTGAGCCCCTCCTCTCAGCCCTCCTCTGAGCCCCTCCTCTTAGCCCCTCCTCTCAGCCTCTTCTCTCAGACCCTCCTCTCAGCCCCTCCTCTCAGCCCCTTCTCTCAGCCCCTGCTCTCAACCCCTTCTCTCAGCCCCTCCTCTCAGACCCTCCTCTCAGACCCTCCTCTCAGCCCTCCGAATGAACGATACAGAGATGAAGTTATGTGGATAACATATCATGAGGACAGAGCAACAATACTAGCCGTCCTGAAATCAATATGGTAGCCAAACCACCTGGGACTTTTATTTCAAACGAACCACGTCATCAACTCTCTTCCAGATCGAATGAGCATTCTGAGGTCACGCCATGGACACGACACACTGAGGCCCCATCTTGTTAGAACGTTTGAGATTGATCAGCCAGATTTGGGCCCTTGTGGGACCCGTCCCACGACAGCCGAACGCTTGCTGCAGCCCGTCTAATATCCACTGGTGACAGGAGACCCATGTGGATACAACATGTATGTCTACATGAGAAGTTGTACCATAGTTGCGGGAGACCTTGGCTGATTGCTGCTTATGGTAGAGCTTCTCATGTGGATGTTACGTGAACAACGAGGAATTTAGGAAGAAATAGAATAAGAAGTAGAACAAGAAAATAAAGAAAGGAAAATGAAGAAGAAGAAAAAGAAGAAAAAAGAAAAAGAAGAAAGACAAAGAAGATCAAGAAGTACAAAAAGGAAAAAGAAGGGAAAGACAGAAAGAAAAAGAAAGAAAGAACAAGACATTCGAAGTAAGTCCGGTACGAAGTGAAGTGTTGAAGGGAGGATATTGTTACCATGGACAGACAGATTGTGCCAGGAAGACATTCAAAGTAAGTCCGGTACTACGTTTTATGTAGAGTGCATTTCAATCATAGAATACCTTGGTTCATTAATGTCATGAAGACGCGTCCTCATCAACTTCCCCTGACGGCTAACAATGCTGGTAGATCCGGCTACATGGCAAAAGGGTGGCCGGTAGGCAGGTGGAAAGATGACAGTCATTGTGGCTCATAAAGACGTACCCAACGCACTTGATGCAGGACAGACGACGTAAGCTCCCCACGGTGCTCAACAGCATCAGTGGAAAGATAATTAATTTCAGTCTGAGGATGGGTGGACACTGTCAGGGGTCATTTATTGCAGTCACTCGTGACGGGAGAACAGGATACAGGATATGTGACTTAACATACATTTTGTTTTGTTTCTTGCGTGATGAACGATTTAGATGACTCGGAAACGGAAGTAGAGGTTCTGGTTGAATTAATTGGATTCATTCAGAGAACAAAAATGAAATCCTATTATCGAGGTCCAATACCGAAATGTCACGCAACAGACCTGCTCGATTGTTTGTACAAGCCATTTGTTTTAAAGTTAATTCCGTGGCAAAGTGGTTAAGCTGTCGGCCTCGTGATTAGGTCGTGTGGGTTCGACTCTGGACTCCGCCGTCTTTTTCACGGATGCTTCATGCGGAGTCCCCTAAATCTCGTAGTCACCCCCTAGTCGTCTTGTCCTTGACTTGCCACTGGGGTCGGGCGGCTCGAGACGAGAGAGTGAGGATAAAAAATAGCGCAGTTAATCCTTCCTACAAATAGCGCAGTTAATCCTTCCTAAAAATAGCGCAGTTAATCCTTCCTACAAATAGCGCTAGCAAAATTAATTATGCCATCATCGCCATCGATGAACGGCGGCCTTTGCCATTGGTTTAAAACAATATATTTCTGAAAGTGAAGATTTCCCAGTAACGATTGTAGGTCTTACATTAGTGTGTGTGGTTGTCATCTGCGATCTGGAGTCGGACACAGAAGTTCGCTCTTCACAAAAAATGGGCGTTGTTGCATCATATAACATTGTCCTAGATAAGGTTTGTCACGTGCGAGACACGAATGTTATGATAGTCAAACGCTAGGTGGCGTTAATATGTGTGAGCAGTGTAGTGTGCAAAATAATGTGAATATTTGGACAATATTTGTGATAATGTGTGTGTGTGTTTCATTTTATAGTAGAAACTTGAATAGTATGTCGTGTTTATGTCATAAGTCAATATATATTCTAAACAGGTGTTCATTGTTTTTGTCGTGCAGCCACTTTGTTGTTGTATTTTTCAGGCTACTGTACTATTTGACAAATAAAGATCTTATTATATAATTTATGTGTGTAATGCTCATGCAATCCCCTTTAATTCCATGCACGGACACATTATATGATCAAATCAAACATAGTGACACTTTAACTGTACTACTAGATGAAATCTGAGAGTGACAGGAAATACCTTGTATGAAATTTGGACTACTGCCACGCCCTCAAACATGCACGACTTCCACTCCTTCAAACATGGACTACAGCGACGCCCTCAAATATGGCCTACATCCTCACCCTCAAACATGGACTACAGCCACACCCTCAAAAATGGACTACAGCCACACCCTCAAACATTGACTACAGCGACGCCCTCAAATATGGCCTACAGCAACGTCTTCAAACATGGACTACAGCCACGCCCTCAAACATGGCCTACAGCCACGCCCTCAAACATGGACTACATCCTCACCCTCAAACATGGACTACAGCCACACCCTCAAAAATGGACTACAGCCACACCCTCAAACATGGACTACAGCCTCACCCTCAAACATGGACTACAGCCTCACCCTCAAACATGGACTACAGCCTCACCCTCAAACATGGACTACAGTCTCGCCCTCAAACATGGTCTACAGCCTCACCCTCAAACATGGACTACAGTCTCCCCCTCAAACATGGACTACAGCCACCCGCTCATTGAGCGTAACAAGAAACGATAAGATCAGCTGATATTTGGATGTCTGATGGTCGGCTGCACTGAATTTCCTGCTTCAAAGGACGGTTGTGCTTTGCTTAGCTTCATCTGCTGGGCGCTCACTACTACATGGATCACATTGTAAATATCTCCACTGTTTCCGGTCACTGGTGGCATTGTCTACCTTATGCACGTCTAGTCTATTTAACACAATCGGGTAAGCTTTTTTGTTTACAGGAACGACTCATACCATTTCACATCTCATTCCATTTACCAGCTCATACCATTTCACGTCTCATACCATTTACCATCTCATACCATTTCACGTCTCATACCATTTCACGTCTCATACCATTTCCCGTCTCATACCATTTACCATCTCATACCATTTCACATCTCATACCATTTCACGTCTCATACCATTTCACGTTTCGTACCATTTCACGTCTCATACCATTTCACTTCTCATACCATTTCACGTCTCATACCATTTCCCGTCTCATACCATTTCACGTCTCAAACCATTTCACGTTTCGTACCATTTCACGTCTTATACAGTTTCACATCTCATACCATTTCACATCTCATACCATTTCACGTGTCATACCATTTCACATCTCATACCATTTCACGTCTCATACCATTTCACGTCTCATACCATTTCACGTTTCGTACCATTTCACGTCTCATACCATTACACGTCTCATACCATTTCACATCTCATACCATTTCACGTGTCATACCATTTCAGAGGGTTCCATAGGTTTCAGAACAAGCAACTTCACCATGTAATGTATGTGCTATTCAAGAACCCCCATTGCAACTGGTCGAATTCAGGCTTCCTGTAAACTGGATAGATGTCGTGGCGGACCTATCCATCACTTGAATCTAAAAACTAAATCAAGTTTTTGGTACTCAGGAAAGTGATTGCTAATTTATATGGTCATAATATTGAAAGTGTGTGCCGGAAATTGTTGATTAATTAGAATAAACGTCTCCAATACAAGCATTTTGTATCCAGCTGTATCCAGTATATTGAGACTCAGCCCGGACTGTGATATTTGTTAGCATGCCAGACAGTCAACATGTCCACCGCCCGCTAGCGCTGCTGATCGCCCCTCAACAAAGTCGCCTCGACGTCCAAGTAGTTCCCAGGTAAGATACTAAGGTTTTTGTTTCCGTTCCCCTCATATCACAAGAGGCTACTAGGGAAGATTGTGTCTGAATCTAGCAACCTCACCACATATATACCATTGCTACTGACAACGCACTGCAAGCAACCAGATTCAGGATTCCAAAGAAGCTTGTCTGCGTTAACCAAACGCAGTGTTGGACCCATACTCCTCTACCTGGTATGACAGGTAAATCATGATACGGCTACTTTATTTAAATATCACTTTTCTCTTCAAACTCTTGGCCTATCGATTATACTCTTGTTCCCGTAAACAGGTAGAAGCATGTTATTACTACTAGCCATGCGATATGTAAAAACGATATCTCGATCAATAAGCTTGAGCTTACGGCTAACTAACAGTGGAAACAGCATAAATAATGAACAACAACATAAAACAAAATATAATAAATTTGAGGAATGCAAGTGGGATAGGATGGACACAGCAAAATATCGACTTTGTTGTGGAAGCTTTTGACAAACAGAGATGACTGGTCGTTATTTTACAGGCATTTCAAATGGAATGGTCAGAGAAACATAGGTTATTGGATACATACATTACTTTGTTGTTAAGTCTATGAACAGAAGGACAAGTGGCCGTAGGGTTAAAGTAGTTAGAACTTAGTCTGAAGATACGAGTTTCAACCCAGGTAAAATCTAAATTGTGTGTTCATCTGATGTGCAATATGAAACTTAGTCGACCACTGCTAAGTGGCACTAGGCTAAACACTTACACGCATCGATACATTCACGTAGGCTTTCTAGTCTACAGGATCACTAACAGCTAACATTATTACTAACACTGGTGGGGACCGTCAGGAAATAATACAGAGAGCCACTGTAACCTTTATCCACGTCTTCAAACAACTCGAGCAGGTTGTGCATAAAGATAATGTCATGCTGTACAATAAATTTATATAGAAACCATCCACTGCGGAGGCAATTCACTTGCTGGGTCGACAACCATCGAGAACAAAATGTAGGCTGATCTCAGGGTTGCATAATGAGCAAAACAGGAATCAGAACAGGAGTAAAGTGAATAGCGTTATGAAATATAATTTATAGTAAATACAATAGCGTTATGAAACATCATTTAATAGTAAATACAATAGCGTTATGAAACATCATTTATAGTAAATACAATAGAGTTATGAAACATCATTTTTAGTAAATACAATAGAGTTATAAAACATCATTTATAGTAAATACAGTAGAGTTATGAAACATCCTTTATAGTAAATACAATAGTTATGAAACATCATTTATGTGTAAAACACCATGTTGAGCCCAACTGGCAAAATATTGGGTAATATTCTAGAAAAAAGATTGCACTACAGCATCCAATCACACCTCATTGATGCACAGACGGACTTTAGAAGGAACAGAAGTTGTACGAATACAATCCTTACCATCAGACAATTGGTGGATAAAATAACTGAATACCATCAAGAAAAAGCTATTGACAGGGCAGGTGAAATAAAAAAGTTTTCGCCATGCCACGCGGCGCATAGGGGATATGTTGTTAGGCCCATATTATTGTGTAACCCACGGCACTTAGAGGATGATGTGGTCAGCATCACGCCGACCGCCTTTATTTCCCGGACTAAACCGGTACCCATTTAAGGCTGGATCGACCCGGGGACCGTTGCGGTTTGAAAACTAGCAAATGAACCCAGGACCACTCAGATGCGACGCCAGCACGCTTACCACCGCGCTACACGGCACCAGAAAGACACCATCTATGGAAAATATGAACTCACTAAGGAGTAAACGATCACATTGTCAACCTATGTCAAAGTCTTTTCATTCATTGACAGCGCTCTGATAGAACAATTACTGGGTTCTCTTTCAAAATGCCATGTCCCATCTGGAGTACGGCAAGGGTGTGTGCTGTTCACTGTGTTGTTCATCACATACGTGACCATACATGTAAAGCAGTCAAATTGAATAAAGGAAGCAACATTGGTGAACTTTTATACGAACTTCACTTCCAAAACAATCAAGTAGTCATAGCAACGTCAGAACTACAATTGTAACAACATATTAACACACTAAAAACAATATGTCACGAATACAGCATGAAAATCGACACATAAAAAAAGAGCAGGTCATTAAAATATCTAGACAAGCAGGACATTGGAAAGCAGCAAATAAAACAGGTGAAGGATTTGAGGGGCTTGGTGGAAGAAGGGGCAATCCCATTCTTTCATCAACATGACTTTCTGCAAGATACGACAGCTGCCGCAACCTAGTATTTACAGTCATTGTGGGATAGGCTCAACCTAGTGGATTTTGTCATTTAAGAAGGGCAGCCTGGTTAAGTTGGGGTCTTGGACAGTGTGTTTCAACTGATCCTAAGTTGGGGTTTTGGAAAGCGTGTTTCATCTGATCCTGACTAAGTTGGGGTCTTGGACAGAGTGTTTCATCTGATCCTGGACCCAGTTGGGGTCTTGGACAGAGTGTTTCATCAGATCCTGGCCCCAGTTGGGGTCTTGGACAGAGTGTTTCATCTGATCCTGACTAAGTTGGGATCTTGGGCAGCGTGTTTCATCTGATTCTCACGCCAGCTGTCACCCCTGAGTACCGTACCATGTCGTAACATAACACAACAGCACAACTACATTAAGCTAAAAAAAACGCTAAAGGAGAACGTCACGCGCCCCTTCCCCCACTCCCCCTCTCCGAGCCCACTTCCCCCACCCCTTTTTCTCACCCTAGAGTTGAAGATAACTTGCATAAATTCCTCAATGTAATGAAAGCTACCCCTTAAACATTATTCATTTGTAACATTAACCCTACCTAAATATTCTGATCCTTTTCTCTAAAACAAATCATTATCGCCAAGAAAACATATAACATAATAATTCTCTTTATAATAATGCATTTCTGCGTGATTTTGCAAGAACATATAGAAGAATTAGCGTATATGTGTTCAATACTTATGGCTTAAGTAGAGTATGTCTCACAAGAGTGTCTGGCTTGAAGACGTGTGCGAGTCACGAAGACACGTCCTGGTGTATCAGTCTGGGTCAATATTAGGGTACATAGCCTATTGCAAGGTGACCAACTTTTAATAACATTCTTCGTCAAAGTCACATTATTGGAACAAGAAGTCAAGTGACACTGATGCCTCACAATATCGACAGACCTTTGATTTTTCTTTAGAATGTATAGAACGTTGTTCTTTGTGGTCGGAGAGAATTATATGCTTGCGTCACTGAAAAGTGCAAGTCAAAGTTGCTGACACGCGTCATGTCTAGACTCCGATTATTTGATGGTCGATACACTGGTATATAACTAAACATACTATATGCGTAGCACAGAGAGCGTTTCTTACACACAACAATATAATGCACCGAGTGGTCATTTCGTGTATTCTGTTTTTTGGTTATTGGAAGCCGAATCAAGCCCTAGAAATGGGGAGCTTGTGTTTTTGGTTATTGAAAGCCGAATGCAGCCCTACAAGTGGGTAAACTTGTGTTTTTGGTTATTGGAAGCCGAATCAAGGGCTAGAAATGAGTAAACTTGTGTTTTTGGTTATTGGAAGCCGAATCAAGGGCTAGAAATGAGTAAACTTGTGTTTTTGGTTATTGGAAGCCGAATCAAGCGCTATAAATGAGTAAACTTGTGTTTTTGGTTATTGGAAGCCGAATCAAGCCCTAGAAATGGGGAAACTTGTTGTTAGAAGATTTGAGGTTCTTACTTAGGTTTCAATTCTTAAGTTGCATTTAACTGCAGTGTCTGTGAGAAGAGGACATTTAGGTTAAACTACAGTGCCTGTGACACGAGGACATTTTGGTACAACTACAGTGTCTGTGACACGAGGACATTTGGGTACAACTACAGTGTCTGTGACACGATGACATTTGGGTACAACTACAGTGTCTGTGACACGAAAACATTTGGATTCAACTACAGTGTCTGTGACACGAGGACATTTGGGTACAACTACAGTGTCTGTGACACGAAGACATTTGGATAAAACTACAGTGTCTGTGACACGAGGACATTTGGGTACAACTACAGTGTCTGTGACACGAAGACATTTGGAGTGCAACTGGACATTTGGGTACAACTACAATGTCTGTGACACTAGGACATTTGAGTAGAACTGCATTGTCTATAAAAAAAGGACATTAGAAGCGTAGTTGGATATTTGGGTAGCACTACAGAGTCTGTGACACGAGGACATTTGGAGTGCAACTGGACATTTGGGTACAACTACAATGTATGTGACACGAGGGCATTAGAAGCGTCGTTGGACATTTGGGTAGCACTACAGCATCTGTGACAAGAGGACATTTGGAGTGCAACTGGACATTTGGGTAGCACTACAGCATCTGTGACAAGAGGACATTTGGAGTGCAACTGGACATTTGGGTAGCACTACAGCATCTGTGACAAGAGAACATTTAAAGCGCAGCTGAACATTCGTTTAGAACTAAAACTTATGTGAGAAGCTGACATTTGCCCTAATCATCATCATTATGTGGCATATTCTTCCCAGAACGCAGTCTATGTAACGACAGCTCTGTGAGAGTCACGGTTTAGGGCAAGCCGTCCCGATCATTATCTGACATCCCCAGACATTCCGATGATTCCTGATGACATCTTTTCCGCCTTAAAGGAACCATTCCCTCCATCATCTCTCTCTCCAGGCCGTTATGTCTCTTAACATGACATAAATATCTGAGCTTTTTTCTTGCTTTGTTGTTTATGAGCCAATTTCTGGAATATACAGCGAATACAAAATTTTCTATTTTTTTGTCTGTCCATATTATTTTCAACATCATTCTGAAACACTTCATTTCAATAGCTGTGATCTTTTTTACAATTGATTCATTCATTTAATGTCCACGTCTCACAGCCGTATGTCGCCATTGGGAAAATTCATGTCCTCCTTAGTTGGATCTTTGCCTACTTGCATTTTCCTTGCCACACATTTTTTGGGGTATTAGTTTTTGTAAAGCAGTTGCAAGTTTTCGTATGATTTCAATTTGACAGTCGCCAGCTTTATTGATGGTTGATCGTATATAAGAAATACTTGACATCTACATCTACATTATCAGTTGAGAATACTGATCTACTCTTTGCTTTGTCTGTTGCCAAATTGTGCTTCTTTTGTGTTTAAATATAGATTTAAATACATTTACATTACAATTTGGATTTTCAGAAACAACTACATTGTCTGATAGATGGGATTAAGGTGATGAGAAGTGCTTGAGCTACAGCGGGCAGCGAACCATGGCTGACTGCTAGCGTCAGGGGCAGCGAACCATGGCTGACTGCTAGCGTCAGGGGCAGCGAACCAGGGCTGACTGCTAGCGTCAGGGGCAGCGAACCAGGGCTGACTGCTAGCGTCAGGGGCAGCGAACCATGGCTGACTGCTAGCGTCAGGGGCAGCGAACCAGGTCTGACTGGTAGTGTCAGGGGCAGCGAACCAGGGCTGACTGCTAGCGTCAGGGACAGCGAAACATGGATGACTGCTAGCGTAAGGGACAGCGAACCAGGGCTGACTGCTAGCGTCAGTGGCAGCGAACCAGGGCTGACTGCTAGCGTCAGGGACAACGAACCAGGGCTGACTGCTAGTGTCAGTGGCAGCGAACCAGGGCTGACTGGTAGCGTCAGGGTCAGCGAACCAGGGCTTACTGCTAGCATCAGGGCCAGAGAACCAGGACTGACTGCTAGCGTCAGGGCCAGCGAACCATGGATGACTACTAGCGTCAGGGCCAGCGAACCAGGGATTACTGCTAGTGTTAGGGCCAGCGAACCAGGGCTGACTGATAGCGTCAGGGCCAGCGAACCAGGGCTGACTGCTAGCGTCAGGGCCAGCGAACCAGAGCTATCAAGACGTTTCTACACCTCCATGTGGTGATCCTGGATAGCAGGCTGAAACGGAACAGGACTGGCTAAGGAAAATAGATCGAAGAGGGAAGGCTAACATGTTACCCAAAAATGTCTGCTGAAATCGGATGTGTCAACCAGAATTTTCTAATATCGCAGTCAAGCCGTAAATTACGACAATGCACAATCTGTTCTCCTAACAAAACCCTGCTATTTGCAAAGCTTTTTTCAGGGCGTGGTAGCGGGAGTGAGAGAACGTTCAGGGCGTTGTATCGGAAGTGAGAGAACGAACTACGAAGAATACTGAAAGATAATTTAGAAAACCGAGGAAAAGGAAACAGGAAGTATATTATCAAACATAGAAAATGTTTTCAATATCTGATAAAAGATGAATGTTTTCAATAAATCAGTTTAAATGTTCGACGAAGTGTAGATGCATTTTATTGCCATCGTAACCCCAACAACACACAGCCTTCGCGACATTTGGCTTGCAGCTTCTTCTCATATTTTCAATATATTACATATGTATAGACTCAAGTCTAGACAGTCCTTACCTAGAACTGCTAGAGTCGTTTGAACGTTAAGTTATCCATCTCTTGAATGATTTGACCACTTGTACTTGATCGTTGAACAGCCCGTCATGTGACGGTACAGAGTGCATTATTGCATGGGCATCAATATGTGTCTGTCAAGTTGAGCGGCATTTACGATCACTTTCTTCTAAAAACCACAATTTCCTTTGATGAATTCTGCACTTGCGATAAAAAAGTACGTTTCCAGGGAACAGTTATTATTATTCTATAATGCCATATGTCTGTGGCTGCTAGGGATCCTCTACATATTTGTATAGATTGTCAATGACTCGCTTAACGGAGTCAGTGTCGACAAACAATTTGACAGACTGTTTCTGTTCAAAGTGTTTAAGGAGTTGATGTGTTAGTGCTGTCTGGTCAAACTCGACGGAGAGTGTTGGAGAAGAACTCAGAGAATGGGGGAGAGGTAACGCGAGGAAACACAACAGAAGATCATTCTGAGACACAACAGAAGATATGAAATGAGGGAACATTCTAAGACACAACAGAAGATATGAAATGAGGGAACATTCTGAGACACAACAGAAGATATGAAATGAGGGAACATTCTGAGACACAACAGAAGATATGAAATGAGGGAACATTCTGAGACACAACAGAAGATATGAAATGAGGGAACATTCTGAGACACAACAGAAGATATGAAATGAGGGAACACTCTAAGACACAGGAAACACTCTAAGATACAACAGAAGATACTGGATGAGGGAACATCCTAAGACACAACAGAAGATATGAAACGAGAAAACACTGTGAGCCACAGGAAACACTCTAAGACACAGAAAACACTCTGAGACACAACATAAGATAAAAAATGAGGGAACACTCTAAGAGACAACAGAAGATATGAAATGAAAAACACTCTAAGAGACAACAGAAGATATGGAATGAGGAAACACTGTGAGCCACAGGAAACACTCTAAGACACAGAAAACACTCTGAGACACAACAGAAGATATAAAATGAGGGAACACTCTAAGAGACAACAGAAGATATGAAATGAAAAACACTCTAAGACACAGAAAACACTCTAAGACACAACAAAAGATATGAAATGAAAAACACTCTAAGACACAGAAAACACTGTAAGACACAACAAAAGATATGAAATGAAAAACACTCTAAGACGCAGAAAACACTCTAAGACACAACATAAGCTATGAAATGAAAAACACTCTAAGACACAGAAAACACTAAGACACAACATAAGCTATGAAATGAAAAACACTGACGTGCAAAGAAAAAAAAAACGATCTCAAGAAATCTTCACATACAAAAATAATTCCTAAAATAAACATTCCTATGCGACCTACAGAGATTAAAAACACTTGTAATAATCTGTGGTTACTAAGTAATACGTGTTGGCGGTAAACTCAATAACAAATGAGTCAAAGGCAATAATCTGAAGTTATTAAGGAATTCCTGTAACCGATAAACTCAATGAAAAACACAGAATAATACTGCGCCAACTTGGTACTGTTTATAAATTTGCCCCTTCCATGATCACATGTTACGCCTAAGATTTTAGCAAACCATCTTGTCCGTTTGGATTCATTTCAAGAATGCATGCAGGGATACTTTGTACAACAATTTGAGTTCATTTAAGAATTTGCCAGCACAAAGGCTACTGTTTTCTGCAGTATTGTTCCAACATACACAGTAGAGAGACAAAGTATTGTTCCAACATACACAGTAGAGAGACAAAGTATTGTTCCAATATACACAGTAGAGAGACAAAGTATTGTTCCAACATACACAGTAGAGAGACAAAGTATTGTTCCAACATACACAGTAGAGAGACAAAGTATTGTTCCAACATACACAGTAGAGAGACAAAGTATTGTTCCAACATACACAGTAGAGAGACAAAGTATTGTTCCAACATACACAGTAGAGAGACAAAGTATTGTTCCAACATACACAGTAGAGAGACAAAGTATTGTTCCAATATACACAGTATAGGCAAAGCTGTTGTATTACCTACCCCGTTTGCGCATGACAGGATTGTAGTTCATCTCGTTATCAAAAAATGCTGACAATGCGGACATCAATATTGAAAGACTAGAACAGGAGAAACAACAAACTCCAACCAACCAGGTTGTTGACACATCGTTAACGAGTCATTTGTGACCTTCGTAGTTGAGTCTTGATCAAACTCTTCAGTCTGAAGCCGGCATGATTTAATTGTACTGTCTTTCCTTAAATATGATTAGTATTGGCTGGTCTCCCTTTAACAATCAACATAAATTCTGGCCAGACGGCTGGATCGCACTATCTTGCTAGATTGCACGAAATATCTTGCTAGATTGCACGACCTATCTTGCTGGATTGCACGAACTATCTTGCTGGATTGCACGAACTATCTTGCTGGATTGCACGAACTATCTTGCTGGATTGCACGAACTATCGTGCTGGATTGCAAGAACTATCTTGCTAAATTGCACGAAATATCTTGCTAGATTACACGAACTATCTTGCTGGATTACACGAACTATCTTGCTGGATTGCACGAACTATCTTGCTGGATTGCACGAACTATCGTGCTGGATTGCAAGAACTATCTTGCTAAATTGCACGAACTATCTTGCTGGATTACACGAACTATCTTGCTGGATTACACGAACTATCTTGCTGGATTGCACGAACTATCTTGCTGGATTGCACGAACTATCTTGTATATTTTACTGTACGCTCCTCTTGTCTTTCTCTTCTCCATTTCCCTTCCAGCCGGAGTACAGGCCACAACTAAATCTGGTCTCCCTATGAATTTTGAAGCCTGCACCAAAGCACTCTGTGTGATCTGCAATTATGTTTTCTACGGCAAAAACTGTTTTACACAAAAAGGTGGCTAGACCCATGCACAACTTTCTCTAATCGCCCTTTACGAAACTAGGAGGTGCAGTGGCTTGATCCGTTGCCCCGCAGGATGAACGACCGGGGCCAACTCGCAGAAGCACATGTTTACTCTCACACATAACCCTAGTAGTGTAGTGTACTCACCTGTGCGTGTCCTCAGCTTCTTGCGTGTATCCTCACAATGTGTGTCTGTGTAAGGACACTGGCTTCCACACTTTACAATTGTAGAACGCGACGCGAAACAATAACTACACACCACACTGACGTCACACACAGTCCTGATACGCGCTTCAACTTCATTAACAAACATTAGGTCTGAGCTCTGGTCGATTAAATCACAACATTACACTGTGTGAATAGTTTCCAGGACTTCCGATGTGTCTTACACAGTACGCTTGACAGAATACAGGACTAAAGAAGAAATTGAGGATAAGAATTGGGCTCGGTAAATAATTCTGTAGCAAGTACAGCAAAAATGTATGAATTCCTCATATGCACAATTACAATTTGTTTAACAAACGTGATTACATAACCTTCTCTCCTGGCTCCCCTCCTTCCCAAATAGCAAGAAGTACATTGGGGACTCTGTGATCTCGAGGTCAGGTGTCCGTCTCGGGTGGTGGACTCTGTGGTCTCGAGGTCAGGTGTCCGTCTCGGCGGTCGCGGGTTCGAATTTCGGTGGAGACGAGAATTCCTTCCCGTGGATCTTCTGGTAAAAATTCCCTTGATCTGTGGTTAGTGAGATCGGACACCCGTGTCCAGTGTCCAGCTTGTTAAAAATTATTCGGCAGTTTGAAATCAAAAAGAGCTGGCATAGAGGCCATTTTCCGGATAAAACTCAAAATTCTAGCTAAAAATCTACTGAAAAGTTATTTGTACCTTTCCCCAGGTGGTTTGTTAATAGCAGCTGTCGATAGCGCCTAACTGGCTACCGGTCTACTTAGCTCTAGTGTTTTAGTCTATTAAACCTCCCTCCAAGAAACTGGTTGTATACAGACTATATATAATCTTCTGTAAACCAGTATAAACACGTTAAGTATAACTTTGAATGTTGATATTTCAATGCCTGTTCCCGTTGCTTCCACCGAGAGAATAATATGCAGATTATGAGAATAAAAACATCTAACAGCATTCAAATTGTACTGGGAGTAACGGCACTACAAGATGTATTAGTAGCAATATAGACACGATTGGAAGTACTGACAAAGATATAAAATTAGGAATGCAAAAGGCGAGAGGCTTTCAATGATTTAAGCAATTTGTGGAAATCGAAAGAAATTAAGTTCGTCAAAAAAATACAGATTTTCAACTCCCTCGTCAAGTCATGTTCGTCCTGATCTACTGCTGGGTATCTGGGACTTGGTTAACAATGAAAAGTCCATCTAAAAGTGTCCAGGTTTTCATCAATGGATGCCTGCGCCGAACTGAGGGAATACAAAAATATGGTAAAGCCACTGATATAGAACTGTGGGAAATAACCGGGAAGAGGGCAGTGGAGCTCGACGTAAAGAGAAGGAGCTAACATTACATGGCAGTCATTGTTCGTGAATGCCCAAGGCAAGAGAATAAGGGGTATACGTAAACACTCGTGGAGAAGTGAGATCGAGATAATCTAAAAATGACAGGGAAAACGTGTAAAGGACACGTGACACTATTTGTGGAGAACTTATGTTCCGCATGGAGTTGAATGGTTTTCATTGGTTCTTTGACAATACAAAATGGCAGCCAATATGGAAATGTTGTCATTTATAAGATCCACTACGGTATTCTGAAGTTATCTAATTAAAAACATTTGTCAAATATCGGACAAATGTATGTGCACATTGGTGGATCCGTTTCGCTGACTTTTAGTCCATTCATCTTCTACAAGTATTACATGTATAATGCGAACAGTCTCTGTTCATGTGGCATATAACGTTAGTAGAGGCAGGTAACCAGTTCATGCGAAACTGTATGTACTGGCATCGTACAGCATGCCTGCATTAGATCAAATCAGATTCCGAAACCTTTTAAGTCCATGTGGAGTGCATGACTTCAAACCTGTCAACTCCATGCTCAGCACATGACTTCATACACTTCAACTCCTTATAGAGCACATGACTTCAAGAAATAAAGCCCTCCTGTCATGGGGTCTTCCGTTGAAGCTCAGCACACGTCTTCCCTATTCTATTGATTAATGCCTTTAGGTCTCTTCTCCACGTGTTTTCAGTCTACCTCTACATCTCCAGGCACTGAGGCTTTGGTACAAAGACTGTCTAGCAATGCTATCAGATAGCGTCTTTACTGCATACCCTACCCAACGACAACGCCGTCCCTTCACGTCACGTTTCACCTACATCTACCTGGTCCTCTTCAACGGATGTATATCATCGCTCACATGACAGCATGTCAATCTGTTCCATCTACGAAAGCATCCATCCACGAAATCAGCACTCATGTGACAGCTGCTTTTGTTGAATTTTATAACGCAGAGCCACATAATAAAATGGACCCCGCATTGCATACATATCTTTTTCGGTTTCCACTAGTTCTATAACGTATTTGAAAGCCCCTCACTGTCCTACGCTATTACTTCGATATCTTTATGTACAACTCAGTTCATATAACGACAAGAGCACACGCATGAACATATCTCAGTCCGTATAACCCCAAGGACATACATATGACTCCATCTCACAGGAGGATGACTTCCAGCACTGTCCAACTGTCAATGGCTGAACCTATTTGCACAATCCCCGCTCTGTCTCTGTGAACTCTCAGCTCCAACGAATGTCTTCGTGTGAAACTCTTCAGTTCATATCTGCATACGTTTTCTGAAGTAATTAAGTGGTTCTAAGGTGCACTACATACCGCCCGAGCAACGTACAGCGACACTCAGCCTAGTGCATCCGATTTCGGCACTCATTTTGTAATGGGTTCAAATCTTAAAGTGTCCGGCGTTGCAATGTTTCACAGCCTTCCTCTGCCTCTTCCCCCTGCGCATTACTATAGTCTCTCACGTCTCCTCCAATGCCTATTCCTGTCCCTCCACATGTCTCTGAATACATTAACCGAGCTATAGCTTCAGCATTTACAGACCTGTCTTTGTCCCCATTTGCTCTCTTCATTATTTTGTCCCCATTTTCTCTCTTCATAATTTTGTCCACATTTGCTCTTTTCATTATTTTGTCCCCATTTGCTCTCTTCATTATTTTGTCCACATTTGCTCTCTTCATTATTTTGTCCCCATTTGCTCTCTTCATTATTTTGTCCCCATTTTCTCTCTTCATTATTTTGTCCACATTTGCTCTCTTCATTATTTTGTCCCCATTTGCTCTCTTCATTATTTTGTCCCCATTTGCTCTCTTCATTATTTTGTCCCCATTTGCTCTCTTCATTATTTTGTCCACATTTGCTCTCTTCATTATTTTGTCCCCATTTGCTCTCTTCATTATTTTGTCCCCATTTGCTCTCTTCATTATTTTGTCCCCATTTGCTCTCTTCATTATTTTGTCCCCATTTGCTCTCTTCATTATTTTGTCCCCATTTGCTCTCTTCATTATTTTGTCCACATTTGCTCTCTTCATTATTTTTGTCCCCATTTGCTCTCTTCATTATTTTGTCCCCATTTTCTCTCTTCATAATTTTGTCCACATTTGCTCTTTTCATTATTTTGTCCCCATTTGCTCTCTTCATTATTTTGTCCACATTTGATCTCTTCATTATTTTGTCCCCATTTGCTCTCTTCATTATTTTGTCCACATTTGCTCTCTTCATTATTTTGTCCACATTTGCTCTCTTAATTATTTTGTCCCCATTTGCTCTCTTAATTATTTTGTCCCCATTTGCTCTCTTCATTATTTTGTCCCCATTTGCTCTCTTAATTATTTTGTCCCCATTTGCTCTCTTCATTATTTTGTCCCCATTTGCTCTCTTCATTATTTTGTCCCCGTATCTGTGTTACATATTCTGCCTTTTCCCGTGCTGTGTGCTCACACCCCCCCCCTCCCCCCCCCCTCCCATTCCTCTCCTTTCCACAAAACCTGTCCGGAAGTCTTGATCGACACATTATTCATCTGTTGCATTCACTCCTCCACTTACTCCATCTCTTGCCTTCACTCCTCCACATCCTCCACCTCTACCACCTGTTGCCTTTACTCCTCCACATCCTCCACCTCTCACACCTGTTGCCTTCACTCCTCCACATCCTCCACCTCTATCACCTGTTGCCTTTACTCCTCCACATCCTCCACCTCTCACACCTGTTGCCTTCACTCCTCCACATCCTCCACCTCTATCACCTGTTGCCTTTACTCCTCCACATCCTCCACCTCTACCACCTGTTGCCTTTACTCCTCCACATCCTCCACCTCTACCACCTGTTGCCTTTACTCCTCCACATCCTCCACCTCTCACACCTGTTGCCTTCACTCCTCCACATCCTCCACCTCTACCACCTGTTGCCTTTACTCCTCCACATCCTCCACCTCTACCACCTGTTGCCTTTACTCCTCCACATCCTCCACCTATACCACCTGTTGCCTTCACTCCTCCACCTCTCACACCTGTTTCTGTTCCATGGCCCGCTGACACCTATGTCGCTCAGTGGACTCTTGTATGGAGAACATGCTGCCACCTTGGTCCGCTGACATTAATGCCGCGCTGTGGGCTCTTGTATGGAGAACATGCTGCCACCTTGGTCCGCTGACACTAATGTCGCGCTGTGGGCTCTTGTATGGAGAAGATGCTACTACCTTGGTCCGCTGACATTAATGCCGCGCTGTGGGCTCTTGTATGGAGAACATGCTGCCACCTTGGTCCGCTGACACTAATGCCGCGCTGTGGGCTCTTGTATGGAGAACATGCTGCCACCTTGGTCCGCTGACATTAATGCCGCGCTGTGGGCTCTTGTATGGAGAACATGCTGCCACCTTGGTCCGCTGACACTAATGTCGCGCTGTGGGCTCTTGTATGGAGAAGATGCTACTACCTTGGTCCGCTGACATTAATGCCGCGCTGTGGGCTCTTGTATGGAGAACATGCTGCCACCTTGGTCCGCTGACATTAATGCCGCGCTGTGGGCTCTTGTATGGAGAACATGCTGCCACCTTGGTCCGCTGACACTAATGCCGCGCTGTGGGCTCTTGTATGGAGAACATGCTGCCACCTTGGTCCGCTGACATTAATGCCGCGCTGTGGGCTCTTGTATGGAGAACATGCTGCCACCTTCGTCCGCTGACACTAATGCCGCGCTGTGGGCTCTTGTATGGAGAAGATGCTACTACCTTGGTCCGCTGACACTAATGCCGCGCTGTGGGCTCTTGTATGGAGAACATGCTGCCACCTTGGTCCGCTGACATTAATGCCGCGCTGTGGGCTCTTGTATGGAGAACATGCTGCCACCTTGGTCCGCTGACACTAATGCCGCGCTGTGGGCTCTTGTATGGAGAACATGCTGCCACCTTGGTCCGCTGACATTAATGCCGCGCTGTGGGCTCTTGTATGGAGAACATGCTGCCACCTTGGTCCGCTGACACTAATGCCGCGCTGTGGGCTCTTGTATGGAGAACATGCTGCCACCTTGGTCCGCTGACATTAATGCCGCGCTGTGGGCTCTTGTATGGAGAACATGCTGCCACCTTGGTCCGCTGACACTAATGCCGCGCTGTGGGCTCTTGTATGGAGAAGATGCTACTACCTTGGTCCGCTGACATTAATGCCGCGCTGTGGGCTCTTGTATGGAGAACATGCTGCCACCTTGGTCCGCTGACATTAATGCCGCGCTGTGGGCTCTTGTATGGAGAACATGCTGCCACCTTGGTCCGCTGACACTAATGCCGCGCTGTGGGCTCTTGTATGGAGAAGATGCTACTACCTTGGTCCGCTAACACTAATGCCGCGCTGTGGGCTCTTGTATGGAGAACATGCTGCCACCTTGGTCCGCTGACACTAATGCCGCGCTGTGGGCTCTTGTATGGAGAACATGCTGCCACCTTGGTCCGCTGACACTAATGCCGCGCTGTGGGCTCTTGTATGGAGAACATGCTGCCACCTTGGTCCGCTGACATTAATGCCGCGCTGTGGGCTCTTGTATGGAGAACATGCTGCCACCTTGGTCCGCTGACACTAATGCCGCGCTGTGGGCTCTTGTATGGAGAAGATGCTACTACCTTGGTCCGCTGACATTAATGCCGCGCTGTGGGCTCTTGTATGGAGAACATGCTGCCACCTTGGTCCGCTGACATTAATGCCGCGCTGTGGGCTCTTGTATGGAGAACATGCTGCCACCTTGGTCCGCTGACACTAATGCCGCGCTGTGGGCTCTTGTATGGAGAACATGCTGCCACCTTGGTCCGCTGACATTAATGCCGCGCTGTGGGCTCTTGTATGGAGAACATGCTGCCACCTTGGTCCGCTGACACTAATGCCGCGCTGTGGGCTCTTGTATGGAGAACATGCTGCCACCTTGGTCCGCTGACACTAATGCCGCGCTGTGGACTCTTGTATGGAGAACATGCTGCCAGTAAATCATCAGTCGATCAAATCGCAGAAGACCGCCTGCTCCCTGCCCTCACTTCTAGCCCCGATTCTATGTCTGCACGTGATCTCCTCAAATCAGACACCTTCACTCCCAACTCCCACCACATCCTAATGTCTATACACGACAACCTGAACTCTGGTGTCAACTTTCTCGTTCCGTCCTCCTTCCCTGTCATGGTGTGTATATTCGTCGTCCTCTTCTTCTTCTTCTTCGTCGTCCGTTCTCAATCTCCCGCTACAAAACTTGGAAAGGGCTTTGCAAGTAGTATGTTGTCTGGAGAACGGAATGCGTTGTGTCGTAGTTTACAGCTTGACTACGACATTTGCACCTTTCGGTCCGTCACATCCGACTCCAGCAAGCATTTTTGGGTACCGGGTATACCTTCCCTTTTCGATCCCTTATCCTTAGCCAGTTTGCTCTGTTACAGCCTGTTATGCAGGAACATGGGGGTGTAGAATGGTCTTGGCAGCTATGGTTCGCTGATTCTGACGCTAGCAGTCAGCTATGGTTCGCTGATCCTGACGCTAGCTGTCAGCTATAGGTCGCTGATCCTGACGCTAGTAGTCAGCTATGGGTCGCTGATCCTGACGCTAGCAGTCAGCTATGGGTCGCTGATCCTGACGCTAGCAGTCAGCTATGGGTCGCTGATCCTGACGCTAGCAGTCAGCAATGGGTCGCTGATCCTGACGCTAGCAGTCAGCTATGGGTCGCTGATCTTGACGCTAGCAGTCAGCTATGGGTCGCTCCTCCTGACGCTAGCAGTCGGCTATGGGTCGCTGATCCTGAAGCTAGCAGTCAGCTATGGGTCGCTGATCCTGACGCTAGCAGTCAGCTATGGGTCGCTGATCACTGTAGATCATGCACTGCTCAGCGTCTCGATGCAGACCGGTACCCAACATTGGACAATGCCTATCAGCATTCTGCTTTTCGGGGTTTTGACATAAGCTAGTATCACTTCTTCATTACACACTTACGACCGCAAAAGTTTCTCTGTGCTCAGTCTAATCCTTGCAAGTCATCTCTAGCCTGCACTAGACAGTCCGTGCATTCCTTCTTTATTTGTAGATTTACTGTTTGTGTACATTGAACGAATGCTGCAACTAATAACGATGTCTGTTTTCCTAGACGCAAACAAGTACATTTGACAGGGGACATCCTTCTATCTTATATTGAGGAGTTGTATATACGTCCACATTTGTTGAAATTGTTGTTGCTTAAAATGTATACAGTGTGTCAGCTTCATGCCTCACCATCCTTAGTCGCCTCTTATGTTCCCATGTATGTCCATGTAGCACACATACTAATGATTAAATGACACGTGATCATCACATTCAGAACGATGGTGATCTTTAGATACAATGCACAACACACTAGCTACACAGAGGCCAAACCTGTATAGGAATCACAACTCTTTAAGCAAGAAGAGAACTTCGAGAGTCATGTCAGGTCATCCCGTAACCGGTGAGGACCTTGGGGCACACATGAAGACATACTCACAACCCCACGCAACACAACTATCAGCGGCCTCTGTCTGTGCCTCTTCTGGTCGGAGATTGGTCATTCTTTTATGTTGTCCTCTCAACTTTTTTTGGGACGACTTCTTCGTTGTCTGCCTTGCTCCTTGCCTTGGATGATTTTGTTTGCAAGACCATTTGATCTCGATATGTGACCGTACCAAGCGAGTTTCCTTCTTTTGACAGTTGCCAAGAGATCTTCGAAAGGCCCTATTGCTGTTGTAATTCTATCTCGTATTTCCTCATTTGTAACTCGATCTTTGTACATGACGTTTACACGTTTTCGGAAATATCTCATCTCCAAGACATGTATCCTTCGTTGAAGGTCAGCTGTAACTGTCCATGTCTCACACGCATAGATAAATATTGACAGGACCAGTGTACGCATGAATCTGATTTTCGTGCATAGTGCTAACCGTTTATCTTGCCAGATTTTGTTAAGCCGTGGAAGCGCCGCTATTGTATGTGCTATTCTGGCCAACACCTCACATTTTGATCCTTCATCCCTGACAATCGAACCCAAGATATTTAAAACTGCCAACCACTTCGAGTTCCTGGCCATTAGCTTGCATCCTGCTGTTGAAGCCGTCGGTGTTGTTGGTCATTAATGTTGTCTTTCCAGCGATTATCTCCATACCATAGACAAGAGCTGTTTCATCGAGCCTTCTGACCCATTCCTGGAGTTCTGCTTCTGAACCCGCCAACCCGTCGATATCATCTGCAAAACGAAGGTTAGTAATCGTCCTGTCCCCCATCTTGACAGTACCAACGTGACCTCCAATTGCCTCACTCATAATTTCCTTCAAGGAATATACTGAAAAGAGTTGGAGAGAGTGTACACCCCTGTCTCACACCAACTGATGTGCGAAACCAGTCAAACGAAATCAACAAACACATGATAAAGCAGTTTCTGCTGTTGTTCCAGATGTTTCTCGCTTAGCAGCCTTAAATATAATATCTGTTCTATAGTGCTTCTTCCCTGTCTGAACCCTGCTTGCTCCTCAGCAATGATGTTCTCTGCTTGGGGTTTCAATCGGTCGAGGATTAATCTAAGCATGACCTTGTTAGGGTGGCTGATAAGGCTTATTGTTCTGTAATGTTTGCACAGCTTTAGGTTTCCAAACTTATGTAACGGTATTACTTCGCTTTTGTCCATAAGTCCGACCAGTTTCCTGTCGCCCATATATGATATATATATATTCGAGAGTACAAAAAGAAAAAACAATCAGTAGACATAATCAATGTAAGAGACAGGAAACGATAGGGATTATACAAACGACATCCGATCTGGAAATGTCATTTGAACTGATATGCTCATTAAAATTAATGTGGTGTCAACTAACTATCCATTAACTACACTGCACAACTTTGTAGGGTCAATTAACTACATGTTACATAGATGTTAGATGAACGACCGATAGTCGTGTCGTTTAGCCAACTAATATATTATGGCGCTGAGTGGTCATATGTGTGAATAATTTGATAAACTGTGAAGGTCCGCGTGTACTACGTGTAGATGGACTAGACAGGTATGTGAAGGTCCCCATGTGTGTACTACATGGAGATGGTCTAGACACGTCCGAGAAGGCCCCTATGGGAAGTACTACATTGAGATGGTATAGACAGGTTCGAGAAGGTCCCCATGTGTGTACTAAATGGAGATGGTCTAGACAGGTCCGAGAAGGTCCCTATGTGTGTACTACATGGAGATGGTCTAGACAGGTCCAAGAAGGTCCCCATGCGTGTACTACATGGAGATGGACTAGACAGATCTGTCCAGGTCCCATGTACTACCTCGCCTTGGTCTAGGCAAGTATGTGAAGGTCGCTCGACACACAATCTTTCTAATCTAGCTACTGAATGTTTACCTCTGAAAAATCACATTTTTGTAAAAATTATAAAATATTACTTGTCACATTATACATATTTTATGAACGCATAACGGCACAGAATAACTACACAGTTATAAAACAATATCTAAATCGCCATATTTACCCGACGTACGCCCAGCAAATGTGCACTTTATAAATGAGCTAATCAATTATCTATTACCTTTTTGGGACGGAGGATCTACAATATTATGTTCGAGTATGTTAAGATGGATGCCTGTGCTCATTTCACATTTAAGTTGCCTACCGAAAGCTTATAAACCACAAAGGTTATCAATTGTTGAAAGTCGAATGGGTACGAGATTACATGAGTTATTATTGAAGTGCCAAGATCTGGATTAGGAAATACAAATCTCTAAACAAATCGAAACAAGTTACACGCCCATTTTATACTATACAACAATTATTACATCAAACATCAAGATACAATATTACTAACATAGGTAAGTCGCTTGTACACATTAACACGTATCAAATATGTGGTCATCTGGTATACACGTTAACACTTTTATTTTATCAAATATCAAAACACCATATTATGTCCATTGATGTACCAACAGAGGTACATTGCTTGTATACGTTAAAAACACGTTACAGTGATATGGTCAACTAATGTTCACATTATAATAATTAGTTTATAAACTGTCAAGGTGCGATGTTACCTCTGTTCACGTACCGACAGAGAAACATTGCTTGTACACGATAAAAACACGTTACAACTATATGACCAACTAATGTACACATTATAACAGTTATTAAGCAAATATCAAGAGCGGATATTGCGACCATTAGTGAACCCGCAGAGAAAGGACGCCTGTACATGTTAAAATCATCTGCAAGTATTTGGTCAACTAATGTATACGATACACGGTATACGACCATGTGTCAGAGCCTAGTTTGACGACATAACATTATAAGGACAGCAAATAAATCCGATCAATACTACCGATATATTGTAACTAGAGATACTGCAGCATATGTTTACACGTTATCGCGCCAACATATGTATGGCTAGACGTATGTACTAAGACTATTATTGTTCTAAGTAGGCCCAGTTGCCTCCAAAGTGCTGATATCATGCTTCAAATATATCTTAGCTCATACCACTAGACAAAAGGGCTTTAAAGCACGAAGAAGACTTAGAAAACGACGGATTGATAGTGTTACATAAACAATAAACGTTTAAACACTGACAATGATAACCGTAAGACATATCACACGCAAAAGACGACTGTTTTATTCCACGAACTATGACAAGTTTACAGAGGAAATAACGTGTTTTATTTAGTTTGACCTCTATTTTATCTGCTGTTCTTTAAACATTTAGTACATTTTCTGCTATTTTCATTATTATACAGCGTAAACTTGTTTATCAGCTTGTTTGTGTATGGTTTGTTGTTTTTAATCATGTGATTGGTAATTCATTTCATGACACAAATGTCGATCTATACATCCATCAGAACACGCTTGAAAGAAAAAATGTATATTATCAATTCAAGATAAGGATATATTACATAACCTTATTGCTTACATGTAGCAATGCGAATAATTATCTTGATTTACGTGATTGCTTCACTCACATTTTAGGACATCCTTCGAATACGTATACTTCGACGCCACGTATTTAAAAATGTAAACTGGCAATAATGTTCTTATTCTTCCGCTGCTGATCCAAGGAAAATTAATTACTCAATCGAGTTTTACTGTATCATATAGGGTATTATTTTTACAGCTAACTTACATTCCCAACGGCAACTCTGCACTCAATGGCGGGATATGCAATTACACGAGTCTTCTGCCTCTATCCTTGAAGGTTTAGTCAAGCTAGTAAATATATTTATAGCTCCACTCAAATATGTAACACATATAGGGAAACTCAAGGAGAGATGCACTTCTATTATGCTGTACAGAATACATATTTATATCTATAGAATAAGTTTCCACAGTTTGTCGCCTTGAAATCAATTATTTAAAAATATATCCTGATATATTTTTAATAAATATAATTACAATTCAATCTTCAAAACCGATTTTAAAAATAAATATATTTTTGTTCGTTGTCGGGAGAAAACGGTAAATAGAAATGAAAAAAGTCTTACCAAACTATTACCTATCATGTATGTATACCAAACTATTACCTATCATGTATGTATACCAAACTATTACCTATCATGTATGTATACCAAACTATTACCTATCATGTATGTATACCAAACTATTACCTATCATGTATATATACCAAACTATCTCCTATCATGTATGTATACCAAACTATTACCTATCATGTATGTATGTCAGTACAAGAACCATTGTTAGCTACAACCCAATAGTAATGTTACTACCTACACGATAAACCTCTTTTACCTTATAGGACCTGGAATACAAAGTTGGTTTGTTTGTTTAAAACTAGCAAACTATATCACTCCACTTTTGTGGTTCTGTTAGTGTAGCCTTATTTATAGTAACAGTAATTGCAATAATATAAAGTAATCAACAGAGATGTGTAGACACCTATGGTCATTATATGACAAAGAAATGTATTTGTATATAATAATTGATTAGTTTACCTTATAAAAGTGTTATTTAACGCTATAAATAAGTTATTTAACTAAGAACATCGTCTTTGTGTTATTATAAATGAAAGTCACATTTCAGGTGTTCTACGTCTGAAGCAGCGGTGAATGCTCTAGTGTTTTAACGACAGACATAAACCACAGCCTGACCCGTCATTAGCTCCACGGACAGGCTGGAACCACGTTCTGCGCGCACTCAACCCACGCGCCTTACTCTCTGCGCAAGGAAGACGGCTACAGAATGCAAAGCGAGAACATGATTGGCTGAGCCCAACGGGCCGCGATAAAAGGTGATATCAGGGCTGCTTTTTCAATAATCCTAGACTCTGATAGATTAATCCTATATATGCAACAATTTCCAGAGGTTTTCCTAGCTTGCTTTTTGAGAGAAATAAAAATGATGGCCAACGACACAGCTAAGTTAAATGAAAATAATGTTTATCTTGACACATTGCAGTTTATTCTCCAAGTGTTGAGTGTTTTTGTAACAAGAAACAATGTCATGTATGGATGAAATTTTCGCTGATTTGGCGGCTTAGAAATGTTGGTAGTTGGTCTGTTGATCTAATGATTTGAGGAATGTTGGCAGTTGGTGTTTTGGTGTAATGAATCGAGGAGTGTTGGTAGTTGGTGTTTTGGTGTAATGTAATGAGGCGTATTTTAATAGTTGACGTATTAATGTAATGTCATGAGGCGTGTTTTGATAGTTGGTGTGTTGGTGTAATGTCATGAGGCGTGTTTTGATAGTTGGTGTGTTGGTGTGTTGTCATGAGGCGTGTTTTGATAGTTAGTGTTGTGTAATGTCTTGAGAAGTGTTGTAGCTGGTGTTGTGTAATGTCTTGAGGAATGTTGGTAGATAATTCATCTACGTTAATACATGAGTGATAATGCGAATACTAACTGATGTGGTCCTGCAGAGTAAGTCGTAAAACATATGTTGGTATGTTAATGATTCTGCTTGTGGTAAGAGGTACGCGTTTTGACCTTTTCCCTAACCTTAGAATTCGATTCTTCAAACGATTTGATCAAAAATCGAACTACGAATTCTTCTACTCGGACTATTGCAAACTGTACGCTATACGATAATCAAAGCCACAATGGGTGTTTCTGTGAAACACTTTCATGAACGTAACTCACGCTGACTACAACGGAAGTAGACAACCATGACACAATTTACAAAAGCTAACGGCACTAACAGCCGAGCATGAATCAATGAGTTCTGGAATATAGACAGATAAGAGCCTTTGATTGGTGGCTAGACATTTCCTGCTTCAATTTGGTGGCTAGACATTTCCTGCTTCAATTTGGTGGCTAGACATTTCCTGCTTCAATTTGGTGGCTAGACATTTCCTGCTTCAATTTGGTGGCTAGACATTTCTCTCTTCTGTCTTCTGACTATACATTTCTCTCTTCTGTTTGGTTGGTGACTAGACATTTCTCTCTTCTGTTTGGTTGGTGACTAGACATTTCTCTCTTCTGTTTGGTTGGTGACTAGACATTTCTCTCTTCTGTTTGGTTGGTGACTAGTCATTTCTCTCTTCTGTTTGGTTGGTGACTAGACATTTCTCTCTTCTGTTTGGTTGGTGACTAGACATTTCTCTCTTCTGATTGGTTGGTGACTAGACATTTCTCTCTTCTGACTAGACATTTCTCTCTTACGTCTTGTGACTGGACATTTCTGTCTTCTGACTAGACATTGTTCTCTTCTATTTGATGACTAGACATTTATTTCTCTCTTCTGTCTTGTGACAACTAGACATTTCTCGCTTCTGTTTGAGGACAACTAGAAATTTCTTTCTTCTGTGTTGCAGTATAGTCTTTTAAGTTGAGTAATTTACTTATCTCAAGAGTTACGACATATATCTACACCGCGACACAACTTCAACACAGTACAACACTATCATATCCATAAAACAAACCAATAACATTTATTACAAGAATAATCGTTGCACAATATCGATAAGAAACAAAGAACTTCTAAACTAAATAATCATAATATTTATAAATAACTTCCTAGAAGATTATAAGCACTAGCTTTTAATTTTTTCTCCAAAATCTGTCGTACCCAGAATTCTTAGTCTATTTATGTCACAACAAAACTTCACAGCCTCAAGAATTATTCTAGCCATAATTTAATCGCTTCATTTACCTCGCTGTCATTCTTCTGCACCCTCAACACATGATTAACAAACTTGTCTTTACGATCGGATTGCGTACTCATACGAATCTGTACGCTCACACATAATCAGATCACGTATTCAGGCAATCTGTGCATTCACATATAATCAGGTCACTTCACGTACTCATGCGTATCTGTACTCTGACACATAATCAACACATTCACAAGGTGCCCTGCACCAACAACACACTTTCAGAACTCGTCCTTAGGCGATTTTAACACTCATGTAACAATACAAAACACACATCGCTAACAAGGTGTCCTGCACATACAATACATATTCAGATCTCTTACTGTGTCAAGGTGTGATGACTGTGACAAGATGTGCCATTTTGTTGCTCGTTCAACCTGACTTAACTTTCTCACATCAATCGTCTCTCTTAACATCACTGTTTTCCTTCATCATTCCGGCTTGACTATCACTGTTTTCCTTCATCATTCTGGCTTGACTATCACTGTTTGGAATCTTTCTTCTGGCTTGACATCATTCTGACTTCTCCATCACAGTCTACAACCATCATTCTGACTTCTCCATCACAGTCTACAATCATCATTCTGACTTCTCCATCACAGTCTACAACCATCATTCTGACTTCTCCATCACAGTCTACAACCATCATTCTGACTTCTCCATCACAGTCTACAACCATCATTCTGACTTCTCCATCACAGTCTTCAACCATCATTCTGACTTCTCCATCACAGTCTACAACCATCATTCTGACTTCTCCATCACAGTCTACAACCAACATTCTGACTTCTCCATCACAGTCTACAACCATCATTCTGACTTCTCCATCACAGTCTACAACCATCATTCTGACTTCTCCATCACAGTCTACAACCATCATTCCGACCATCACAGTCTACATTCATTATTCTGACTTCCGTCACAGTCTTCATTCAATATTATGCCTTCTCCATCACTGTCTACATTCATTATTCTTACCTCCATGACAGTCTACATTCATTATCCCGGCGCCTTCGTCACGACTACTATAAACTCACTGACGCTCATAACTATCAATTATAACTGTATGTGGCCCTACAGGTGGCCCTACAGGTGACCCTACAGGTGGCCCTACAGGTGGCCCTACAGGTGACCCTACAGGTGGCCCTACAGGTGGCCCTACAGGTGGCCCTAGATATCGGAACTCTCACATCGTCTTCCAGCTTTTGCGTCACTCCCACCCAACCCGTGTCATTGTCCAGATGAAATAGATGTCGCAAAACACAAGAAAAAGGCCATGATAAGCTTAACTGATCGAAGTGGGACATGTACTCTGAAGCATCACCTCAAAGAAACTCTTTCATCACGGTGAAGTGAACCGACAACGTCACGAGGAAATGGAAAATAAGAAACTCAAGGGCGAGTTACCACTCCAAAGTCCATCATCCTACAGCCAGGCTAGACTGGAACGGGAAGCTATTATGCTTGACCTCTTCCACGAGCGTCTTTACCCAGAGGCTACCATCACACCGCCCCTGCGGTTTACCCCTGTCTCCCGAAATGACGACCCTCTAACTATTCGTATGTGGTCTTCTCTGATCACGCGAAACTGGCCCACACTGATCGCCCACACTGATCCCCGGTCCGTGATATCTGATTCCACCATCTTCCTTTCCATCAATCTGATCCTCCCACATTTAAGGTATTTTCTAATCCCTCATTATTCACTTACGGTCGGGATAAAAATCCGCGGCAGCTACTGATCACAAGCGTATCAACTTTGGCCCCAAAGATCGCCTGGGCACCAAGCCCTGTCACAATATAGTGTCATTATGTTATCTGGACACGATCGGTGATCTTCCCTAAAAGCTGTGTTTGATACTAAAGAAGTGTTCACACGGAAGTCCGTAATGTAATATATTCCTGTATACAGTTCAGCTCAGGTGCGATCTATAGTTCGAATGTTGACTTCAATGGATTTTCAATTGAAATGTCTTTTGTTCTGAGAGTACAATCTTTCAGGTTTCTTTCCCTCACTCATACTATGATGATATCCCTTGACTTATAGCGTTGCTTACTCGGGTTTGTACACCTTTCTTTCTATTCTTGTTGTCAGCCCCGTGGTATATTTTATTTTGTTCATCAGTCCACCTTTCTATTCTTGTTGTCAGTCCCGTGGTTTGTTTCATTTTGTTCATCAGTCCACCTTTCTATTCTTGTTGTCAGTCCCGTGGTATGTTTTATTTTTGTTCATCAGTCCTCTATGTACTCCTAAAGGTCATTTATTATTTTATTTTATTTTTAAGAGACAAGCTCCATTCTTCAATTCGTTTCAAATGCATTAATTCTCTTCTCCAATCATGTTTTCTTTGTCCAAGTTCCTACGTCCTGCTGTATTTGTCACTGGCGTGGCATGGCATATATCGATGAGACAGGCTTGGAACCCTGAGGGCGCTTCCGGCAACACACTCGTGATATCTCCAAGAAATGTGGTCACTGAGTCGCGAGCCATTTCAGGAGTCTTGTACACCACGGGAAAGCTGACATTAGAGTCAATTCTAGAAACCACGAGAAAGCTGATATTAGAATCAAATGTATCGTCTATCGCTCCTCTGATGATCAGAATCGATTTGAGCTGGGAAACAGATTGATGTCCCTTCATGGCCTTGCCCCTCAACCGCAAACAATTTGCCTTCTCCATACCTTATAGTAGGCTCCCTTGTACATTCATGTCTTTCTTGCACTCTCTCTCTCTCTCTCTGTCTCTCTCTCTCAGTCTCTGTTTTGCTTCTCTCTCTCTCTCTATCTTACCTTTGACTGTTCTATTTTCCTTGCCTCTCTTTCTCTTCTCTCGGTTTTTCTTTTCTGTTCGCTCATGTATCTCAATATCATAATGTATGTGCTTGCGTTCTTGTTGTCAAGTAATATAGTTTTTGTTGTTATATAACATGTCCATGTATGTTTCTTTATTAGTTTTTATCAATATATTAAAACATCGTTGTCCATCTCTTCACTATTGTCTTCGACACACTCTTGTCCCCATACACTGCCTGCATTCTGCGATGAATGTCGACTGGTCGACATCCTTGCGCTGTTAAAAATCGAATCGCCGTTCTATAACAGGAAGCATGAAGTCAACGCCAATTGTAGAACTTGAAAAGATTACAAAACTGCAATCCATGACCGATAGAAGAGACTGCAGAGCCCAGCTGCAGTCAGAGAAACTCCTAAGACTGACTGACCATCCAATGCATCAGAGACTAAACAATTTGGGAAATGGGAAACTAAAGCGGAGAAACTTTGCAGAAATAGCCAAAGCAAAGATGCACGAAGATCCCATAAACGCACTAACAACACCAAAGCCCATCACTACTGTACGAAAACCTACCTGGAGGCAGGATATATTTCCAGAGGTGGAAGAAAATATACCAGGTATTGGAAACAAAAACTGCCAGACTGAAAAAGAAAGAAGAGATACTACCCTAAGCTTTATATCGAAAAACTACCCAAGCATGGACTGGACCCATGCATACACCAACGGTTCTGTAACAAACACTACACAGAACGGAGGGGTAGGAGCATTCCTGAACCTACCAAATGGCAGAAAAATAACACTGTCATTCGCTACTGGTAAGTACACAAGCAATTTCAGAGCGGAGGCAGAGGCACTGAGGGCGGCAGTGGAAGAAATGGTGACACATAAAGAAAATGAAAGCCATATAGTCCTGCTTACAGATGCTCTCGCCATAGTCACAGCGCTATAAAGCCAGAAAAACACTGAGCTTAATGACTTAAGAGCAGTACTCTGTCAACTATGCCAGCAGTCCGCACCAAAAAGGGTAGTGGTACAGTGGGTCCCATCACACTGCAACATCCAAGGCAACGAGGAGGCAGACAGAAGACTGGCAAAAGAAGGTGCAAGACTACCACAAACAGATACTAGTATGACGTACGAAGAGTCAAAACGGCTTATCAGAGCCAGATACATGACCAAATGGGAAACCGAACATACTGGTTACACCAAAAACGATGCATATTACCAGTTGAACAGAAGAGAGCAGGTCGTTGTCTTCAGACTTCGCACTGGCCACAATAGACTGAGGTACCACCTATTCAACAAATTGAAGATAGGTGGAACCGACGAATGCCCGTGTGGTACAGGGAAAATGACCGCTGAACATCTGCTGCAGAACTGCCCGACATACGAGGATCAGAGAGAGCAGATGTGGCCATCACCAGTGGAACCACAAGACAAGCTCTATGGCAGTGTCGACAGCCTCAGGATGACCGCCGCTTTTTTCGAAAAAATAATGGTTACTGTCTGACTGCGAACGAAGAAGAAGAGGAAGAAGAAGAATCGCCGTTCGCTGATCAACTCAGGACGGATTCCGTATCACACCCGCCATGCTTTCAACGGTCTGCTGGGGAAACTATGAATCCGGGGATAATGAAATTTTGTAAACCTGACGGTTGTTATGTGCTGTTTACACCAGAAGAGACGTCATCAAGTGCATCGTATGTATGTTCACTAATTGCAGTTGGGTCCGGTCTCATTTGAACACGCCATGTATAAGTATGTATGTATATATATATATTTATATATAAATATACACGCGCACAACGCACACACACGCAGACACGCACGCACATACACACACACACGCACGCACATACACACACGCACATACACGCACACACACACACGCACACGCACACACACACACACTAGGTGTTTTCAAAAAGTATCCGATCTTTGGGCCGAAATATAACATTACCCACCTGGAGGTTTGAAATTACTCTACTCCCTTTTAATGTACTCTCCTTGGTACTTCACACGCCTCTTCTAGCTGTCCTGCCATTGTGGAAGTATTTCAGGAAGGCCCCTTTGGGAATGGAGTACAGCTGGATCGTCGCTTTCCGCATAATGGTTTCTTTTATTTCGAATCGGGTCTCTCTCAGATGAATCTTCAGCTTGGGAGAGGCGGCGGGACGTCAGCAATCGCTAGGAGGCATGTCTGGAGCATTTGGAGTCTGCCGAACCAGAGGAATGTTGTGTTTGGCTAAGAAAGTCAGTCAGATGCGAAGAATGGGTGGGTGGGGATGTCATGATGGAGCTGCCAAGTTCCCGTTGTCCACAGGTCCGGTCGTTTGCGTCGAACAGCATCATGATGATGACCGATGACCTCCAGGAAGTACTCATTGGTAATATTTTGACCTTGTGGCGCCTACCCGTGATGTACAAGCCCACGAGCGTCAAAGATAAAAAGGTTAACATGACTTTAACAATGATACGCACCTGTCTCGAATTTTTGAACCGCGTGGAGGATGATTACCTAAACTGTGATGACTGTAGTTTAGTTTCTGGGACGTTCCCGAATGCCTATTGTGTCTTCGAATGGTTTCCAATTGAGCATCGTCTAGCTACATTTGATGCAACACCGCTGCTCAATTCTTTCCCTCATTTCGTGGTGAATACAGATCCAACGGTGATTCCTACACTCAACAACAAAAGGCTGACTGCCAGCGAATGACGCATTCTACGGGATGAACAATATTTACGCTTGCGCACGACGGTTCCCTATATTTCCCTGCCGAAGTACAACACCTGTGCTTCGTTTGCTTTCACGGGAAACAATATTTATTTATATATATATATATATATATATATATATATATATATATATATATATATATATATATATATATATATATATAACTATACATATGCACGTATGTGTGTCCACAATATGTGTATTAGTATTTGTTTGTGTACATGTACTATCTCATGTTTTACATATTTGTATTTGTGTCAAGGTGAACGAGGGATAATTAAGAGAAGTAACTACGTTTATATACCTGATCACATACATATCTGATGGGAGATGCGATTATGAAATAGCCGAACAGAATAGCCGAAAGCAAAATCAGTCTTCCAGAATCTTGTACAACAAAAGCCTATCGCTGGAATTGAGAAAGACAGTTTTTGGATGCTATGTGAAATAGTACTGTTATAGGGAAGTGAATCGCGGAGAATCTGTAAAAAAGCACAAAGACCAATAAAAGCAACGGAGATGTGCCTCTGGAGAAGAATTTAATGAATTATATGAACAGCAAAGAATACTAACGACACGGTACTTGAAGTACAGACACACAGTCAACTCAAAGCAAAAGTTAGGTCAATGCAGTCATACTTTGTAGGTCATGTCATGAGAAGATGCGAGATGGGACATTCTGTAACAACGAGCAACATAGAATAGAAGAGATATAGAGGGAGGCAGAGAGAGATAAAGGGAGGCAGAGAGAGATAGAGGGAGACAGAGAGAGATAGGGGGAGGCAGAGAGAAATAGAGGGAGGCAGAGAGAGATAGAGGAAGGCAGAGAAAGATAGAGGGAGGCAGAGAGAGCTATAGGGAGGCAGAGAGAGCTATAGGGAGGCAGAGAGAGATAGAGGGAGGCAGAGAGAGATAGAGGGAGGCAGAGTGAGATAGAGGGAGGCAGAGAGAGATAGAGGCAGAGAGAGGAAATAGTTGTCAGTCTAAAGGAATGGCACCTGAGACGATCAACAACAAAGTGGATAAGGGACACGTGATGGGAGTCCGTGTAGATTTATGATAGTCAACCCCTACCGGCAGGGCACATGTTAGTGATGATAATATATAATAACCACGAGTGTACATGAACGTATGTACTTGTTTATGTGTACATATATTTGTAATATTTGTGTTTTACTCTAATCAAATTATTCATTTCTTGTTTGGCCTACACTTTCAAAATTGTACTACATTGATCGACGCATTCCTTCCGTACCTCTTCTAGCAATGGCTGTCGCCTAAAGTCGTATTGTATCTGTTATCTTAATTCCTATGCCCATTTGATCTTATTCTATAAATGTTTTGGTTTATTCTTTGTCTCTGATGAAGACCAGTTTCTTGGATGGTGGTTTTTTACCAATGTCCTAGTCCATCTTAATGGACTTAAACACTAGAGCTAAGTAGACCAACAGCCAGTTAGGAGCCATCCATAGCTGCTCTTAAACTAATTGGAGAAAGGTACAAATAACTTGGATATATTTTTAATTTGAATTTTGTCCGGAAGCAACCGTTAAGCATTTCTATTTTCTTACTGGCAAGAGATTTTTAACGTGCTCGACACTGAACACGGGAGTCCGATTTCACTACCCAGAGATTAGAAGAATTTTTACCAGAAGATCCACGGGAAAAAAACTTCAGTCACCACTGTGATTCGAACCCGCGACCTCAGGCATCCAAGACAGACACCTTACCTCAAGACCACTGAGCCTCCCCACCACCCGACACCCGAGACCAGTGAGCCACCCCCCACCCAAGACGGACACCTTACCTCGAGACCAGTGAGTCCAGGTGTTTCTTTGTCCACTCTCTTCTTCCTTTGTCGATGCCATGTCGATGCCTGTCTAGTCACGTTTCATTGTGCTTGCCTTTGCGTGTGTCTTATCCAGCATCTTTCTTACCAGTAGCCGATGGTTCCCTTCGCGTGGGTTTCGTTCCTCACCATGTCTTGTTAGACTATAGATCTAGACAGGTTAGACAGGTTTAGATCTAAAATCAACACCGACAAAATTAGAAGTTTTCCTTGAGCGGATACGGGAAGCGACCACGATCTTGTTGTGATGAGTATGCGTCTGCGACTGAAGAGAATCACACAGTTGTGCAAGATGAGAAGCATAGGACGCACACGAGTGGTACCAGGTGAGAGGAATAGGGCCCATCCGAGTGGTCCTAGACGAGGAGTACTGGGTTTGTTAGATTGTACCTGGTAGAAGCATAGGACACACGAGTGGTACGTGGCGAGTAGCGAATGTCAGCAGTATAGCCTTCCAAGAATGACGTAGAACGAGGTTCGGTACAGTGCTAGCAACCTCATCACCTGGTACACATTGCTAGAGAAACCATTACTGCAAGGTCACAATAAGAGCTTTGGCTCTCATATTTCTATGGTATGTAGTACACTACTTTCTGCCCCCTCCCCTACTCCTCTTCTCCGGGCCATCTCTCCTATTTCCCACATTTGTAGTACACCACGTCCTGTTCCCATCCAGTCCCCATCTTTCCTGTAGGATTTGGGCTTGGCTTGGCTTCGTTCATTCTCAATCTCCCACTACTAAACCCCGAAAGGGCTTAAGTAGCAGAATGTAGTCCAGAGAACGGAATGCGTTGTGTCGTAGTTTACAGCTTGACTGCGATATTTGCACTTTTCGATCCTACACATCCGACTTCAACAAGCATCTTCAGCAAGTACCGGGTTAGCATTCCCTCTTCGATCCCTTCTCCTTAGCCAGTCTGCCCTGCTGCAGCCTGTTATCCAGGATCACCACGTGGAGGTGTAGAAGGGTTTTTGCAGCTCTGGTTCGCTGGCCCTGACGCTAGCAGTCAGCTATGGGTCACTGACCGCTGCAGCTCATGTGCGCTGCTCATCATCTTGATCCCGTTGTAGGATTTCTGTTCTCTTATATCCATCTCTTATATCTTACCTAGCATCCAGATCTTCTTGTATCGTAAGCGCACAGTGTTAGTTGATCATATTGCGTTCTGATGAGATGAATGAACCATCTTAATCTTTTGTGTTGATGTTTTCATGACAATGAGCTCAGATCATATTTCTAATGTCATTTTCTTTCTTAGTTATCTCTCCTGGGGACACCATTGACATTTCTTAGTGTCTTCAGTTTTCATTAGTCTCCCTCGTGCTTTGGATGTGGATCAAGTCATCGTGCTTTAGATGTGGATCACGTTTGACATTGATAGGGCAAAGTTGATTACAAAATGTTGCTTTTCACTTGCTGTTATATGGCGATGTTCAGGTGTTTAATCAGTGGTGACATTTGAAGGACCACGTCAGATGATGTCTGGCTTTCAATTTTCTCTATAAAGTATTTTATCTTTCGTGATTAAAAAGGAGTGACATTTGAAGGCCCACGTCAGAGGGTTTCTGACTTTCAATTACCTCCGCCATACCTTCTATCTTTTATAAGAAATATTAGCCAGGTATTTCAGCTGTTAGACCAATTAAAGTTTCAAGCTGTGTGCAGGTATGCTTTGTGTACGTAATGATCTGCTAATCTTCGTACTTTTAGCCTATGATGTTCAAATATTCATATTATATATTTCACAGGCTGTGCCAAGTGCATTCACACAATTTCCAAGTCTATCTTCGTTCTCATATCCTAGGCTTTAGTCGTCTGCAAAGAGTAGTTTATGTATTAGGTTTGTGGCCTCTCATTTTAAATTCCAATTCTGGTGTTTCAATTTAGATAGTTATAGTTGTTATTCAGTCCATGTAAACATTGAAAGGCAGCGATGAAAGAACGCATCACTGGCGTCTCATGTAGTTATCTCAAAAGCATGTGTGACTCCATTAGTTATTCTTGTTATATTTTCTTTTTGAATTTTAGTACAGCTTTTCAGCAATATCTAAACTCTGCCCGACAGTTTTCCAAAATAGTTTATAGTTTATTTTTATATATTACACCACAAGCTTTTTGGGGCCAAAGATGTAGCAATGAAAGAGTTGGCAGTCGCTGGCTGCTTGCGTCAGGATCAGAGACTCACAGCTGGCTGCTTGCATCAGAGTCAGCGACTCACACCTGGCTGCTTACGTCAGGGTCAGCTAATCATAGCTCATCAAGAACCTATTGCAACTTCAAGTGGCGGTCACGAAAACAGTCTGCTCTTGTGTAGTCTGGCTATGAGAAATGGGATAGCAAAGGGAACACAAATTCAGTCCACAAATTGTGCTGAAACCGGATGTGTTCATCCGAACGAGACATATATCGCAGTCTCGCTGTAAAGTACGAAATAACTTCACAACGCCCATTCCATAACGTACGTAGAAGAAAAACGATTTTTTTTGTTGATCTTTAAATGTTATGTTGAAATCTTGTTTTATTCTATTGTTTCTTCGCTTAACTGTCTTAATGTGAATAAATCATTAGAACGTCCCATAGGGACAGGGAAGAAACCATTAGAACGTCCCATCCCATAACGACAGTGAAGAAAAGAAACCATTAGAACGTCCCATCCCATAGCCACAGTGAAGGAAAGAAACCATTAGAACGTCCCATCCCATTACGACAGTAGAGAAAAGAAATCATTAGAACGTCCCATCCCATAACGACAGCGAAGAAAAAAAATCATTAGAACGTCCCATCCCATAGCGACAGTGAAGAAATCATTAGAACGTCCCATCCCATAGCGACAGAGAAGAAACCATTAGAACGTCCCATCCCATAGCCACAGTGAAGAAAAGAAACCATTAGAACGTCCCATCCCATAGCGACAGTGAAGAAACCATTAGAACGTCCCATCCCATAGCGACAGTGAAGAAAAGAAACCATTAGAACGTCCCATCCCATAGCGACAGTGAAGAAAAGAAACCATTAGAACGTCCCATCCCATAGCGACAGTGAAGAAAAGAAACCATTAGAACGTCCCATCCCATAGCGACAGTGAAGAAACCATTAGAACGTCCCATCCCATAGCGACAGTGAAGAAACCATTAGAACGTCCCATCCCATAGCGACAGTGAAGAAAAGAAACCATTAGAACGTCCCATCCCATAGCCACAGTCAAATGGATCTTTGCTCTGCTGAGGTTCCACAATTAGTCTTATTCTTTGTTCAAGTACTTTGGCATACACTATACATGTGGTACATAGTACCTTCCATGTCTTTTTTATTCTTCTACTTTTTCCTCTTCCTCTTCTTCTTCTTCTTCTTCTTATTCTTATTCTTATTTTTTTTTAAATTGTTTTCTTTATCTTCTTCTTTTTCTTGTTTTCTTGATTTTCTTTATCTTCTTCTCCCACTTTGTCTTTCTTTTTCTTCTTTTTCTTCTTCTACTTCTTCTTCTTCGATCAACTAATGCTAAACCTCGAGCACGGCCAAGTTCATGAAGGAGGAGACCTTACGTTTGAGGTCTTCACCGGCCCCTCACATCTTGTCAAGCCTGGTCCCTCCCCTGAGTCAGAGTGCCTTTATTTGGTCAACATAACTGACTTAGCAACCAAATGTCTCAATATGTATCACACTCTCTTTTGCTGATTTCTCTCCCTGATTTGTATTTTTGTAGTGCATTGCTAAACTTGTGGTTCTTTCCTTTCTTGTCACGCCCTTACAAACAATTCTTTATAAACACTTCATTCCTGTTTTCCCACATACTTGAATTGCTTCAGAAGTTACTCTGTCTCATCCATGCTTTCCCACACACTTGAATTGCTTCAGAAGTTACTCTGTCTCACACATGTCCTCCCACACACTTGAATTGCTTCAGATTCTACTCTGTCTACACCTGACGACGTAGCTTTGTTCAATATAGCTATTTCTATTTCTGGAATCTGTATATCAAGTTTCAGATTATTTCTGTTTCGTTAGACATATATTGATTATCCATAAGTCCCTGTCAGGTTTAAAGATTCTTGGGTGCACTCCTATTTGTTTTATTCTTCTACAGTCCAAATTGTCCATTACAGACAACTAGAGTAGCACCACTTACAGGTATCGCATAGACAACTAGCTTACCACCACATACAGGTATCTCATAGACAACTAGCGTAACACCACATACAGGTATCTCATATACAACTAGAGTAACACCACATACAGGTATCTCATAGACAACTAGCGTACCACCACATACAGGTATCTCATAGACAACTAGAGTAGCACCACATATAGTTATCTCATAGGTAACTAGAGTAACATCACTTACAATAATCTGATGGAACATGTCATATATCAGCCATATCTTGTTAAATGTGATTTTTAAACAAAAACTGCGTCCATAAATTTAAAAAATAATAGTTTTAGTTTTAATTAGTTTTTTTCTGTTAACCATTAAACACATACAATTTCTGTTCCTGCCTTGAACATTGAGACTAACTTCTTGTTAATTAGGTTGGACTGTCCAGGATTAGGAGTTCATTAAATAACGGAATTAAGGTTTATTTGTCATTAATAATTGAAGTGATATCACAGCTCTGGTATCTTGATTCCGTTGAATGATTGAAGGGATATCACAGCTCTCGTCTCTTGATTCCATTGAATGATTGAAGGGATATCACAGCTCTCGTCTCTTGATTCCATTGAATGATTGAAGGGATATCACAGCTCTCGTCTCTTGATTCCATTGAATGATTGAAGGGATATCACAGCTCTCGTCTCTTGATTCCATTGAATGATTGAAGGGATATCACAGCTCTCGTCTCTTGATTCCATTGAATGATTGAAGGGATATCACAGCTCTCGTCTCTTGATTCCATTGAATGATTGAAGGGATATCACAGCTCTCGTCTCTTGATTCCATTGAATGATTGAAGGGATATCACAGCTCTCGTCTCTTGATTCCATTGAATGATTGAAGGGATATCACAGCTCTCGTCTCTTGATTCCATTGAATGATTGAAGGGATATCACAGCTCTCGTCTCTTGATTCCGTTGAATGATTGAAGTGATATCACAGCTCTCGTCTCTTGATTCCGTTGAATGATTGAAGTGATATCACAGCTCTCGTCTCTTGATTCCATTGAATGATTGAAGTGATATCACAGCTCTCGTCTCTTGATTCCATTGAATGATTGAAGGGATATCACAGCTCTGGTCTCTTGATTCCATTGAATGATTGAAGGGATATCACAGCTCTCGTCTCTTGATTCCATTGAATGATTGAAGGGATATCACAGCTCTCGTCTCTTGATTCCATTGAATGATTGAAGGGATATCACAGCTCTCGTCTCTTGATTCCATTGAATGATTGAAGGGATATCACAGCTCTCGTCTCTTGATTCCATTGAATGATTGAAGTGATATCACAGCTCTCGTCTCTTGATTCCATTGAATGATTGAAGGGATATCACAGCTCTCGTCTCTTGATTCCGTTGAATGATTGAAGTGATATCACAGCTCTCGTCTCTTGATTCCATTGAATGATTGAAGGGATATCACAGCTCTGGTCTCTTGATTCCATTGAATGATTGAAGGGATATCACAGCTCTCGTCTCTTGATTCCATTGAATGATTGAAGGGATATCACAGCTCTCGTCTCTTGATTCCGTTGAATGATTGAAGGGATATCACAGCTCTCGTCTCTTGATTCCGTTGAATGATTGAAGTGATATCACAGCTCTCGTCTCTTGATTCCGTTGAATGATTGAAGTGATATCACAGCTCTCGTCTCTTGATTCCATTGAATGATTGAAGGGATATCACAGCTCTCGTCTCTTGATTCCATTGAATGATTGAAGTGATATCACAGCTCTGGTCTCTTGATTCCATTGAATGATTGAAGGGATATCACAGCTCTCGTCTCTAGACAACTCTAGCACTTCATCCCCGATGGCAGTGTCTGCTATGTGACTACCATTAATCTCCACAGTACCTCGGATTGGAGAGGTGCTGCCATTACCAGGTGATTATCATGTCGAAATTCACAACCTGTTTTTGTGTGCCAACAGCTGCTCTGTGATGTCTTTGTGTTTAAACTTGCGTTTTGGAGTTTTCTTCTTCTTCTTCTTCTTCTTCTTCGTCGTCGTCCTCGTCCGTTCTCAAATTCCCGCTACGAAGCCCTGAAAAGGGATTTGCAAGTAGCAGGAAATAGTTCGGAGATCGGAATGCGTTAGGTCAAAGTTTACAGCTTGACTGCGATATTTGCACGTTTCACACGGACACATTCGACTTCAGCATGAGATTTGTGGGTGCCAGGTTAACCTTCCCTCTTCGACCCCTTCTCCTTAGTCAGTCTGATCTGTTGCAGTCTGTTATCCATGATCACCACGTGGACCTAAATTAGCAGTCAGCTTTGGGTCGTTGAAAATCCCAGCTCATGCACGTTGACCCCAAACGTCAGCATCTTGACTCCTCACCTCAGCATCTTAACCCCACACCTCAGCATCTTTACCCCACACCTCAGCATCTTCACCCCACACCTCAGCATCTTGACCCCCCACCTCAGCATCTTGACCCCACACCTCAGCATCTTGACCCCACACCTCAGCATCTTGACCCCACACCTCAGCAACTTGACCCCACCGCTCAGCATCTTTACCCCACACCTCAGCATCTTTACCCCTCAGCTCAGCATCTTGACCCCACAGCTCAACATCTTGACCCCTCAGCTCAGCATCTTGACCCCTCAGCTCAGCATCTTGACCCCTCAGCTCAGCATCTTGACCCCACTTCTCAGCATCTTGACCCCACCGCTCAGCATCTTGACCCCCACACATCAGCACCTTGACCCCTCATCTCAGCAACTTGACCCCACCGCTCAGCATCTTGACCCCACACCTCAGCAACTTGACCCCTCAGTTCAGCATCTTGACCCCACAGCTCAACATCTTGACCCCTCAGCTCAGCATCTTGACCCCTCAGCTCAGCATCTTGACCATTCAGCTCAGCATCTTGACCCCACTTCTCAGCATCTTGACCCCTCAGCTCAGCATCTTGACCCCTCAGCTCAGCATCTTGACCCCTCAGCTCAGCAAGGAGATGAGAATGTCACTGCATGTGTGGCAAGTTCCTCTGGTATCATAAGCACTTAGGATGTGTTGTGTACTTGTGGCACTCCTGTTGTATAAGACTGACGTCATATTACAAAGTTGTTAAGTGCTTTTCTGTAGGTTTTTCAGCTTTATCCTGATGCCCAATACTATCAGTTGGTATGAGTCGCAGTCAGCACCTGGTATGAGTCGCAGTCAGCAATTGGCATGAGTCGCAGTCAGCACCTGGTATGATTCGCAGTCAGCCTCTGGTATGAGACGCACTTAACACTTGGCATGAGTCGCAGTCAGCAACTGACATGAGTCGCAGTCAGCATCTGGCATGAGTCGCAGTCAGCACTTGGCATGAGTCGCAGTCAGCACCTGCTCTTAGTCGCAGTCAGCAACTGGCATGAGTCGCAGTCAGCACCTGACATGAGTCGCAGTCAGCACCTGGCATGAGTCGCAGTCAGCACCTATCATGAGTCGCAGTCAGCACATGACATGAGTCGCAGTCAGCACCTGGCATGAGTCGCAGTCAGCACCTGGCATGAGTCGCAGTCAACACCTGCTCTGAGTCGCAGTCAGCACCCATCATGAGTCGCAGTCAGCACCTGATATGAGTCGCAGTCAGCACCTGGCACGAGTCGCAGTCAGCACCTGGCATGAGTCACAGCCAGCACCTGGCATGAGCCCCAGTCAGCACCTGCTCCTAGTCGCAGTCAGCACCCATCATGAGTCGCAATCAGCACCTGACATGAATCGCAGTCAGCACCTGGCATGAGTCGCAGTCAGCACCTGGCATGAGTCGCAGGTAGCCGCTGGTGTGAGCCGTTGTCAGTTACTGATAGTGTCTTCGATGTTCCTGACCTCCATCTATGTTGCATCATAATGCCGTCTATCTGGATCATACAATTCCAGTTTGGTGAAGTCCATGTGCAGGTTGTCTAGGGAGTTGATGAAAGAGTGTCTTTGTGATTGATAGGCTCATATCTAGACATTATTCTGTTAACGTATCTCCTCTTTCGTTGCTGTGTCCCACCCCAAAGGATTCCTGCACTCTTTCTTCTTCCTTTGCTCTTTCCTTTTCTATTTTCTCGTTGATATCTCCATCGGATATCTCGAACTCTCTTTACTCCAATCTTTGGATCACCTCATGTAAATCACCTCATGTAAATCATCTCATGTAAATCATCATGTAAATCTTCTCATGTAAATCATCATTTCATGTAAATGATTTCATGTAAATGATTTCATGTAAATCATCTCATGTAAATCATCTCATGTAAATCATAGAATCTATCTATTTCTTCATCCTCTCATATTGCTGCGGATGAGTAAACCTGTATTATATCATGTTTCTTTTTGTCCTATCCAACCTGATCGGAAGGATACGATCTTTGATGGTGTTGTACCAAGCAATGATCCAGAAGACCTGTGATGGGGTTGTACCAAGCAATGATCCAGACGACCTGTGATGATGTTGTACCAAGCAATGGTCCAAACAACCTTTGATGGTGTTGTACCAAGCAATGATCCAGACGACCTTTGATGGGGTTTTACCGTGGAATGATGCAGACAACCTTTGATGGGGCTGTACCAAGCAATGATATAGACGACCTTTGATGGTGTTGTACCAAGCAATAATCCAGACGACCTTTGATGGAGTTGGACCAAGCAATGATCCAGAAGACCTGTGAGGGGGTTGTACCAAGCAATGATCCAGACGACCTTTGATGGGGTTGTACCAAGCAATGATCCAGACGACCTTCCGATAGTATCTAAGAGTATCTTCTTCTTCTTCTTCTTCTTCTTCTTCTTCTTTGTTCGCTCTCAATCTCCCTCTACCAAGCCCTGAAAAAAGCTTTGCAAGTAGCAAAATGTAGTCCAGAGAAAGGAATACGCTGTGTCCCGTGGTTTACAGCGTGACTGCGATATTTGCACTTTTCGGTCCAATACATCTGACTTCAGCCAGCATTTTTGAGTACCGGGCTGTCCTCCCTTTTCGATCTCTTCTACTTAGCCAGTCTGCTCTGTAGCGAGCTTGTTATCCAGGATCACCGCGTGGATGTTTATAAGGGTCTAGGCAGCTCTGGTTTGCTGACCCTGATGCTAGCAGGCAGCTATAGGTCGCTGACGGCTGCAGTTTATGCGCTACTCAGTGTCTTGATCCCTTCCTAAGAATATAAAACATCCACCTGTCTTGGTGTTGAAATGGCCTTGACCTACCCACCTGATCCTAGACACTCCAAATATGTCTACATTAGACCGTTCCCTTTCTCTTTGAAGCATGTGAAGTCCTTTGGCACATACTCCCTGCTCGAAGTTCAAATTCTATATTTCCTACCTTGACCTTGGTAAATGTTTTCCACTGGACGTCATTCAGATCTTCCTCCGTGACGACAATAACTTGTACTAGCCCTGGTCTAGGTTAGCGAGCTGGCTACGCATCTGAGCGGTCCTGGGTTCATTCCCTAGTTGGGGCGGAAATATTTTTTTTAGACCACAACGGCTCCCGCGTTGATGCAGCCTTAAAAGGGTACCGGTTCAGTCCGGGAAGTAAAATCGGCGAGGGAGAGAAGTTGGCTCCCGCCCTCATATAGCCGAGCCTTTGAAATGTAAGATCACTAACACCTCATCACACCCCTACGGCAGTAATGCTATGGGTTACTTTACTTTACTTTACGATTACGTGATCTGCCTGGCATTGACGTCACACCATCAGATCTTTTATTTCCTTCAGCTTCCTGTCCTGATTTGTTAGCAAAACATTATGGCTATGGCAGTTTCCTCTTGTCTTCCATATTCACATAACGAATTAATGATCTCGGTCGTTGACAGCTCGACCGATAGGGAACGTGGGTGGCCTCTTATGTTCATTCGTAGAGTTACCCCTATATGCCAGTAGGTACTCTCCTTAAATTCGTATGTCCCACACGGATGCATGACATCTTGGTTGCTGTGATGCTCTCTCGACCAAGCAGGCAGTGGTATGTGATGGGATAGCTTGTTTAACCAAGATGTGTTCTCTGGGTGAGGTCAGGATGGGGGCAGATACATGTTCAAACCGGTGGGCCCAATATCTGCCAGACCTGTCGGTGGACTTGGATCTGTCAGAAGGGTTACTTTATCCTTAGTCTAAAATTCGACGTCTGCAAACTTATGGGCACTGGTTATTTGATGTTGTATTTAGAGCCAGTTGCTCGCCATCCGCCAGAGCCGGGTGGTGTGGTTGACTTAGTGGCAAGCATTTCTCGTTCTCTACATTAGTAGCACCTCCCCCCCCCCCCCCCCACCTGCCCGTTCTACCAATAGACATGTATTCTTATATACAAAAGTGATATTCAGGTAATTGCAATTCTCAAGTTGCCATGATATGTTCAAACTATTGCTTATTTGTTATTGCTTTTCCAATATTTTATTCTCCTGTTTATATTATGAGAATTGTCTTTTCCATAAAATCTAGTAAATGATTTATGACGGAGAAAGAAATGAAAGTCAAGGTCATAAGGACGTTATTCGAATTTGGATCGGGGAACAGCTGCGCTCTGTTTTTTGGTTATTTATTTAGACTATACAAAAAATTGAATAAGGTAATCGATGTTTTGATTTCTATGAGCTAACATATTTAAGATGCAAATCCCCACTTGAATAAGTGATGTAAATAATGATTGATATGTCTTGGAGACGGATAGGGGTTGGTGGGTCACGGATGGAGCGATAGGGAAAGATGTTTGGGTTTATGTGGTTGGAGTATGCAGAAAGAGATATATGGGTTGAGGAGGTGGCGGGAGGTTGGTGGCTAGAGACGGGTGGAGTTCACTCTGATTTTAAAGATTATATTTCACACTGCCATTGTCAAGAATATCTTAGTTTTCTGGCATATAACTACTCATAGATTCATGATACGTTTCTGTTATTAGAATGCCCCTTTCTGAGTTTTTCGGTCTGCTACTAAGAAAGGCACAATATGTCCCTAACATAATTTGTGAATAATAACGATAAAACAGCGAATGTACTAACCTTTGCAGCAAGTTATTCTGGGGGCCTTTCCTACAAATCTTCCTAACAGACTCCAGCTGTAGGGAAAGACGACTTTGTGATTCAATTTTTAAGAACACGTTTTAGTAGTCACGCGACTAAGGTCAAGGGCGAACCTCTGTATGAAATGAATCTTGGTCTTATTGTGTGGCTGCTGGATCTAGTGATCTCTGTTCATGTTGCTTTTGTCATATATGCCAGCTCGTGATGGCAAGTTGTCTTCTATGATCGCCATTTCGTTGCTCTTTTATCCAGCAAGTTTACCCGTCTAAAGCTGGAGCGTGTCTGTTCTCCTTGCAAAGCACGTCTGAAATAGAACAATAATTTCATTTCCTTATGTTGTGTATTAAATTGTGTTTCTGCGTTGACCTGCATGACAACAGTTTCATTTGTCTTTTTAGCTGTCTATGCAATTCTTAACAGACTATTGTAAAAACACTTTTACTTGGCCTCCAATATCATTCGCACTTGTTTATTAATTGTCCATCATTTGCTTCTCTGTATCAGAATCAGACTACCAAAGGGAGATTATAAGCTTGAGTTGCATAACTCGTTAGGAAGCCAATAGGTTTAACATGTTTAGATTCAGCAGTTGGTGATAAATGTGGTTTGTTATCTCGGCTCCAGGTTTACAGCGAAGGAGCCAGACAAGGTACTGGATGGATATCTCCTGGAAGGGTTGCGCAACATAGGAGAGAAGTGGGGAGGTATGGAATAAGTGTACAGATGTGAACATTGGGGGAGGACGCAGTGGGAGTATTTCAGTTGGAAGTGGTCACCCACATAACAACTCTCACTCATGTTAAATCTATCAAGAGTAACAAAGCCTCATTTGTTTGTAAGATTCTTACTGTCACATAACTGTCCTGCCTCATTCACTGCCCTGCCTCATTCACTGTCCTGCCTCATTCACTGTCCTGCCTCATTCACTGTCCTGCCTCATTCACTGTCCTGCCTCATTCACTGTCCTGTCTCATTCACTGCCCTGCCTTATTCACTGTCCTGATTCATTCACTGTCCTGCCTCGTTCACTGCCCTGCTTAATTCACTACCCTGTCTCATTCACTGTCCTGCCTCATTCACTGTCCTGCCTCATTCACTGTCCTGTCTCATTCACTGTCCTGCCTCATTCACTGTCCTGCCTCATTCACTGTTCTGCCTCATTCAATGTCCTTCCTCATTCACTGCACTTCCTCATTAACTGTCACAGCGGCCATGTTTGGTAGACTATTTTAATACACCACACCTTGGTACCTGTTCTGTGAGCGTCTTGACCTGAGCAAAGTCACAATATTTCATGCAACCATCAAATCTACCAGGGCAAGAGACAAATGACACGCACACAATTGACTACGAAATCTGTAGACGATAAAAAGCAGCTTGGAATTGCTTCAACCCCATTAAGACAGTGCTCCAAGAGCTGAAAGACATCACGGCGAGAGCTCGCCCTATTAATTCTTTTGTCCTTCCAGCACTGATTGACGGATGCCAAGTATTGAGCTTGCGAAAAACACATTTTGAGAAGCTCCAAACCCTTCAGTGGGCTATGGATTGATTCAAGATTTTGAAACAAGGATCAGATGCGAAATGAAGAAATTCGCGCAGATATTGTGATAAAACTGATTCAAAATTCATTTCTAGAATATTCTTCTTCTTCTTCGTTCGTTCTCAATCTCCCACTACCAAACCCTGACAGGGCTTAAGTAGCAGAATGTAGTCCAGAGAACGGAATGCGTTGTGTCGTAGTTTACAGCTTGACTGCGATATTTGCACCTTTCGGTTAAACACATCCGACTTCAGCAATCATTTTTTGAATACAGCTTTAACATTCCCTCTTCAATCCCTTCTCCTTAGCCAGTCTGCCCTGATGCAGCCTATTATCCTGGATCACCGCGTGGAGGTGTAGAAGGGTCTTGGCAGCTATGGTTCGCTGGCCCTGACGCTAGCAGTCAGCTATGGGTCGCTGACCACTGCAGCTCTTGCGCTTCTCGGCATCTTGATCGAATCGATCGATTGATCAAATAATTCTTCAGATTTCTAGCAGTGTATCAAAACATATATCTGTAGCAAGAAGGTACTAAGTATCGGCTGATCTTGATAAATTGTATTCGCCGAGTTGCTCGAACAGCTGCTGTGTAATATGTTGCCGGAACTCTGACAATGAAAGTTGGGGTGAAAATTACGCAGGAAAATATTAAATTTGATGTCCCTTAAAATTGAGAACGAAAAAGGGCCGAGTCTGACGCGTGTGGGAGAGGGGGGTGGGTATGGGATGGGAGGGGTGTTTCGGGATGAGAGAGAGAGAGAAAGAGAGAATGAGAGAGAGAGGTGTATACGAGATTGGAAACAATTGTGCGAGTACACATGACGCTGTTCCTGAAATGTTAGTTGTCTCAGCAATATTTCTAGTCGCCATGACCACCTGTTGCCCACAATTGTTCGAAGTCTGAGATCGAGAAACAAATGGAAAGTAAACCATTATGGTGGACAACCAGATGACGCACATTACCAGCTCACCAAAGGTGACCTGGTGCTAATACTCAGACTCAGCACAGGCTACAACAGACAGAGATGACGCACATTACCAGCTCACCAAAGGTGACCAGGTGCTAATACTCAGACTCCGCACAGGCTACAACAGACAGAGATGACGCACATTACCAGCTCACCAAAGGTGACCAGGTGCTAATACTCAGACTCCGCACAGGCCACAACAGACGGAAATGACATTAATTCAATATACTGGATATAGGAACTACAAATGAATGTGTTTGCAGGACTGATAAAATAACCAATTAGCATCAGCTAGAAGTGTGTACAACAGATGAGGAACAAGTATGGCAATCACCAGATCTATTGCTGGACTAGTTCTTTGGAAATACCAATGACTTCAGCCCAGCCACTGATTAATGTTGAAATATTCAAGTGACGCCTGTTAGCGAAGCAAACAAAAACACCCAAAAATGACTATACACAACTCTGAAGACTTCTCTTGGACATTACCACTAACAGAGATTAGTTGCTTAAGAATATTTGTCATCGTCTGGAAAGCTGTTTATTTCAGCCGCTGTTCTATTGGTTGATTTTGAATTATCTCCCTTCCCAAGTAGTTTTAGCGTCCAAATATTTCTTCATCTGATCTGTCTGAGCGTTATCCCTTAGCCCAAACTGTTTTTTCCCTTATGTAAATTATGCCTTTCTCGCAATCTGGACACTGTCACTTGATCGTGTCTTGTTTTTCTACACGTAGTATATATTTGCTATTTCTTGTCTTTGTGTGTGTGTTTTGTGCCATGTTTACCTGATGCTGTTTAGTCATTGTTTTGATTTCATCTCAAGCTGCCTTTTTCTAACTCTAGGTTTTCCGTTCCGGCACTTCCTTCGTGGCTCTTAATGTATCTGTCTGCTACAGCTTGTATGAATACAAACTATTTTCAATCTGTTGAACCTACAACATTCGGTTGCTACAGCTAAGAGGAAAGGCACCTGCTCCAGATTCGATGTTTGGAAATATTTGTTTTAAATCAGAGAGTGGTAAATGTTTGGAATTCATTGCCACATGAGGTAGGGGGGGGGGGGGGGGCAGGGACAATTAATGCATTTAAGAATAAATTGGATGCGCATAGCTTTTAGAGCAAGGTAATGTAAATGAAACTGGTTGTATACACACTCTACAGGGTCTTCTAAACATGTATACAGACGTTAAGTTAAGTTAAGCTCACAAGAAACGAACTCGCGAAACTGTGGCGTTTCGATTCTCGCAAGTTTCAAATGTCCTCTGGTATTGTGGAAAGTGAGATCAGCGTCTTGTCCTATCGGTTATGTATGAAACACTCGGCGGTTCTGTGTTGAGGCTGTGCCCGTTAAAGAACCACTGCAACTCTAAGATCGACAAGAGTAAGCTTCTAGCCGGGCAAACATGATAACGATAATGAGGATTCGTACCCGTTAGTGCCTGCATGAACACCAAAGGAGGACGACCCCTCCAGCAGAGAAACACAGAACAGATCAATCAGATGTTTGTCTGCGCACTTGATCGAAAGTACAAATAACCTCAACACCCCACAAGGTAGAAGAGGAGCGATTAAGTAAGTGACTCTATTGCTGGTCTCTTTCAGTTTTTCTATCGGGTTGTCAATATCGTTGTTTTGATGGGTTTTGAAGACCTTTTTGACTCAAGAATCTGTAACGATAGCTATGTTGTCTTTGTTACTGTCTTTGCTGTCTACAAACTATTTTGGTTCTCCTCTAAATAAGGACAGACGTTGCTTGAGCATTTTCAAATTGTTGTAAAAATAAATATTTATCTTTGTGTTTTTTTTGTAATTTCGTCTAAATATATTTCGTCATCTTCGGTTTGCTGGACAGTACCAAGTGTTAGAGTTTGTCTGCAATCGTGTATGTCTTTTGTATAAACTTGGCTGTTTTGTGTAGTTCACATATGGGTCTATCTTCATGTGTTGTCTGTCTGGGCCAGTGAGTTTGCCCCAGTACATCATATTCGTGGCAGATCTTTAGTATGTGTTCGGTAGACTGAGGTGCCTGCCTCCATGTACACAAGCCTGAGTTGTCTGTCCCTATAAACAGAAGACTGAGTTGTCTGTCCCAATGTACACACGCCTCAGTTGTCCGTCCCTATGTACATAAGATTGAGTTGCCTGTCACAATGTACACACGCCTCAGTTGTCTGTCCCTATATACAGAAGACTGAGTTGTCTGTTCCAATGTACACAAGACTGAGTTGCCCATCCCAATATGCACAAGCATGAGTTGTCGGTCCCTATGTACAGAAGAATGAGTTGCTTGTCCCCATGTACACACACCTGAATTGTCAATCTTCAATGCTGTGTACACGTGCCTAGGGAATTGATTGTGAACTGTCCTAAGGCTCATCGCAAAAGCTTGTCTTTGTCTGTTATCCTATTGTAATCATCTTGTGTTAATATTGACGGCTGTCTGATTGATTTGATCCTCCATATCTTCTGTTGGTCTGTAATGGGTTCACCGGTCGCTCGTTAGCAGCACCCTCCTTTGACAGTCGATGCGCTTCTCGTTTTCCGATATCCACTGGATGACAATCATGCGCTGGCTGCTCAGTTCAGACAGTAGAGGCTTTAGATCTGACGGTTTCCCTGAATTCAGTTCTTGGAGTGCTCATTCTGTACCCATCAGAAATACTACATGCTGTGAACTGATGACCAACATTTTCTTAGTTGCCACTCTGATTACCAGGATTTCAGCTCAGTTGCCACCATGTTTTTCTGGATTTTGGCTCAGTTGCTACCCTGTTTGTCTGGATTTTGGCTCAGTTGCTACCCTGAGTGTCTGGATTTTGGCTCAGTTGCCACCCTGATTGGCTGAATTTCAGCAGCATAATAATGACACAATTTTCCTGCTCGTACTCCGATCTTGTTCCTAATGTTGATTGGGTAATCTATGTTGACTCCTGCGCTTCCATTGGTTATATGATTCTTGGGCGATCCTTCTGTGTATACTTCAGGGGATTTGATCTGGCACTGACTTCAGTGGAGATGTCAGCTTTAGGGGGATGTCAGCTTCAGGGGAATGTCAACTTCATGTAGATCTGTAGTTTGTCTCCGAGGTAATTTTGTCTGGTGCATAAAACTGTTTCATTTAAGTCGTTCCATGGCTAAATTTTGACATGTGTCTTTCATTGGATGACTCCGCGTGCAGAGCAACTATTCCGCCTGTGTTAGTACCTGTGTGTCTCTACGTTCTCTTAGTGCTTGCATCCTCTTCGCTTTCCCCAGCTTCATTATCAGTGTTGATTTCTCTGTTACCCAATCATCTGGTTTTGCACCTTATCCAACTCTTTTAGTGTATACCATCTCCCCAGGTGGTTCCTTTGAACTTTCTCAGGACGGTTAACTTCCTGTGGGCTTTTTTTTGCTGCTGTTTTGGCATGTTTTATTCTTGTCAACCTTTCATGGAATATTGGTGCATTGTTTGTCTTCCGCCATGAGCTCTCCGTTCATCTTAATCACTCCATCATTTTGCTGGAGAGAATGAAACGCGTAGTGCTGCCATTTCCTGTTTTACAGTTAACAACACATCATCTACATACGGTTAAGACATGAATATCTCGTTTCAGAATTTGGTGAAGCTTCTGTTGCATACACTACTTTACAAATCCATTAGCGTGCATTGCACCTTTTGTTCTTTGTGATAGTTGGTTTATCTTTACAGCTCAATTTAATTTACAAAATGTTAGTCAGAATGTGCAAGATAAAAACTAAAAAGGTTAATGCATTTTATTGTTAACGAATAAAGTTATTAAAACTCAAATTATGTTTTTCAAATTCAAAGATACAGAATTGAATTATCTATCCCACAAAGTTTGTTTATAAAGCAAATACCGCTAAATAATAAGATTTGTTTGATTTGCGACATGGGACTTCAGATAAACCGGTCTGAAAGGGGTGCTACTCTAGTTGACATCAATGGACAATTGGGCTGCAAAGGGTTAATCAGATTATAATGTACACCAGTAGTCGGCACACCCAGTAAGTCTGCTAGTTATTTTCTAATGGCAAGTTCTATAGCGAGCTATCTCAAAAACGTATGTCAGTGTTAGCATTCCACCGATAGACACATATTAGAACTTGGTTCGTATGTCAGTGTTAGCATTCCACCGATAGACACATATTAGAACTTGGTTCGTATGTCAGTTTTATCATTCCACTAACAGACACATATTAGAACTTGGTTCGTATGTCAGTTTTATCATTCCCCTAACAGACACATATTAGAACTTGGTTCGTATGTCAGTTTTATCATTCCACTAACAGACACACATTAGAACTTGGTTCATTTGTCAGTGTTATCACTCCACCGACAAACTCATATTATAACCTGGTTCGTTTGTCAGTGTTATCACTCCACCGACAAACTCATATTATAACCTGGTTCGTTTGTCAGTGTTATCCTCCACCGTCAAACTCATATTATAACCTGGTACGAATGAATGACGTACTCAAAGGCAAGGAATTAGATCATTTATTGTATAATGATAACAGTGGATACTGAAATATATACACACTGGATGGCTCGAGATAAGGCGTCCGCCTCGGGTGTTGAAGGTCGCCGGTTCAAATCACCAGGAATATCGGGATGTTTTTCACGTGAACTTTTTGGAATGTCTCCGGATCTCGATGTAGTAGAGATCGGACGCAGGTGTCAGTGTCGAGCACGTTAAAATCCATCGGCAGATGAAAATCGATGCGTTGGCTTTAACGATCGCTGCCAGGACAAAATTCAAATTTATGTTAAAAATCTACCAAAATTTATTACGGGATTCTCGTCAGGTCTACGAGATCGTGCATTGGGCTGAGATTCTCCAGAAATATGGAGAACACAGCACTTATTGGTTAAACCGTGTGCATTGACGTTGATTCTTCGACTAAATTAACTGAACTAAACTATATATACACAAAACATAAAATGATATAATGGTTCTAGATCTATAAAAGAGATGTTTGGTGAAACATAATTACTAAAATAACAATATCTTTGTGAGAAGAATGGCATTCATGTTCTTCCACAATGTGTTTACATTGTGGTGTGTATTTTATTGACACTCGATTATAGTTATCAATGTGTTCACCTGCAAGCCTGTGTCTGTATTTGTCTTTAACCCAATTCATTATGGAAAACAGATTGACGAAGGTGAGTACAACAGAACAATACTTTAACTTTGAGCGCAATTCGAACCAAAATGTGCTGCTTGTCTGCTGAAAGGGAAGGGCCACACAGATTCGGAAGTGGTAATAACATTCTTCAGCTGTCACATCGCATTAAACGTCTATCAGCTCAGTTTCTGAGCAACCCATCTACCATCTGGGAAAACTGTCCGAAATACAGGTAGAACGTTTGATATGAAGGCCTCGTTAAAACTCTCAAAGATACACTTAGTTTATGATGAAGGCCTCATGAAAACTCTCAAAGATACACTTAGCTTATGATGAAGGCCTCGTGAAAACTCTCAAAGATACACTTAGTTTATGATGAAGGTCTCATGAAAACTTTCAAAGATACACTTACTTTATGATGAAGGCCTCATGAAAACTCTCAAAGATACACTTAGTTTATGATGAAGGCCTCATGAAAACTGTCCGCGACGCATCTAAATAGTTGTGTCAAGGTCAAAGTTCACTAAAAGAGCTGAAATAGGCCGTGGAAGCAGCTCAGATTTGGTCAAGTCCCTAAACCTCTGTTCAAATTTTTCACACAAACTCAAATGTCAGGTGAGGTCAGATCAGGTCAGGTCAGGTTAGACCATCCCGTAACCGGTGAGGTCGTTGGGGCATACATGAAGAAATCCTCACAGCAACCACGCCACCCTTCTCTGTCAGCGACCGCTGCCTGTGCCTCTTCTGGTAGGAGATTGGTCCATTCTTTAATATTGTCCTCCCATCGCTTCTTGGTACGGCCTCTTCGTTGTCTGTCTTGCACCTTTCCGTGGAGGATTGTATTTGCAAGACCGTTTGATCTCGATATGTGACCGTACCAAGTGAGTTTTCTTCTTTTAACAGTTGCCAAGAGGTCTTCAAAAGACCCTATTGCTGTTGTAATTCTATCTCGCATTTCCTCATTTGTAACTCGATCTTTGTACGTGACGTTTAAAAGTCTTCGGAAACATCTCATCTCCACGGCCTGTATCCTTCGCTGAAGGTCAGCTGTAACTGTCCATGTCTCACAACCATAGAGTAATATTGACAGGACCAGTGTACACATTAATCTGATTTTCGTGCATATTGCTAACCGTTTATCTTGCCAGATTTTGTTAAGCCGTGCAAGCGCCGCTATTGTCTGTGCTATTCTGGTCAACACCTCACATTTTGATCCTTCATCACTGACAATCGACCCAAGATATTTACAACGGTCAACCACTTCGAGTTTCTGACCATTAGCTTTTATCTTGCTGTTGAATTCTGTACTTGAACATCATTTGTCGCTCTTTAGTTCTCCCAATTTATTTTATTTTCCAGCTTATCGTTCAAACAGTGACAATATTTTCTTCTCGTCTGTCAAGGTTATTCTCCCAGAATGCACGTTTGTTGGCAAATACTTATACGTAGGATATCACCTTCCTCCACCCTCCAACGGTCCCCAACCCGCTCCCACCTCTCATACAATTGTATCCTTGCCCTGAAGTTGAAGATTCAGTTCGTTAAGTTTTTCCTGTGAAGTCCAATAGAGCAGCGAAATCCGACAGCCTCATAACATTTCCAAGCTATGTGTAGTAATCATCATGTTCTTTGAGCAACGCGGCAAATGCAGGCAGCAGATTATTGAAACGGCAAACGTATGCCCTGATGAGCCAATGTATTTCTGCTTGGAGCAGGAAATTCTTGCATTGGCAATTCAACTCGTATGTCCGGTCTTTGAACAAACGTCTTTTACGAGAATGGTCACTCACTTGTTGAATTATTTTAATGAGCTTCATTACTTCGTTGACATTTCAATAGTCTGCTCACATTGACTGGTGATGAATAATGCAGTGGTACGGAAGATAGTGTGCATACATGTCCAGTTTTCTTCATGTGGACACAATTCAAGTTTCCTACATATGGGCACAATTGCAGTTTCCTACTTCTGGGCACAATTCCAGTTTCCTACTTCTGGGCACAATTCCAGTTTCCTACATATGTGCACAATTCCAGTTTCCTACACATGGACACAATTCCAGTTTCCTACATATGGGCATAATTCCAGTTTCCTACTTCTGGGCACAATTCCAGTTTCCTACACATGTGCACAATTCCAGTTTCCTACATATGGACACAATTCAAGTTTCCTACATATGGACACAATTCAAGTTTTCTACTTAAGGCTTTGAATTATTTTTTTTGACACGAGTAAAAGCTGGAAATCCATCGTGAGCGACACCCATACGTTTTTTGTATCGGTACATTCCTAGACAGAAATTGTTTTCTCTGAGTCAATATCCCAAGGGTGGCCTTTCAATTGAATAATGATTAAAAGCTCTTCTTTCAGAGCAAAACGGCCGAAAACCATCCTTGTAAAGATGGGTGAGACGTGTCAATCATGTACGTAGACTCGGCAGATTGGGGTTATAAATATAAACATCTGTGCAAGTCATTACGCAACTGTAAAAAACAAAACATCACAAGACATAACTTCAACTCGTCTCATCACTAGACATAACCTCGTCTCATCACTGGACATAAGCTGATCTCATCACTAGACATAAGCTGGTCTCATCACTAGACATAACCTCGTCTCATCACTGGACATAAGCTCGTCTCATCACTAGACATAAGCTGGTCTCATCACTAGACATAACCTCAACTCGTCTCATCACTAGACATAACCTCGTCTCATCACTAGACAAAACCTAGTCTCATCACTAGACATAAGCTCGTCTCATCACTAGACATAACGTCGTCTCATCACTAGACATAAGCTCGTCTCATCACTAGACATAACGTCGTCTCATCAATAGACATAAGCTCGTCTCTTCACTAGACATAACCTAATCTCATCATTAGACATAGCCTCGTCTCTTCACTAGACATAACTTCGTCTCATCACTGGACATAAGCTCGTCTCATCGCTAGACATAACCTCAACTCGTCTCATCACTAGTGTAGCAGATCCTACAGTTTGCCCTAGGGTTATTCTAGCTTAGATCATTTTCACATTCATCCACATCAATTATGACCACAAACAGCAAATGACATAGCACACAGCAGGTGGCATAATTATTATATAATACTCATACCAGAAAAATGAGTAGAGAAATTACAAACACAATACAATACATATAATCTAAACTAAATATTCCTATATTATATATATGTTAATATAAATATTAACTAAAGCGGAAATTGTAAGCATTAGCTATTGATGGAATTCCCAACTATCAAAACCCAGTTTTGTTGTCGTACTCACATGACACACACATCTCCTTAACTGCATCCTCAACACACTTTATCAAGAACTCGTCCTCACTCAAATCCCCTCAGGCGGGCGATCTGGACATAATGCATTCAATATATTCTACGTATACTCACATATGATCTCTTAACTTAGTCGATCTGCGTATACACACAACTCTAGAGCATACCTCGTTCCCTTTGTGTCTACACACACCACACACACATCTAGATCTCACCTAGTCTTAACTCGTCAGGACATATCTCGTTCACAAGTTGTCCTGCATACATCACACATTCAGATTATCTCTAGATACAAAATGCCCACACACACCTATTTGAGCAGCTGACCCCGCCTCAATGTCGTATGCGGTTTGAGCGATCCTGTTCTATCTCTAACATTCGTACAACACTCTATCAATCGCTCCTCTATCTAAGTCGGTGAGCTAAACAGACTCCTATCTACATTCTCTCTCCATGGCCAGCCTGCTTGAGCTAAACTTTGTCTAGTGTTATATACTCTCAAGCTAGGGGGACGGCGTGGCCTAGTGGTTAAGTGGCACGGCTCACAACCAGAAGGTGCTGGGTTCGATCCCCATCACAGCACCGGCCGTTACCCCGGGGAAGTAGACCCTTAGAAAATGCAGGAGGAAGCAGACCCTTACATAAAATGCATGCTGAAGTCGGATGCACTGGGCCGACTGGCGCAAAATAAAAACCACAGAGCAACGCACACCGCCTTGGGGATAAGAGAAATAAGGCGAACGCAAAAAAAAATTTAAAAAAAATAAAATATACTTTCAAGCAGTATCAGAGCTGACCAATGGATCTCAGGAGTATGGCTCTATTCAGTCGTTATTGGAACGAATTACTCCTGTCACTCATCTATCGCAGCAAGCTTCGCTGCCCTCCCGTCTGTCACTCACCTCCACTACCCAAATCGGAACGCCAGTCGTCAGTTCCTACCTGTACATTCTTTCCCCAACTCCGATTTCCTTTGCTGAGACGGTGAGTGACCTTGGCGTAGTGACCAGATAGAGAGTGACCTTGACACGCATGTATGTACCTTTGTTCTCAGCAACCACATAACCCCTGCCCTAAACGCTCATGCTTCAGCTGGAACTGTTACATTACCTCCCTAAACTACAGACCGAAACATGGATGGTCATTTTTTTCATCTGCCAAATGACCACCCTTTTCGTCTCCACTATCCATAATGCAAACACCACTCCTGTTTACAACTGCACTCAAATTGTACATGCATCCAAAACACATGTCATTTGATACATGCAAACTTTTTGTAATACATACATAATCAATACAAGAAGAAGAAAAACACTGTTGCTGGTCGTTTTTACAATACAAGCAACCCCTTTACATCGTCAAACATGTTCAATTCTGTCCCTGCAGGACCTTTAGCTCATCAAAGCACAAACACCTTAAGGAATTCTCCTTACTCATTGAGGTCAACATACCCCGCCCTGTATCCTGAACTTTTATCTAAGGACACACCCTTCATTGTTACACTCGAACAGTTCAGATCAATTTTCCTAGGCGGTCTCATTATCACGCCTCTCCTTACGACCCATTCATACTAACTCCTGTTATGCCACGAACTTACGTGGATTTATCCTCAGGCTGGTATCAGTGTCTCTCTTTGACACATATCCCCTGCTAAAAACACGACAAAATTCTTTGTTTCCCATAAAAACATATTTGCCAAACACATGTCATAGTCAATATTACAGAACAATTTGAACATTCAAATTATTCAGATTCTGATAACTTAGTCTTCTCTTCAAAGACTCCACATACATGTGATAGAATATACACTATAACAAGTCATTAACATCTACTGTTACATCACTAAGTCCCATTACGTCAGCCAGCTCAGTTTCCCAACATGCTAGTCCTTTTTCTGAAACTCGTGGCAACCTCTGTTTGCAGAGGCCTACAGTCTGGGATGAGATACACTTCTCAGCAGAGCAGTGCCTTGATACCTATATCGATATATGTAATCATATTTAAACAACAAAACAGCAATCAAACAAAGAAAAATGCAATGCATACTATGTCGACCATACAACCACAAATTTTCAAAGTATTTGCAAGCATAAATATGACCATGATATCCCCATTTAAGTCCGTAAGTATCATATATGGATATTATCTATGTTGGCACATGTATTCGATTTTAAACAAACCAAACAACTAATTTAAAAAAAGCAAGTCATGCCATTGTCAAAACCCAAACACCAAATACAAATGTCCAAATATTTGCACGCATACTCATGATATCAACATTTCAGTCCGTAAGTATCACACATTGACACTTATGTCAGAACACCTAATCATGTTTAAAAAACCAAAACAACAACTAATTAAAGTGCAAGTTATACAATTGTCAAAATACAAATGCCAGTGGTCAGTTCCTACCTGTACATTATTTCCCCAACTCCGATTTCTTTTGATGAGACGGTGAGTGACCTTGGCGTAGTGACCAGACAGAGAGTGACCTTCGCACGTGTTGAGTTACCTTTCTTCTCAGCACCCACATCACCCCTGCCCTAAACGCGCATGCTTCGGCTCGAACTGTTACACTAGACATAACTTCGTCTTATCACTAGACATAACCTCGTCTCATCACTAGACATAACCTCGTCTCATCACTAGACATAAGCTCGCCACATCACTGAACATAAGCTCGTCACATTACTAAACATAAGCTCGTCACATCACCAGAGATAAGCTCGTCATTTCACTAGACATAACCTCGTCTCATCACTGGACATAAGCTCGTCACATCACTAGACTTAAGCTCGTCTAATCACTAGACATAACGTCGTCTCCTCACTAGACATAAGCTCGTCTCATCACTAGACATAACGTCGTCTCATTACTAGACATCACCTCGTCTCATCACTAGACATAACGTCATATTATCATTAGACATAACCTCGTCTCATCACTAGACAAAACGTCGTCTCATCACTAGACATAAGTTCGTCTCATCACTAGACATAAGCTCGTCTCATAACTAGACATAACGTCATATCATCACTAGACATAAGCTCGTCTCATCACTAGACATGACGTCATATCATCACTAGACATAAGCTCGTCTCATCACTAGACATAACGTCGTCTCATCACTAGACATAAGCTCGTCTCATCACTAGACATAACCTCGTCTCATCACTAAACATAACGTCGCCTCATCACTAGACATAACGTCGTTTCATCACTAGACATAAGCTCGTCTCATCACTAGACATAACCTCAACTCGTCTCATCACTAGACATACCGTCGTCTCATCACTAGACATTAGCTCGTCTCTTCACTAGACATAACTTCATCTCATCACTAGACATAACCTCGTCTCATCACTAGACATTCGCTCAGCCCGTTTCATCACTAGACGCAGCTCAACGTCTCAAATATTGGTAGAAAATTGGCTGGATTTCATAGCGGATATTACGTTAGATTTGTGTTTGAAGTTATCAAATAACGCAACTTCTGATCTAGAAAAGTTTCTTTTACTATTACCTCACCTTTATGTAGCCTCTTCCCTCTGGCTAAGATCTGAGAGACACGATTTTCTTCCCTCTTCATGTGACCTCTTTCTTTTGGCTAAGATCTGAGAGACACGATTTCCTTTCATCTTCATGTGACCTCTCTCTTTTGGCTAAGATCTGAGAGACACGATTTTCTTCCATCTTCATGTGACCTCATCCTTTGGCTAAGATCTGAGAGACGCGATAAGACGCGTTTGTGGCAACCTGAATTGTTTCATGTTGTAAATTTTAAGCTGATTAACTTAACGTGGCGACTGCATGTTGGCTTAGAAGACCCCGCAGAGTATGTATACAACCAGTATCGTGGAAAAGCGGGGGGAGGAGGGGAGGGGGGGGGGTTAACCCATGTGAATCCATCTTAGTAGACTCAAACACTAGAGCAAAATATACCCGCATCCTGTTAGGCGGCATCTATGCTGCTTTTAACAAATCACCTAACCATAACTGATGTAATGCCATGTCACACAGCTAGTCGCCTCTTACGACATGCTCTCTGTGGGACAGTGGTGTTATTCTTTTCTTTGTCATACGCAAAGGTCCCGGTAAACCACGTAACAGCAAATAGCTGACAACTAAACTGATTTTTCAATTGTCTTTTTCTCTCTTCCTTTTATGGCATGTTTGACAGGAAATCTTTGTCAACTATTATTGAGTGATTTGTTTTGAAATGTCCTTTAACCATTGCTTTATTTTTCCCTACAGCCACACGTGTATTGTTCAGCAAATGAGCACACTTGTCGATAACTATCCACAAAGAAATACTCTTTCTTCTAATTTCGAAATGAAGTGACACGTTTTTGTATTGTTATTGTTATTAATTATGTTGGTTAATAGGAATACACAGAAGACAATTTAACATCTCAAACACGCAGAAGATGACCCCCCAGTTATTTTTGTTAAACAACCCGCCATCCGAATGCAAATCGTTACAATTCATGCGCATGTGCCTCAAATGAATAATTCAATAGCAAGCAGATCGTGTATGTGTGGTTTCACGTTTGTCAAGATGGCGTGTCTGCTACTTCCTTCATATATTGTCAGCTAATGTTAGAGCGTCTAGCACGATGACTTTCGTTGCCTACAAACCAGAGTTGTCATCTTCACATCCAACTAATATTCGATTTAGTCCATATAGTTTTGTCAATTCGAAATCGGAGTTCAATAATGTAAGGCATAATTTTAAGGAGAAAATATTTCTCACGAAACACATAAAATACCTTCATCAGCTACCAGTTCCTCGCGAGCGCCAGTTTGGCGATCGTGGGATGAAGCCCATTAAAATTGTGTATGGGGGAGTGAGAGAGAGAGGGAAGGGGGGAGGGGGTGTTGTTGAAAGAGTACACTACCTTCCCCCACCCCTTCCGTCCTGAGCCACATTGAGGAAGTATACATTTTCATACTCTTGTGTCCATCTAGTTATACGTGTGCTCTTCTGTTATGCTAGAAAATGTTATCCATTTACAGATCCTAACCATCACTTCCCTTTAAATGCATTACTTTAAATTTGTCATAACCGTGATTTCTGATCCGTCCAAGTTTTTATGTCTTCCTTGAATTGTGTGGTAAATAGCTTTTAAGTACTCCAAGGTGGTTTCCTAGCTGAGCGATATAGGTTTCATCCGAAATTGGTGCGCGATATTGTGTTAGATCGCGAACAGTCCCTGGGTCAACCCAACCTAACAATTTGGATATCCAACAATTTGTGTGAAATAAAGGCGGCCGGAGTGATGCTGACCACGTGACCTCTAGTGTGCCGATAGTAAAGAAAATATGGGACATCCACCAAATCCCCAAATAATCAGCATTGTTGTGTAAACAATATTACACGGACTGACAGTTGTGTCTCACGTGCTTCCCTTTTTGTTAATGTTGGTAGGTTGTCTATCATGTGCTTCCCTTTTTGTTAATGTTGGTAGGTTGTCTATCATGTGCTTCCCTTTTTGTTAATGTTGGTAGGTTGTCTATCATGTGCTTCCCTTTTTGTTAATGTTGGTAGGTTGTCTATCATGTGCTTCCCTTTTTGTTAATGTTGGTAGGTTGTCTATCATGTGCTTCCCTTTTTGTTAATGTTGGTAGGTTGTCTATCATCTCCAGGAGTCGTGTTCTTGTTGCAAATGAAAGGGAGCTTCTTCGTGTCGTGTATAGGAATGCAGTGCCATTAAATATGCGTAAACTGACATAGGTGAAGCTGTTTTACCTAATGTAAACCTGTCCTCTCTTCTGTCAGTAATGGGTTAAAGTTTGGTTACTCCTCGAATGTTCTGTTTCTGTTTAAATATCTCATCTCGAGTAATGATTATCTGCATCTGCATTTAAATGGTGGCTATTTTGTTCCAGGTGAATATTTAAAGCTGTTACCCAGGTGAATATTTAAAACTGTTACCCAGGTGAATATTTGAAGCAAATACCCAGGTGAATATTTAAACCTATTACCCAGGAAAATATTCAATATTCAAATACTTACTGCCTGTGTCCAAGTCACTACGTCCCACATCATACTTCCACATGGATTGCCCTGACCTGCCACTCAGCAGGTCGTCCATACTGAAAGTCTCCGGGAGATTAGACAGATCATCATGTGGTCTTTGTCTTCTGTTGCTCCACATTCACATGTTTCATATCGGTATCCCTATATTTTTAGGTCTTTTCTCCCTCGTGACATGCCAGTTTGAAGTCTATTTATGAACTTAATGATTTAAGAGCAGTACTCTTTCAACTATGCCAGCAGTCCGCACCCAAAAGAGTAGTGGTACAGTGGGTTCCATCCCATTATAACATCCAAGGCAACGAGGAGGCAGACAGACTGGCAAAAGAAGGTGCGAGTCTACCACAACCAGATACTAGTATGACATACGAAGAGTCAAAACGGCTTATTTGAGCTAGATACATGACCAAATGGGAAACAGAACATACTGGCTACACAAAAAACGATGCCTATTACCAGTTGAACAGTAGAGAGCAGGTCGTGGTCTTCAGACTTCGCACTGGCCACAATAGACTCAGGTACCACCTATTCAAGAAATTGAAGATAGGTGGCACTGACGAATGCTCGTGTGGTACAGGGAAAATGACCGCTGAGCATTTGCTGCAAAACTGCCTGACATACGAGGACCAAAGAGAGCAGATGTGGCCATCACCAGTGGCAACACTAGACAAGCTCTATGGCAGTGTCGATAGCCTCAGGATGACCGCTGCGTTTTTCGAAAAAATGAAAGTCGATGTCTGACTGCGTAAGAAGAAGAAGAAGAAGAAGAAGAAGAAGAAGTCTATTTAGTGAGCATTCTAATGCCAATCTGACCATCTTAGAGCTCAATAATTTTAGAAGGTGATGATTTCCTGGCAGGGAGCTATTGATTGAATTCTTTTGAAAGCACCTCGCTTTGTTATGTTACAACAAGGCAACATTTGTGAAAGTACAGATACAAGGAGGCAACATTTGTGAAAGTACAGATACAAGGAGGCAACATTTGTGAAAGTTCAAATACAAGAAGGCAACATTTGTCAATTGCAAAGATGGTTTCCGCCAATTATCCAGCACATAAATGTGACGGCATAATTAAGCTAACCTAGGAAGTAGACAGGATATGACGTCAAAATTGGCATAACGTAGGAATAAGAAATAATTTGACAGCAACATGTGACGGAAGAATTGAGCGAATGTAGGTCGGAGACAGGATGTGGCGGTAAAATGGAGCAAATGGAGGCAGGAGACAGGAATTGACGGTAAAATTGAGCGAATGGAGGCAGGAAACAGGATGTGACGGTAGAATTGAGCGAATGGAGGCAGGAGACTGGATGTGACGGTAGAATTGAGCGAAGGGAGACAGGAGACAGGATGTGACGGTAACACTGAGCGAATGGAGACAGGAGACAGGATGTGACGGTAACATTGAGCGAATGGAGACAGGAGACATGATGTGACGGTAGAATTGAGCGAATGGAGGCAGGAGACAGGATGTGACGGTAGAATTGAGCGAATGGAGGCAGGAGACATGATATGACCGTAAAATTGAGCGAATGGAGGCAGGAGACAGGATATGACGGTAACATTGAGCGAATAGAGACAGGAGACAGGATGTGACGGTAACATTGAGCGAATGGAGGCAGGAGACAGGATATGACGGTAACATTGAGCGAATCGAGGCAGGAGACAGGACATCATTTAATAAATACCAATCTAGAGGGCGCCACAATTTCCCATTACTGGCCAAGCTCTAATCTCAATTTGTACAGAAGACCATCATTACTCGCGTTTTATTTATCAGCACACACTTTCAAGCTCTCCATGTCTGGACATTTTTTTTCATTCCATCTTTCCGTGTTTACAGCTGTATCTATTTGAAAAACTTCATTTAGTTGCAGAATATATATCTCGTCTCTTGCATGAATGCATACAGCGTGGTTTCTCCCGCACTTTATAGCCCCCCTCTCCTGTCTCGTCTTGGCAGTTTCAATCCAACTGCTGAAATTTTGTTACGTTCAAGGACACATTACTGTCTCATCTTCTTGTGTCTCTTTCAATCAGTTTATGTCTCCCTCCATCAGTTTCTGTCTTTTTATAATTCATAAATATGTTGTCATGTTTGTTAATATATGTGCAGGGGAGTACGGCATGTTCCATCACAGTGTTTAGACAACACAAATTATATATTTGCGAATGCTGTTATGAGCTTAGATTATTGATTCTTATTTGAGAACAAACAATACAAATCGAATTTACTCTGTGGCTCTGAAGATGCATTCATTCTTGCTTGTTCAGTGCTTTTATATGTAAGTCTGCCTTGTTGAGGCTCGATAGCTTGCTCGTTTCATCGATCACTGAGCTGTGCTCGGGGGAAGCTCTGTTTCTGACAGGGTCACTCAAGCCGGACAGGTCATAGGAGAAGGTTAACAAATGGTAAAGTGAGTCCCATATCAGGAACTGTGGTAGGGGATGAAGTGTTAGAGCCGTTATTTTACTAAGCCACATCTTTGGGAGGTCGGGTGGCCAGTTCCCTTCCTGACTGTGTTTTTCGGTACTTGGGTCTTGATTCACCCCAACCAAAATATTTATATTTAGCACCAGATTTGGAGGCTGTGATGTCACAGGATAGTCCACTTTTTAACGGAATTGTCAATAAACATAGATTTAATCCTCAAGCAGTAAATGACTCAGTCAACTTTATTGACCCTACCACAGATGACTCAATGACTCCATCAACTTGGTTGACCCTACCACAGATGACTCAATGACTCCATCAACTTGGTTGACCCTACCACATGTGCACATATTCAATGCATCGAACGTTCTTGGAAAACGGCAAAGGAGAGAAACAAGCGCCAAGATGGCACATACAAGCATGTGCTTGATGTGTCATGTGCGAGTTCACGTGGCGTCGATACATCAAAGTAAGTGGTTTGGACGGTTTCCAGCGCTACTCTCGTCGACATGGTTCAACTCTGACCACCTTATTATTACAATTGTGGTGTTTGGTCGTTCAATTATTTCATTTTGCCTGCCAGGAAAGTTCTTTCTACTCATGTTTAGGGCCCTTCATACTTCCAGAAGATTGCTCTACACAAATAATCTGTATCTACGTTGTTACTTATCTATTTAAAATAACATTATATCGTTTTGTCCTCCCGTAACCTCAAATGGAATGATTAGCTACCGTTATCAGCTTTCAAATGCGTATGATGGGAACCCAGTGAGCTCTTTTTGGGGTGAATTAAAACGTAAGTACCTCTTTCTCCTGCTTTAACCGTCAGTCAGGTACCCATTTACAGCTGAGTCTATTAGAACGCACGTAGCGGGAGGGAAACCTCGCACCTTTTGCCATGAGAAGCGTGTGCATTGTTTTAGAGAACAGCCGGACTATATTGATAAGGAACAGTTGTAGCTGGGGAAGTCACAAGTCAGTGGTACAACGCTGGGCTGTACCAGGCCATGCCCACCTCACGGCTCAAGTGGTACAACACTGGGCTGCACTAGTTCACGCCCACCTCACGGCTCAAGTGGTACAACACTGGGCTGTACCACACCATGCCCACCTCACGGCTTAATTGGTACAACGCTGGGCTGTAGCAAGCCATGCCCACCTCACGGCTCAAGTGGTACAACGCTCGGCTGTACCAGGTCATGCCCACCTCACGGCTCAAGTGGTACAACGCTCGGCTGTACCAGGCCATGACCACCTCACGGCTTAAGTGGTACAACGCTGGGCTGTACCAGACCATGCCCACCTCACGGCTCAAGTGGTACAACGCTCGGCTGTACCAGGTCATGACCACCTCACGGCTCAAGTGCATTCTTTCCTTGTTCTTTACTTTCTGTCGTTTATCAATTATCGCCACAGATCACAAGGACGTGCAGATCAGCGGATATGGGACGTCTGCCTTTTTTAGACGATCCCCTATGTGGCGGGCAATGCCAGCGTACCATCACTACAGATGGGCTGGAAAATCTGCCTGAGGGTTAATGAGACGGCCGACCCTGATGTTTACGCTACGTCCCTGGCAGGATGTGACGATCACGTGACACAGACAAACATGACTTCCTCGCTTCGGTAATACTGAAAAGATGCGTCCATATACCCTCGCCCTCCCTCCTACACCCTTGCCCCATCTCTTTTTTGGAATTGGATGCGTCTAGGAAATTAAAACTGCCGATAGGTCTCCTCCAACTGGCAGCAACTGAGGAATATATCAGCTTTTGTCCAGGAGACATTGGGCTGTTAAGAGCTACCAGCTGACAGCTAAAGAGGTTGCATCATCGTCATCTCTATCATCATCACCGCCATCATCACCATCAGCATCATCAGCCTCACCTTCACCATGTTCACTATCCCCAACATCAGCGCCATCATCATCATCAGCATCATCACCCTCACCTTCACCATGTTCAATATCCCCAACATCAGCGCCATCATCACCCTCACCTTCACCATGTTCACTATCCCCAACATCAGCACCATCATCATCATCAGCATCATCACCCTCACCTTCACCATGTTCACTATCCCCAACATCAGCGCCATCATCATCATCACCCTCACCTTCACCATGTTCACTATCCCCAACATCAGCACCATCATCACCCTCACCTTCACCATGTTCACTATCCCCAACATCAGCGTCATCATCATCATCAGCATCATCACCCTCACCTTCACCATGTTCACCATCCCCAACATCAGCACCATCATCACCCTCACCTTCACCATGTTCACTATCCCCAACATCATCATCATCATCCCCCTCACAATCATCATCATTGTCACGTTAAGAACCCCCCCCCCCCTCCCTCCCCTCCACCAACTCACCCCAACTATCGTTAAGTGCTCGTGAAGATCGTGCTACAGCTGCTGTTCTTGTATCTTACCGTTGACCCTCGTGTGTACGACAAGGTCACTTCTGCTGACACGTCTCATTCTCGTCCTGTGTTTCTTATCTCTGTAATGGAACATATTACATGTATTTTGAGTACCGATGTAGGTAGGGTGCGCATGTATTTAGAGTACCGATGTAGTATAGTGCGCATGTATTTAGAGTACCGATGTAGGTAGGGTGCGCATGTATTTAGAGTACCGATGTAGTATAGTGCGCATGTATTTAGAGTACCGATGTAGGTAGGGTGCGCATGTATTTAGAGTACCGATGTAGTATAGTGCGCATGTATTTTGAGTACCGATGTAGGTAGGGTGCGCATGTATTTAGAGTACCGATGTAGTATAGTGCGCATGTATTTAGAGTACCGATGCAGTATAGTGCGCATGTATTTAGAGTACCGCTGCAGTATAGTGCGCATGTATTTAGAGTACCGATGGAGTATAGTGCGCATGTATTTAGAGTACCGATGTAGTATAGTGCGCATGTATTTAGAGTACCGATGGAGTATAGTGCGCATGTATTTAGAGTACCGATGTAGTATAGTGCGCATGTATTTAGAGTACCGATGTAGTATAGTGCGCATGTATTTAGAGTACCGATGTAGTATAGTGCGCATGTATTTAAAGTACCGATGTAGTTAGGGTGCGCATGTATTTAAAGTACCGATGTAGTTAGGGTGCGCATGTATATAGAGTACCGATGTAGTTAGGGTGCGCATGTATATAGAGTACCGATTTAGTTAGGGTGCGCATGTATATAGAGTACTGATGTAGTTAGAGTGCGCATGTATTTAGAGTACCGATGTAGTTAGGGTGCGCATGTATTTAGAGTACCGATGTAGTTAGGGCGCGCATGTATTTAGAGTACCGATGTAGTTAGAGTGCGCATGTATTTATAATACCTATGTAGAGTGCTGATATAATTAGAGTGCATGTGTATTTAGGGTGTATTCAAATGTTTCTAAGTATGTTCCGGCATGGTTTTACGACAAAAACGACTTAATCAGGGGAACCAAACCACACATATGAGTTAGCAAATCGCAGAAGAGAGGACGAACATTCAATACAGATTTTAACACGAATATGAAAAAGGTTCTTATCTAAGTAGGCGTGTTCAAATAAAACCGGACCACACTGCAACAAGTGAATTTGCATATAATGAGCATGATGACGTCACTTCTGATATAAACAGCACATACCAACCGACAAGTTTGCAAAATGTCATTAAGCTCAGACTTATAATTTCATCAGCAGACAATTGAAAACATGGCTGGTGTGATACGGAATCCGTCCAGAGTTGATCAGCGAGCGGTGATTTGGTTTATAATAGCTGAAGGATGTCGACCAGTTGACATTCATCGCAGAATGCAGGCAGTGTATGGTAACAAAAGTGTGTAGAAGACAACAGTGAAGAACTGGGCAACGATTTTTAAAGAATGACGTGAGTCAATGGAACAATATCTGCCTGACCTGGTCTCTATACTTGTGAGACATGGACATAGACACGGCCGCTGACAGAGAAGGGTGGGGTGGGGTTGTGAGCATGTCATCATGTTTGCCCCAACGACCTCACTGGTTACGGGATGACCAGTTCTTCACTGTTGTCTTCGACACACTTTTGCCACCATACACTGCCTGAATCCTCGATGAATGGCAAATGGTCGACATCCTTCAGCTGTTATAAAACGAATCACCGCTTGCTGATCAACTCTGGACGGATTCCGTATTACACCCGCCATGTTTTCAACGGTCTGCTGAGGAAACTATGAATCAGAGGATAATGATATTTTGCAAACTTGACGGTTGTATGTGCTGTTTACATCAGCAGTGATGTCATCATGTGCATCGCACGTATGTTCGTTTATTGCAGTTTGGTCCCGTTTTATTTCAACACGCCTCGTAGGTTAAGCATGGCGACCTGTCAGTAAGCGCGAGAGAGTCCCTTAATGGTAAGATCACTTCTTCTTCTTCTTCTTCTTCTTCTTCTTCTTCTTCTTCTTCTTCTTCTTCTTCTCCTTCTCCGTTCGTTCTCAATCTCCCGATAACAAGCCATGAACAGGGTCTTGCAAGTAGCAGGATGTAGTCCGGAGAACGGACTAAAAGTTGTTTTCATGTTATGTTTTCTGACCCACATGTAAATCATTTAACCGCGAAGCCTCTGTATGCTACATTGTATTCTGATAACAGGTCATGAGATAACACTTTGCTGAAACCCCCTTTCATCTTCTTGAAATGTCATGTTTGGTTTTCATTTCGTGCAGTCGCTGTCCCTAATGCATGTTTCTGTTGCTATCGTTCTTCAGCCTTTGATGTCAGGTTCCTATAATGATGATAGCATGCTTAGATTTGCCCTTATTGAACATGCCAGAGTAGTATATATGGCACAGTTATCAATCTGTTTCATTTAGATTGTTCTCTACATTAATGGCCCTATCAATTGTGAAACGTTGTTTGTGCCCTAACAATGCATATACCGACACTGTTTATCAAATATTGCAGAATATAGACGGAAACTCTGGATACATCCACAGTTACAGATATCATTTAAATGTTTTGTTGTTCGTCCATCACATGTGATAAAGACCACTCTCTTTGTTCAGTCGTGTGGACAGTCTTTTCTCTTGTTGTGTCCGCTGAAATGGGTGACTTATGCAGTGATTTGGATGAAAGTGAGGAAGAAATTGCGCCTTTTGCAAAACTCTCTGGTCCTGAGCTACATTTAGCCAGTCGTAACTGTGACGGCTGAAGATAGCAAAAGATGCAGATTTTTCCATTATGGTTTACTCTCGAAGTCTTTCCTTTAAAGAGTTGTCCCGTAAGGCAGCGGAGGGTGTGGCATCAATGTGTGTGTGTCGTGCTTTTCCCAAAACCGCAAGAGGTCGTAGAGACATCTCTCAGCGTGTGAGTGGTGAGTTGAGCATCTCTCCGGGGCCGTGTTCTAGTCCATTATAGTCGTGTCGAAATTACACAGTCACACTAAAACCGACGCTAATTGCAGCTAGGGCGAAGGGTGCCAATCTCGTAAAGTTAAGCCGTGATAACTGGACCTTGGACACACGACACATAGCCGATGCCCAGGCCAGGGTAATCGAAGAAAATAAAACACAAAAACAAACGAATTAACCAGTCCAAATGGAAAACTACGACACGTATCCGTGAACACAAGTGTAAGTCGTCGGCTAGTGTGAAATTCGGTCAAATCCTTGACCTGACGGCATCTACCTGGTAGGTTAAAAAATTCTCTGAATTGACGACTAGTGTTTGAATGAAAGATGATGTTATGGAAAATATATATTTATAAGTTGGTAGTGACCTTGACGAAAGGACATGGCAGACGTGACCTTCAATTATATTCTCGAACAGAAGTTAATTAATTGTTGGAGTTGAAAATGTCCTTGATTGAGCGAAATACAAATATCAAATTATGTGTTTTGCTTGAGAAGTCACCCTCACAGAGACACACATTGCTTGAAAAGCATAAACCGTAATAAAGAGAACCAAAAAGCTTGGAAGGTCTGTATACCACAACCAGAGAACTTGGAAGGTATGTATGCTACAACCAGAAAACTTGGAAGGTCTGTATGCCACTACCAGATAACTTGGAAGGTATGTATGCTACAACCAGAAAACTTGGAAGGTCTGTATGCCACAACCAGAGAACTGGGAAGGTCTGTATGCTACAACCAGAGAACTGGGAAGGTATGTATGCTACAACCAGAAAACATGGAAGGTCCGTATGCCACAACCAGAGAACTGGGAAGGTCTGTATGCTACAACCAGAAAACTCAGGAAATCAGATTAATAAAAGACAAGTTGGGAAGGAGGATAACATATCTTGAAAAAAACAAAATAAGGTGGATAGAAAAATGTGAACAACTTCTATATAAACCCCCAACCTGACATTTTACCTGCCGAAAAAGACTTCAAAGTTAACTTTGGCAATCCAAGTAAAAAAGAGATGAAGGAGGCAATTAACCCGTTAAAGGATTGAAGACTGCAAAGGCTAATGGGATATCAGCTGAAACTATCAAAGCAGGCGTTGCAGCATCCGCCAATATTCTTTACAGTTTTATTGTAAATAAATGGATACAGAAGGAATCTTCAAACGTGTGGAGAGAATGATTATCAATTCAAGCTACCAATAAAAGGCGGTCTACAAGAAGATTAAAATTACAGAGAAATGGCGGTCTTATTTGTACCTGGGTACGTGTTAAGCAGAGTTATACTCGAAAGACAGACACAGGCTGCGTGTACCAAGTTAAGAGACGAGCAAAGAGGTTTCAGGAGAAACATATTATGTCCAGAAGAGATGGACACATTGAGCATACTTGTAGAGCAGTTGTTCGAATAGAATTCAAATTCGTACACCAACGTTTTTGATCATGAAAAAGACTTTCACAACGTTGTTAGAGATACAGTCTGGCAAGTACAGCGACACTATGTGATCCAGCGAAAGCCCCCCCCCCCCCCTCCCCCACCCCCAGCAAGTAGTGTAGATGTGTGATGATAAGCAGTTTCCAGTTTTGCACGAGAAAAAATGTGCAGAATCATTTAACATTACATATGTGTTCTTACGACTTATTGACAAAACTAAGATGGCCGCGTCTAGCTGGCTGCCCTCTCGACTCGCTCCGGCGTTTGTGTCGTTTTCTGCAGTTTGCTGGTTCCTGTTCGGATAATAACTCGCCATTCCTTCATCAGGTGGCATCAAGGACTTTATTCCATGAAATTCACGTACTTTCGTTCTGTTATCATGTTGCATCTTCTTGCGGTTGTTCCTGGCTTAAACTATGAGAAAACAGTCCAGGATGGCGTTGAACGTTCCGCTAGATTGTAGCACATAATTCAGCCCATGTTGTTTACTACTCAAGGGCCTTCTTGCTTCGATTTCGTCCTGCCCTCCTCTACCGGAGGTTACACCATACCTCCCAACACCGTACTCTCAGCCAAGCAAGAGTCGCGCTGACCCGAAGGTGGACACATCCAGAAGCCACGGGGGCGGAACAGGGAGTCAGGCACAGACAGACTAGGAACGCTACACAAACATTGGTTCAACACACACTCCTCCCGGCCCTCATCCCGAGCCAGCAGAGTACTGGGCTCCACCTCAGGAGTCTGTAGAGCTTTCGGTCAACACACTACGCATGAACAACCCTCAGTAGTTGGACTTGGTAGCGGTCGATCGTCGCAACGGCCCTCTGGCGCCTAAGCTAACATTATCTAATATATATATTCCGTAATACCGGATCTTACGTGGCTGGTTTGATCATTTGTATATTCGACATTTCTATCATTTCTGTCATTTCTGTCATTTCTATCCTTTCTGTCATTTCTATCATTTCTGTCATTTCTATCATTTCTGTCATTTCTATCATTTCTGTCATTTCTGTCATTTATATCATTTCTGTCATTTATGTCATTTCTATCATTTCTGTCATTTCTATCATTTCTGTCATTTCTATCATTTCTGTCATTTCTATCCTTTCTATCATTTCTGTCATTTCTATCATTTCTGTCATTTCTATCATTTCTGTCATTTCTATCATTTCTGTCATTTCAGTCATTTCTAACATTTCTGTCATTTCTATCATTTCTGTCATTTCTATCATTTCTGTCATTTCTGTCATTTCTAACATTTCTGTCATTTCTAACATTTCTGTCATTTCTATCATTTCTAACATTTCTGTCATTTCTATCATTTCTGTCATTTCTAACATTTCTGTCATTTCTAACATTTCTGTCATTTCTAACATTTCTGTCATTTCTAACATTTCTGTCATTTCTGTCATTTCTATCATTTCTATCATTTCCGTCCTTTCTATCATTTCTGTCATTTCTATCATTTCTGTCCTTTCTATCATTTCTGTCATTTCTATCATTTCTGTCCTTTCTATCATTTCTGTCATTTCTATCATTTCTGTCATTTCTATCATTTCTGTCATTTCTATCATTTCTGTCATTTCTATCATTTCTGTCATTTCTGTCATTTCTATCATTTCTATCATTTCTGTCCTTTCTATCATTTCTGTCATTTCTATCATTTCTGTCATTTCTATCATTTCTGTCCTTTCTATCATTTCTGTCATTTCTGTCCTTTCTATCATTTCTGTCATTTCTATCATTTCTATCATTTCTGTCATTTCTATCATTTCTATCATTTCTATCATTTCTGTCATTTCTATCATCGTGAGACATAACCAGAAGAACATCTACATTCCATTTCATTTGTCACAATTAAACTCACATTTTAGCACTTGCATTTTCCGGCATACTAAAGAATTTAGCCATTGAGATTACCATGTTTGTCGTTGGAAGATATTACACAATATTTAAATTGCAAAAAGTTGCCGTTTTGGCAAATGTTGCTTTATTTTTGTTTTAATTCTTAGTTTAGTACACGAATAGGTAAATATCATTGCTTAGCCATACTGGAAAGATATATTCTGTAAAGTACTAGAAAAAAAGAATACGCCTAAGAACTTTATGGAGTAAAATACATTTTACCAATCTATGTACAAGTCTTTATGTGAATAGCCAATGTACATTAAGAACAAACGCAGGGTATTCCAAAAAATGTCATTTTAGGACCGGTGTATGGCAAGGTTATGTACTATTCATTTTACTGTTTATCAGATATATTGACGCAATATGTAAGAAAATCAAAAATAATTGACCAGGAAACAAACCTCAGTGATCACTTAAATGAACTCCCATTTACTGATGACCAAGCAATAGTAACAACCTCAGAAACAACAACTGTAGGAATGTATCAACAATCTGTCTGAGGCTTGTACGGATTACGGTAAGAACCTCAGAAACAACAACTGTAGGAACGTATCAACAATCTGTCTGAGGTTTGTACGGATTACGGTAACAACCTCAGAAACAACAACTGTAGGAACGTATCAACAATCTGTCTGAGGCTTGTACGGATTACGGTAACAACCTCAGAAACAACAACTGTAGGAACGTATCAACAATCTGTCTGAGGTTTGTACGGATTACGGTAACAACCTCAGAAAAACAACTGTAGAAACGTATCAACAATCTATGTGAGGCTTGTACGGATTACGGTAGGAAAATCTACATTGAGAAAACAGAAGTTTTAACGATTGCAAGAAAATATATTTATATTTATTTATAGAAATCCGACAAGAAAAAAACAGAAGAAGAATGTCACGTACTTGGGTAATATAATCACAGTGAATGGCAAACAAGTCACTTCAATTCAACACAGATGTAATAAAGCAAGTCAAATCATTTGGCAAATGTTCCCGAAATTACAATGTCAACACGTGACAGTGGATACAAACACAACACTATACAACACGATATTTCTACCAATATTGTGTTAATACTGCTCACATTAGATATCGACAAACAAAGATAAAAAAGACATTGAAATAACAAAGATGAAATGTCTTCGCAGAATGATTGGAGTAACAATAATGGATAGACTCAGAAACGAAGACATTAGGAAACAAGTAGGTACAAGACCAGTACGTTACTTCATCAGGAGATAGGTAGGTTACAAGACAAGTGCTTTACTTCATCAAGAGACAGGTAGGTTACAAAAGCAGTGCTTTACTTCATCAAGAGACAGGTAGGTTACAACACCAGTGCTTTACTTGATCAAGAGACAGGTAGGTTACAACACCAGTGCTTTACTTCATCAATAGACAGGTAGGTTACAACACCAGTGCTTTACTTCATCAAGAGACAACATACCAAATGACACGTCAAACACCAGGTAGTATACCTCAGAAAGAAATACTATACAGATACAATTAATGCAAAGACAAGGGCGGAAATAACAGAAGCAGTAAAGCTTCCCGTATACGAAGCACATACTACGGCCCGGTCAAGCAACCTCTTCATAACCTGACGCTGAAAGACACAAGCACATACTACGGCCCGGTCAAGAAACCTCTTCATAACCTGACGCTGAAAGACACAAGCACATACTACGGCCCGGTCAAGAAACCTCTTCATAACCTGACGCTGAAAGACACAAGCACATACTACGGCCCGGTCAAGAAACCTCTTCATAACCTGACGCTGAAAGACACAAGCACATACTACGGCCCGGTCAAGAAACCTCTTCATAACCTGACGCTGAAAGACACAAGCACATACTACGGCCCGGTCAAGAAACCTCTTCATAACCTGACGCTGAAAGACACAAGCATATACTACGGCCCGGTCAAGAAACCTCTTCATAACCTGACGCTGAAAGACACAAGCATATACTACGGCCCGGTCAAGAAACCTCTTCATAACCTGACGCTGTAAGACACAAGCACATACTACGGCCCGGTCAAGAAACCTCTTCATAACCTGACGCTGTAAGAGACAAGCACATACTACGGCCCGGTCAAGCAACATCTTCATAACCTGACGCTGTAAGACACAAGCACATACTACGGCCCAGTCAAGCAACATCTTCATAACCTGACGCTGAAAGACACAAGCATATACTACGGCCCGGTCAAGAAACCTCTTCATAACCTGACGCTGAAAGACACAAGCATATACTACGGCCTGGTCAAGAGACCTCTTCATAACCTGACGCTGAAAGACACAAGCATATACTAAGACCCGGTCAAGAGACATCTTCATAACCTGACGCTGAAAGACACAAGCACATACTACGGCCCGGTCAAGAAACCTCTTCATAACCTGACGCTGAAAGACACAAGCACATACTACGGCCTGGTCAAGAGACCTCTTTATAACCTGACGCTGAAAGACACAAGCACATACTACGGCCCGGTCAAGAGACCTCTTGATAACCTGATGCTGAAAGACACACGTACATACTACGGCCCGGTCAAGAAACCTTTTCATAACCTGACGCTGAAAGACACAAGCACATACTACGGCCCGGTCAAGAAACCTCTTCATAACCTGACGCTGAAAGACACAAACACATACTACGGCCCGGTCAAGAAACCTCTTCATAACCTGACGCTGAAAGACATAGACAGGACACACGCGAAAAGAAGAAGCGAGCAGATGGTAGTCTTCAAGATCCGCACAGGCCACACCCGACTGAGGTACCATCTATTCCATTTAAGATAGGTGCTACTGATCAATTCATCTGTGGTACTGGGAAAACATCTGCTGTGAGATTGCCTGTCATACGAAGACCAGAGAAAGCATATGTGGCCATCACCAGTGTCAACACTAGACGAGCTCTTTGGCAGTGTTGTCATCCTGAGAATGACCGCTGCTTTCTTTGAACAAATTCAAGTCGAACTATGAAAGCGTTTAAAGAAGTAGTAGAGCTGATAAACCAGATGATGATGGTGATGCGAACTACATGTTTAAAAAAAAAAGACTTGCTCATATGAAAACAACCGTAACAAAAATAAAATAGAATGCACCAGGAATCAAATGTGTATACACGATTAACATTTTTCAGGCGTTTAGTTTGGTTTAGCAATAACTCATCAAGAAAATCTGGCCACATTTCCTGTTCTCTCAACAGCAGATGTAAGATGGCCATTCAATTAAAATGTAACCTAGATAAGCGTTTTAAGAATGTAACCTACAGATCAAACTTCGCCAGTTATCCTTCTAATACTAAAAACACATAAGGAGTTTAATGTAGATACATGTACAGTCATGCACATGGGTAGATCCAATATGGAACATAATTACAGAATGCGCGAGAACAATATTAGAAAGATAGACAAGTAAAGGGACCTAGGGGTTATAATAGATCATACAGGTAAGGCGAGTGAGCAAGTTTGTATAGCAGTGAAAAAGGCAAATGCAATGTTAGGTATGATTTTTAAAAAATATTAAACATAGGAGCAAGGAAGTTATAGTCAAACTATATAAAGCATTAGTTAGACCTAGATGTGAGTACTGTATACATGTGTACAGTCCTTAACGTAGAGGAGATATAAACATGCTGGATAGAATATAAAAAAGTGCGACACAGCTGATAGTATAATTCCAGAATTACAGTTATGAGGAAATACTCAGAAGAACCGACCTACAGTGTCTAGAAAAGAGAAGAATTCTCGATGACTTATTACAGGTTTATAAGATGATCAGAGGAACGGATAAATTAGACTATAACAAGGTTTTTAAAGTACAACCACCTACAAGAACAAGAGGGGTAGTTACAGATTAACTAAAGAGAGGTCCAGATTAGAAATCAGGAAATCTCTTTTTAGTCATAGAGTAGTGAATGCTTGGAATGGATTGTCATGTGAGGTAGTGGAGGCAAGGAAAATTGGATGCGCTTAGTTTTTAGACCAAGGTAATGTAACTGAAACTGGTTGTATACAGACTCTGCAGAATATTCTAAACCAATATGAAGACGTTAAGTTAAGTTAATGGAAAGAATACTTTAGCATGCTGCTAAACCTAGGTCAGTATGAACCAGCACAGCACCAAATGAAGAATTAAAAACAGAGCGGCTCAAATATTCTGAGATAAGAAGGTGAAGCAGCCCTGTGGGATAGGACGTCGAGAAAGGTACCGACAGATTGGAAGCAAGCGATCATTGTTCCTATCTGGAAAGATAAAGCCGACAAGCGAGAGTGTAAAACATATAAGGGGAATCTCTCTTATCTTATAAGCCACGTAGGCAAGACATGCACAGATACTAGACAACCCAACTAGGAGATAATCAGTTCGGTTATGGAAAGGAAAGAGCCGCATTTACGCAAAATTAACATTGAGGAATATATGTGAACGGTCTAACGAATGTAAGGTAACAACGGTCATAGATCAATAAAAGGTGTTCGATAGTCAATCGAAGATTTACAGAAGATCATAACTGATTATGGACTGCAAGGTCCTCTCCTGAGTAACAGTTACGCCCTATATCGGGACAGCTAGAGTACAGCAAGAACCGATGAAGACATGCCAGAGTGGTTTCCCATTTCAAAGGGCGTCAGACATAGTTGTGTTCTTTCCTCCCTCCTCTTTATCACTTATATTAATCAAATCCTCCTAAAAGCAAATACAGAACAGGAACGTTCTAATAAAAAGATATTCGCAAATGACCAATCTTTGATCCATCCCAATGAACATAACCTACAACGTTATTGTGACTGACTGTGCTTTAACTGCAATGCGTGTGACATGAATATCTGCACATCACAATCAGAGACAGCGAGTAAAGGTAGAAAGCACACTGCACGTTCTATTCATCTAAATGAGGAAACAATCAAGGAGGTGCAAGAATTTAGGTATTTAGGAATTGTTTTTAACTGAAGACTGCAAACTTGATAGAGGATAGACATGGAGGAATAAAACATGAATGTTGAGTCAAGTACGAGAGTAAGTCAGTAATTAGATAACAAACTGGTACAGGATAACTGAAAAATGTAGCTGATACATTTTAAAGGTGTCCTAAGGTGATATCAACATCCAATTTTGTTGTTGCTGTAGGTAGCAGACGGCAAGTGTCGCATGCATGTACGCAATATAAACACACAATCTAGTCCCTGCTTATAGAGCGTACTATCACGAAGCTGCTTGATACTGTGCGATTTGTTCTGTGGGAGGTGAAGGGAAAGGTACGCAACATGACTTTCTGAAAAGTATATTAATAATGACATTCTTCCTGGCTACGGTAGAGGTGTGTGTCGATTACAGTCTTGTACAACTGGGTCGATTACAGTCTTTTACAACTGGGTCGATAAAAGTCTTGTACAACTGGGTCGATAAAAGTCTTGTACAACTGGGTCGATAAAAGTCTTGTACAACTGGGTCGATAAAAGTCTTGTACAACTGGGTCGATTTCAGTCTTGCACAACTGGGTCGATTACAGTCTTGCACAACTAGGTCGATTACAGTCTTGTACAACTGGGTGGATAAAAGTCTTGTACTACTGGGTCGATAAAAGTCTTGCACAACTGGGTCGATAAAAATCTTGCACAACTGGGTTGATAACCATTTTACACAACTGGGTCGATCCATTTTCACAACAATTGCCTACGTAGCCCCAGCATAGTTTAGCCTACATCATTATGCATGATCCCACCTTGGCGGTGGGTGACGTTTCACGAATGACGGATAGATTGAACGTGAAGTGTAAATGTGGCTGAGGAAGCAGACCAAAGACTTATGTGCTGAAGGTTTTGGTTCACTGATAAAGAGATGGGATAAGTGATCACCGTTGGAGGACATTATGCTGAGAAATATGGGACATTATCAGAACAATATGAAATGTTTTTCAATGTTGTACGCGACTTTAAGTTAAGGTTTGCCGCATAGTAGTTAGGATGGTGTCGGGGAATGATGTTGTTAGAGATGTCACAGCTTGTATAAGGTAGGGTTGCCAGTTACTTTTATTTCTACATTTTAATTGCCTAGGCATATTTCAGGTACCCATTTACACCTGAATTTATTTTAAATAGCCACGTGAGACCTATTTACTGACTTCTTTTAGATTGAGGTCTCAAACATTGTACCTCCATAGAAAGTGTATTGTGTAGAACTTAATTTTTCTAGTTAACTATAAACCTCTCATCTGCATCCATATGTGTTTATCCACAGTTCAATCAATAAAGAGATTTTGGTCGGTGATTCTGAATTTTGCAAGTACATGCTTCATATCAGTGTCATTCACCCGGGCCACTAGCGCCAACGAGTGGGCAATTTTAGCTTTCGTGTGAGCGATAGCAGAATAATTACATTCTATATTAAAACATATTATTACTATTACTATTATTATTACGCCAATGCAGAGGCGACACAACCCGAGGAAAAAAATGACAGAATACCAGCAAAATAAGATTGTGAAAATTGTGAGTACCACAGTTTTCCCATGGTAGCATACAGTTGCGAAAAATGGACAGTTTCCCAAACCTCAAGTGAGAGAATCGACTCTTTCTAGTTGAAATATTTTAGAATGGTTCTCAGAATACCATGGATCGAAAAAAAAAAAAGAATGCAGACATCTGACAAGAGTGTGGCGTAGAGGAGAACTGGTTCGTAAATTCCATCATGATCAGAAAATTGAAATACTTCGGCCACATCTAAAGACAAAACGGTCTTGGGAGAACGGCAATTGAAGGTATAGTGCCGGGCAAATGAAACAGAGGCAGACCAAGAAGTCGATGGCACCAAGATGTCAAGAAATGATTGGACAGGACTCTGGAGCAGGCTGGAGATTTGGCAAGAGATCAAGTTTCTTTCAGACAAGCTATGATGGGAGTGAAGTTCTGTAGAGGACATGCTACATGATGATGATTTATTAAAAAACATCAAAAATATACAGACTCGGGGGACGATCGCGACATGTTCTTCAAGTTTGATTTTAGTGGGCGATAAAGACAGTTTACCCTCACGAAAGTTCTAAAAGTACACTCCAGGTATAAAAAAAAGGTTTACAAGCCCTGCTTTAGTCTGTAAGCGTAAGTGAAAGCAACAGGTAGTCTATGTGGGCTCAAGGAAGGACAGGTATCGGTCAGAATGTGTCATGTCAGCCACGTCTCCACGTGGTCTCCATATGCTGATAGATCACGTCACGGATAGCTTGGCTTCCAAGATCCCACCTACAGATGATTTTCTACAAATAAATATCAAAAATGGCTGAAAGGATTTTTGTAGCTGTGTTAATTTATGCACCGTTTTGCTTGCCCCATTACTTTCTCTCAATAACTATGTTGTGTTTGATTGAATTATGTACCACAGCATTGCAAGCCAAGATTTTAGCGGGAAGCTAGATTGTGAAGACACCACATACAAGCACTGAATGAGGTGTTACCTACGCGTGCGCATACAAGTACGCACGCCCGTTTGCACGCCAACACACACACACAAATTATATCCATACATACATACATATAGCACTGTCTTCTTCATTCACCCCAAACAGAGTTCTCCCGGAATCCATCATATGTTATGGGACATTCCACTTCGGGATAAGGGGAGGATTGATTGATATGATTTTGAAAAATATAAATACGTAATGACTTAGATAAAGACAGAAGTGTAGAAACGATGGCTATATTCAGTTTTGGTGGAATGTTAGGGTTAGGGTTAGGTTTAGGTTAGGTTTGGGATTAGGTTGGGGCTTAGGATTAGGTTATATTTAGGATTAAGTTGGGGTTTAGGATTAGGTTTGGGTTTAGGATAAGGTTAACTTTTGGATTAGGTTTAGGATTAGGATTAGGTTTGGGCTTAGGATTAGGTTCAGGATTATGTTTGGGATTAGGATTAGGTTGGGGTTTAGAATTAGGTCGGTGGTTAGGGTTAGGTTTGAGTTTAGGACTATGTCTGGGTTTAGGATTAGGATGGGGTTAGGATTAGGTCTGGGTTCAGGATTAGGATGGTGTTGTTGTTTGTTTGTTTCCGTTCACCTAATTTCTCCATACCCCAAAGGTGGTGTGCGTTACACTGCGGTTTTTATGTTGCGCCTGTCAGTTCAGTGCATCCGACTTATGCATTCATTTTATGTAAGAGTCTGCTTCCTCCTGCATTTTCTAAAGGTTTACTTTCCCGGGGTAACAGCCAGTGTTGTGTTGGGGATCGAACCCAGGACCTTCGGGTTGTGAGCCGTGTCATTTATCCACTAGCCCACTGCGTCCCCCTAAGATTAGGATAAAATGCAGGGTTAGGTTTAGATTTCGCGTTAGATAGCATGGTTACATCGTCTGAGAGCATGGATAATATCATACTACGGTAGATACTGGATGCTACTCTATTTATCATAGACCAACGTTGACAGATTCCAGAAACTGGATGCTACTCTATTTATCATTGAATAACGTTGACAGATTCCAGAAACTGGATGCTACTCTATTTATCATAGAATAACGTTGACAGATTCCAGAAACTGGATGCTACTCTATTTATCATAGAATAACGTTGACAGATTCCAGAAACTAGATGCCACTCTATTTATCATAGAATAACGTTGACAGATTCCAGAAACTGGATGCTACTCTCCTTACCATGAACCAACGTTGACAGATTCCAGAAACTGGATGCTACTCTCCTTACCATGAACCAACGTTGACAGATTCCAGAAACTGATGCTACTCTCCTTACCATGAACCAACGTTGACAGATTCCAGAAACTGGATGCTACTCTCCTTACCATGAACCAACGTTGACAGATTCCAGAAATGTATTGCAAAGACCACATGAACAAGTTGGATGCAGGAACGGACATCCTCGTCTATTCTCACACCTCTGTTTGACACACCAACAGTTAAAACGTGGACTATTATGTGACGTGACGTCACTGCCTCAAAGTCGTGCTAAAATATATACTTATTTAGTTTGGCGTGAATTAAGACCACAAGTATACACACGCACACACACACACACACGCGCGCGCACATATATATATATATATATATATATATATATATATATATATATATATATATATATATATATATATATATGCACATACAGACACACACATACAGATACACCCACACACACACATACACACATGATGAGTAGGTGGAGGGGTCAATACAAATTCATCATACAAGGGTTGTTTGACGAAATGTAATGAAAATTCGAGTAGCATTAGTCATTCCCTTTTGTTTTGAACGATTTTGTCATCTGTTTGGGCTGTTTGAAAATAGTGTTCACGCTATGGTGAAAACGCACGATAAGCTTATTTGCCCAAAACAAAAACTAGAGTTCTAAATTATTTTAAAAAGTTGGAGACAAAGGCTGGTCGTCAAATGGTTCGTTTGAGGAAGCTTCTACTCAGGAAACTGCTTCAGTCAAACGCCGTACCAGGAACGATAGATCGAGATAAGTAAGCACTGACCATAGTAATCCCGATGTCCAAACAACTTGCAAGATCACATTCAAAATTATCGTACTCAAAAAGAATTTTAAACAGATTTTAGCATTTCACAGAAATTGATGTGAAGTATTATCAAGAAAGATCTGAATTTTTGTTATTTAGAACAACGGAGAGCGACAAACGGGAGCTAACTAAGCGTCAAGCCTGCAGCTATCGCGGTTGCTTCCAAACGAGTTTTCAACGCACATGATATATTGCCTTAGATTTACCGCTGAAAAGCTGTGCACTTCCGCTAGCCCGTGGTGCAACATAAATTATCGCTTACACACCAAATTTGATCTTGCAAACGTGACAACGATGGAAAAATATTGTTTCATTTACAACCAACTTTCAGCAAACCGATAATGGTTTCTGTCAGCGAATTTTACCTGGGACAAACTACATGAAGACAGGAACTGAAATACATGTGCTTATTACTGGTATGTTGACCTTCTGCCAGATATTCTTGCGTTTTTAGACTTTTAACAAAGATGACCCACCAGCTCGCAGGGCTAGAGAATATGCTCAGTTTTGTTAACGGGAAACTCGGCGCATGCTCGTCCAAACCACTTTGACCACAGACCATTCCCGACCGAAATTCTATAGACTGTGGACTAAGGGTTTGACAAATGGAGCCGCGTCTGAGGATGTGGGATTCAGCAGAAACAGGAAACGTAGAACAAGTAAATATGCATGTGTTTATGTATGTATGTATGTATGTATGTGTGTGTGTGTGTGTGTGTGTGCGTGCGTGCGTGCATGCATGCATGCATGCATGTATGTATGTATGTATTAATGTATGTATGTATGTATGTATGTACGTACGCATGCATGCATGTATGTATGTATGTATATATGTATGTATGTCTTTGTATGTATACATGTATGTATGTATGTATGTATGTATGTATGCATTGGTGTGGGTGTATCTATGTATGTGTGTATCTATGTATGTGTGTATGCATTGGTGTGTGTGTATCTATGTATGTGTGTATGCATGTATAGGTGTGTTTGCATGTATGTATGCATGTATGTGTGTATGTGAATGCGTTGCACCGATTAATCGGCAGATAATTGATAATCAAAGTTTCAACCGAATAATCGGTTTTGATATGTTTTCATAAAATCTGACCAAGGAAAGAAATACGTTATGTGTTTTCATGAAATGTGTACAATAATAAAACATAAAGTGATAGGTGTTTTCATGAAATGTTATCCTCAAACAAATAAGGGTGGTGTTTGTATATATTTAACATAAACACGGAACGTAATCGATATTGTGTGTGAACACTTATACATAATCAACGGATGCAGCAAGTACAATGTGTGTACAATAAACCTGGGAAGTAATTAGTAAGAATACATGCAAAAAATGGGGACAAAAACATGCAAAAAATGGGGACAAAAACATGCAAAAACTGGGGGAAAAAAAACATGAAAAAATGGTAAAAGTTGATAAAGGTTGAGTTTAATCAAAATTTTAAAATGTGTATGGTCAGATACCGCACCGAGACGAGAACACAGACAAAACCTACTTTACGACCAATAGGCCTTCATCAGAGACAACAATACTGAACTAACAAATCAACATATAAGGAAAAAATGGTCAACTTATTTGATAGTAGACCCAGTCTGTCTACCCAGTCTGTTGGTCAGATGCTTTACTGAACATGAAGGTGAGCGGTCAAACAAGGTGGCCAGGAGAGCGTAAGAAGTGGAGGGGAATGCGCCAGATACGCCAGTGGTGTCCAAATATGGAAACGACCAAATAGTGATTCAGGTGGGAGAACAAAAAGGTGATATAAGCCGGGAGGGGGTGAGATTAATATCGGCGGTGCGGTGGAACTGATGGAAGAAAGGGGGATGGGGGCAAAGAAAGACACAAAATAAATCGGGTCCAGTATGAAGTTTTAAGAAAAAGTATGGAAGATATTAATGCCATGCGTTTAGAGACAACCCATGCTGGAGATAAGTCTATTCTCAAGGGCGAATCGATGACGATCGTCAGACAAGCACGAAACTAGACCAGTGACACTAACGTCAGCCTTACCCCGGTGCTCAGGACCATTGAAGTTGCTGGCAATTGGGGAACCAGTGCGGTTGCGGATATCGTTGAGGTGTTGGCGGAAACGCTCACGCAGTTCCATTCCAGTTTCCCCAATGTATGTCATACCACACTGACGGCAGATGATAGAATAGATGAGGTTTCGAGAATTGCATGTGAATCCCTCTTACATGCAAGAAAGCGTTCTCAATGGACATAACGAGTACGTTGTAGGGACTAGGAAAATTATCAAGGAAAGTACTTTTCAGATGTTGTGCGTACTGGAACGTTTTCAACGGAGGTAATGAGTGGTTGTGTGTGTACAGGAAATATTTTAAAGGAAAACGATCAGTGTGTTGTGTGTGTGTGTGCAAAGAATATTTTCAAGGGAAGGAATAAGTACGCTGTATGCGTACAAGGAATTTGTTATGGAGAAATAATAACTACCTTGTTTGCGTACAAGAATATGTTCAAGGGAAGTAATAAGTTCTCTATTTGCGTGAAAATAAAATTTTCAAAGGAAGTACTGCAAATATAACATTAAAATGCAGAACAATACGCAAAACACTTTGCAAGTATATGAGAGCTACGGAAGAAACCATCATTTGAAGTGACTTCTTATTTTGTTGTTGTTGTTGTTGAAAAGACAACAAAACAATAGCCAGAAACAAGAGACAAACAACAAGAAGAGAAAAAACGAAATTCGAAAAAAAGACATCCCCTTCTCTCTTCTTAGCTCACTCTATTTCACTTGACTCCGTCTTACAGTCCACACTCTTGCATAACTTTGATAAGCGCCTTCAGGGTGAGGCCCTTCCATTGCACTTTGGTTGGGCTGGCTTCTGAGAGCGCACAAACCTAGCATAGGTACATACAGACACACACATACATCCAAGCACTGGTTTATGCGTCTTAATATCGTCCAATGGCCTCCGCCAGTAGAAACTAGTGAGGCAAACACGTACAATAAAAAATGCATGTGTGGGTATAAACAAATAGGTATGCTTGTATAAGTGAATATGTATGTATGGATGTGTTCACATGTGTAAGCATGTTGCCTTTTCAAATATCTAAAAAAACAAAAAAGGACATTACTAATTTTTTGAAAATTTAAACCATTTTAAATTGATGTCACCACTCACTTCACAAAATGTTACTCCCACCATCTCATGTTTCATCACATGGGAAATTATCACCTCATTTCACTTCACATCATGCACACATTTTTGTTTGAAATTTGTTGTGTTGGAATTTGAAAATTGTAATTTATTATAAAGACATTTTTTTTTAAATAATGAGAAGCGAAGATGAATAGAAACAGGATCCTCAGAAAGCACAGAAACCATTTAAACATAAAAAATTAAAAAAAGGGTAAAAGAAGAAATGAAGCCATCTTACATAAGAGATGGGAGAAAGAACTAAATACAGGTATTCACAAAGAAAGAGTTCATAGACAAACACATTGACAGATATGAAAACTGCACAATAATGAAATCTGAACAGAACAATAAAAACGAGATAAATAGTTCTGACAAACAAAGATACATCCTCCTCATGGCTAATAGAAGGCACAAGATGTTTTAGAGCCAGCAACATAAACAACCACTACATAAACAACAGTAACGTTTTGTACGAGCTGCAAACAGTTGTTTATTTAGACTACATCATACAGCAAAACCAACAGCTGGCTTCAACAGTGATTCCCTCGGTTTGACCTCGTCTTGTGATTGTGATATTTCTCGTCAGATAAAGTATAACTCTCCTGAAACACTGTGGCCTCATACATGAAATTGCCAAGCTGGTCTTGGACCTCATTAACCAAAGGCAGAAACTCTGGATCTCTGCAAAACCTTTATATCCTGAACAGAAAAGAGGTAGCCAAGAACAGAAACGATGTAGCAGAACGCAGGCGTCCGCAGAACAGTTTCCAGGTCACCTCACAAAAGGATCGGGAAGATCTCTATAAGATGGTAGTCTGTTGCGCAGAAGAGGGGATGAGACACACCAACTTGAAGATCACTATAAGATGGTAGTCTGTTACGCAGAAGAGGGGATGAGGCACACCAACTTGAAGATCACTATACGACGGTAGTCCGTGGCACAGAGAAGGGGATGCGACACACCAACTTGCAACTAGATTATCGTGCAATTAAAACCATGAAGTCTGATTTTCATGCCAATTCAACTGCATTCCCAAACATATAAATACATCTGGCAGCGCCCCATGTTGGTCATTTGGAGTAGTTACCAGCAGAGGAATATACATTAAGATGACGTCCGCAACCGGCCAGCAGCTGTTCCATCCCATAAGTCATTGAGCGACTCCATCTTGCATACAGCTGTTAACGACCTGGATTCTGACACCCCTACCACTGCAGATGTAAATACTGCCATAAAGAATTTGGAAGAGCCGTGAGACCTGAAGTACGAACGCGTCACTATTAGCGTCACTGTTAGCGTCACTATTAGCGTCAACTTGCATCAAATATTCACAACAGCTTGGGCCACTGGACAGGCTCCTGGTATTTGAGGGTACTGTATCGGTAGTTGAAAAATGTAGTTGGTAGTTCCTAAAAGTATCATTAGCTGGTAGCAATATCCAGCTTTGTGAATACTGCATGTAGCAGACGTTAGGTGTCGCACACACATGCGCAGCACACATTTTAAAATGTCGTTCCTCTTCAAGGATAGCATAATCAAAGAATAGCGTACTGCTACGCTTTTTCTTGTATTTTGTGGGGGATGTGGCGGGGAAGGGGGTGGGGTGGGGGTGGGAAGAGGGGTTGAGGTCCAAAGAACTTTCTGCAATGGATATTGATAAGGAGATGATTTCTATTAACGGTGAGAATTGTGTGTTCCGTAAAGTAGTGCTTAACTGGACCGATATATTTTCCAAACAAAGCTCACAAATTGCCGATGAAGTGCGACCTGGTCGTCCCGTCCCAATTGAAACAGTAGGCTTTGCGAGTCGGGTTTGATAGTTAATTCAAGCTGACATGCAAGTATTGACGGTAGACAGTGTACCAATAGCGTGTTCAGTGTACATCATAATGCATGGTCTCACCGTGACAGGAGATGTTTCGTTGATGTTCGAGACGTTGACGGAAGGTTGAACATGAAATATAAATGTGGATGAGACACCAGACTAAAGACCTCTGCCCTGAAGGTTTTCGTGCACTGATAAATAGATGAGATAAGTATATAAATGTTGGTTGAAATACAGAACAATATCATTGCAAAAATAAAAGATGTTCAAGTTCTTATCTTATTTAGTTTGAGTTTGGTAGGCATGTGTGATCCATTACATGCTTTGCTATCGTATTATGTTGACCATTACATTGCAATTACTAATTTATCACCATGACTTCTATAGCAATATCCCCATTATACCATTATAATCAAAACCTGAATTGAGGCTTGTCAAATAAGTCTATCTGGGAAGGCTGCTCAACACGGAGAACAACATAAAACCTTAGATCGCCAGACGGAAACGGGCGGGCTGTGCAGTCTACTCCATCATGACAGCAACGAAAGCCACAAAATACATCAGACTACGTGCGGACATCTTCGACTCGGTAGTCTTGCCAGCGCTCTGCTATGGTAGCGGAACATGGTCACTAACAAAAGCAGCAGAGAACCAACTGAGAACATCACACGCATATCTTGAAAGACGCCTCGTGAGCATAACTCTCAGACAACAGCGGCAGAGCGAACCACACAATAGCGACATTCGGAGAATGTCCCACATCAAGGATGTCCTACAGTACGTCAACCATTCAAAACACCGCTGGGCTGGTCACTTATCCAGAAGACAAGATGAAAGATGGACTACCAGAACCACCATGTGGTACCCGCGCGACAAAAAGAGACCTCGGGGACGGCCCCCAATTCACTGGCGAGATTCACTAGAAAAATACAACTTTCACGACCCCACAACAGACAGTCTACTATCACACTGGACGACACGCGCCCGCGACAGAAACGACTGGATCCTGAGTTGGGTCCCGCTCAAAGGTGACCACCCCTTGACGAACAACGGGTAGACCTAAGAACTAAGAACTAAGAAGAAAGTGTGTACAACAATGTTACTGATTGGTGTGGCCTGTCTGCTATTTCTTCAATTAATCTTTTCATCTCCTGTTTTCGTTCTCTTCTCCCTCAAACATACTTACCAATTTCTTTTGTTTTTCTATTTCCCCTTGCATCTTGGTCTGCTTCTTTTGATCTTATTCTCCCTTGCATGCATCTTCTTTTCTTTTCGTTGTCTTATCGATCTGAAAGAATAGGCCTGTACTGCAAATCTATTTTCATTTCTCTGTCGCGCTCATATACCAGTTAAAAATAACATATGAGACGCATTTGTTGACTAAGCAAAAAAAGTAATACCTTACACAAGCAAGAGATTCTTGTTTTAATACGTAATAACGAGGAGACGATTCAAAATGGAAACCCTCTAGCAGTAAGCCTGCGCGAGAGCATCTGGTTCGATCTTAATATTCTGGTATTGGTATCGTGTTTTCCGTGGGGATGTTACTACATAAGTACCTTGCTGACAACGCTACAACTAACCTTTCAAAAAGCAATTCCCAAGACATATTGCTAGCGAACACAAATATGCTAAAGGGAAATGCTAATGAATCTATCACTTGTCTAGAGGTCAACTCCCTTTTGACGTACAAATTACTTTCCTTTTGTGGCGCTCTCCAAACCAGAGATTCCCTATTCTCTGAGATAACCTGCAGATACAAGCGTTCGACCACCAGACTGTCATAACAAGCGTAACAAGCGTGGCCTTCTAACGTCTGCTTCTGCCTCAGGCAACTTACCAAGTTAACGTTTTAATATGCGGGGAGAAAGTATTGGTTTGATCAGAATCTCTGCTTCTCTGATCTTACAGAATATGTTAAGGGGGATTGAAAAGAATATTTTTGGACGACATTGTATTCTAGTTGAGCTCTCCTAGATAGGGAATAGTATATTTTGAATAATTGAAATTCTATTTTTGAAGTCTATATTTCGAGTTTACATTCTTGAATTCCGTCTTGTCTAGTAAGCTTAATGGTATAGCCGGAGAAGATGAAGTGTTAGAAATGTTATCATTTGTTTATGCGGTAAGCTTAAGGAAATGGCTGTAGAGGATAAAGTGGTAGAAGTTGTATTGTACAAACTCTGACCTTGTTATGGTTTGGGATGTCCATTTCCTCTGCTTGATGACGATTCTTCCCTAACAGTAAAGGTGAAGGCCAGTAGAGGTAAAGGCCAGTAAAGGTGAAGGCCAGTAAAGGTGAAGGCCAGTAGAGGTGAAGGCTAGTCCCATGGCAATAACTGCCGTCAGGGAAGTTGATAACTTTTCCAGCAATAGTCAGCAGCCTAGGTGATGTTGGTTAGCCAGTACCATTGCTTGCTGTTTTTATCTTCCCCAACTCACACGTCAGTTACACACGTCAGATACACACGTCAGTTCCAGGCACGACCCACGCTTTGATTTCCTTAAGTCAGTCCTAGAATTATAAGCCTAACTTAACTTAACGTCTTTATACTGGTTTAGAAGACCCTGCAGAGTCTGTATACAACCAGTTACATTTACATCACCTTGCTCTAAAAGCTATGCGCATCCAGTTTATTCTTAAATGCATTAACTGTCCCTGCCTCCACTACCTCCCCTGGCAATGCATTCCAAGCAGTCACCACTCTCTGACTAAAAAAATATTTCCTAATATCTAACCTGGACCTCTCTTTAGTCAGCTTGTAGCTATGCCCTCTTGTTATTGTAGGTGGCTGTATTTAAAAAAAAACTTGTTATAGTCTAATTTATCCATTCCTCTGATCATCTTATAAACCTGTATTAAGACACCACGAATTCTTCTCTCTTCGAGACACTGTAGGCCGGTTTTTCTGAGTCGTTCCTCATAACTGTAATTCTGGAATCCCACTATCATCTTTGTCGCTCTTTTTTGTATTCTTTCCAGCATGTTTATATCCCCTCTATGATAAGGACTCCACACCTGTACACAGTACTCCAATCTAGGTCTAACTAAAGCTTTATACAGTTTGACTATCACTTCCGTGCTCCTATGTTTAATATTTCATTTTATCATACTTAACATTGCATTTGCCTTTTTCACTGCTACTTGAACTTGCTCACTCACCTTACCCGTATGATCTATTATAACCCCTAGGTCCCTTTCCTTATCTATCTTCTAGTATTGTGTAATTATGTTCCATACTGGATGTACCAATGTCAATGCCTGTACATTTATCTAAATTAAACTTCATTTCCCAGCTCACAGACTATTCCCGAACTATTCCCCCTCAATATATCCACTTATACTTTAAATGAAGGACAACATTGATCTTAAAACCTAGTCCTGTGCCACTTACCGTTATCATGTTATGCTTTACTAATATGTATTGTCTTCAATTATGAATTTAGCTCCTCCATTGTGAGGTTTCTTTACCATTGATTCCCTCCCCGTCAGCACGTCGTACCTAGAACTTTGTATTCCTCTGAGACCGTCTTTCCATCTATCCAGTATCTCCCTAGGGCAGATAAACAAAACAGCTTGCTTGTCTTTGACAAATGTCAGTGGACAGTCTTTTAACTTCGATATGGTCTTTATGGTCCAGTAGAACAACTGCTGTTTTTCTCCGGCATCCTTTTCCTGTTTTTATCCATAGTCCTCCCAGGTTTTGTGTGTTTCTCTTAGCATTGTTCTCGTGGCTTCCGTTCTGAATGTTATACATCCTTTGTATGTGTCTGTTTTCTTGATTTATTCATAGCTTCCAAGTATTATTTTCCATGTTATTTTTCTTTCTTCTTATTATTATTTTGATTTCTTCTGTCCATTTTATATCCTTTTTGACTCTGACTTCACTATATGCTGTGTTGAGATAGTCGATTTTTAACCAGTGTCAGTGTCGAGCACAATACACGGACAACGACCACTGTCTCTCTGTCGTGTAACGTTCCCTGAAAACATGCTGTTTTCAAGGAAGACTGACTGACGAGAGGCGGATCGATGTGATCCCTGTAGTAGTGTGCATCACGCAGATGAAGTTAAGGATAGCATAGCCGTCTGCGGAACCACGATCCACCTTCATCAGCACGCTCGGGATGTGAGGAAAGCTACAACAGCCTGCCACTTGTGGCGCGTTTCAGGACTCAGAAAAGAGTAAACAACAACATCAAAAACCAGAGAGCGTCCATGTCCTTAAGTAGTTTCTCTACATTCCCTATGCCCAGCTTGGGAAACAAGCCTTTTGTAACCGATCCTCACATCTTGCTTTCTTAGCTTGGAGGCCTGTATTCTTGTTTTGTTTTTTTCTAGTGTTTAGATTCTGACTTGATTGTAGAGGTGGAGCTGCTGGGGCTTGTTTTCTTTATCGTCCCGAGACAGTGGTCACCTCCGATTAATGGACCTCCGCAGAATCTGGCAACTCTCACATCATTAAATGTGTGTGTCCTCACAATGGCAGAATCAATTATAAGTTTATATTTCCTTGTCGGCTCACATTGATTGTTTGTATGTATGTGCTTGTTCCCAATGAGTGTTTGTGTGTATGTGCTTGTTCCCAATGATTGTTTGTATGTATGTGCTTGTTCCCATTGATTGTTTGTATGTATGTGTTTGTTCCCAATGATTGTTTGTGTGTATGTGCTTGTTCCCAATGATTGTTTGTATGTATGTGCTTGTTCCCAATGATTGTTTGTATGTATGTGCTTGTTCCCTATGAGTGTTTGTATGTATGTGCTTGTTCCCTATGAGTGTTTGTATGTATGTGCTTGTTCCCAATGAGTGTTTGTATGTATGTGCTTGTTCCCAATGAGTGTTTGTGTGTATGTGATTGTTCACATTGAGTGTTTGTATGTATGTGCTTGCTCACATTGAGTGTTTGTATGTATGTGCTTGCTCACATTGAGTGTTTGTATGTATGTGATTGTGAAATACCTTTCTATGCTTGATGATCAACTTGTGCTCGCTACAGAATCACATACGTCGCTCTCCATTGCTGCTGAGAACACATTCACCGTATGCCCTAATCCCTCCACGCCACCTACAGTAATCTCTTCCTTCCATATCACTGAAAGCTCCAAGAAGATTCATTAAGTCGTGACAATCTTCCACCGCGTTTTGGAGCAGCTCGAAGAACGCGTACTTGGCGTCTGCTATCAGCTGAAGGTTCGAGTCCATTGAAGTCCGATATAGTTTGCACATTGAGTTAGTACCCCTGATGTTCTGTTCGTCCTCAGATATTGTCCTTGATTCGCTCATTTTCATATGATATCTTTTACATGTTGTGAAGGAGAACTCAGACGCTAGTAGGTCAGACACAACATACAGACTAGGACGCAGCGCCAGGGTCAGGCACAACATACAGACTTGGATATCGCGCCGGGTCCAGGCACAACATGCAGACTTGGACATCGCGTCGGGGTCAGGCACAACATACAGACGGACATCGCGCCGGGTCCAGGCACAACATGCAGACTTGGACATCGCGTCGGGGTCAGGCACAACATACAGACCTGGACATCGCGTCGGGGTCAGGCACAACATACAGACTTGGACATCGCGTCGGGGTCAGGCACAACATACAGACTAGGACGCCGCGCCAAGGTCAGGCACAACATACAGACTGGGACGCAGAGCCAGGGTCAGGCACAACATACAGACTAGGACGCCGCGCCAAGGTCAGGCACAACATACAGACTAGGACGCCGCGCAAAGGTCAGGCACAACATACAGACTGGGACGCAGAGCCAGGGTCAGGCACAACATACAGACTAGGACGCAGCGCAAAGGTCAGGCACAACATACAGACTGGGACGCAGAGCCAGGGTCAGGCACAACATACAGACTAGGACGCAGCGCCAAGGTCAGGCACAACATACAGACTGGGACGCAGAGCCAGGGTCAGGCACAACATACAGATTAGGACGCCGCGCCAAGGTCAGGCACAACATGCAGACTAGGACGCCGCGCCAAGGTCAGGCCCAACATACAGACTGGGACGCCGCGCCAAGGTCAGGCACAACATACAGACTGGGACGCCGCGCAAAGGTCAGGCACAACATACAGACTGGGACGCAGAGCCAAGGTCAGGCACAACATACAGACTGGGACGCCGCGCCAAGGTCAGGCACAACATACAGACTGGGACGCAGAGCCAGGGTCAGGCACAATATACAGACTAGGACGCAGCGCCAAGGTCAGTCACAACATACAGACTAGGACGCCGCGCCAAGGTCAGGCACAACATACAGACTAGGACGCCGCGCCAAAGTCAGGCACAACATACAGACTAGGACGCCGCGCCAAGGTCAGGCACTACATATAGACAAAGTCCGCAATCCTTCTTCCATGCAGCTTTCTCTGGCTGTTTTCAAGGCAGTCTGATGTGATTTGGATCGTCCCGATGCCCCTGATAGTGAGCGTTACGGAGGTGAAGCCAAACATAGCCCAACCGTCTGGTGGGCCTCGGTTCATATTTATCAGCACGCTCGGGATGTGAGGAAAACTACTGCCACCAACCAAATAACGCCCTTTTCAGGACGCACAAAAGAGTACTTACTTATTGTGAGCATTAAACAACCGCAAGAAAATATTGTGACTAGCGCGTTTAGATGATTTATCGATCTCTCTTCATCCACGTCATGAAGATTTTCGTTCCGTCAAGGATGGATGTATCGGACCGAAAGGAGCAAATATCGCAGTGAAGCTGTAAACTAGCAGCACAACACATTCCGTATTACGGACTACATTCTGCTGCTTGCACATCCCGGTTCAGGGCTTGGTAGCACGAGATTGAGAACGAACGCAGAAGAAGAAGAGGAAGAAGAAGAAGAAGAAGAAGAAGAAGAAGAAGACGAAGAATTTAATGGTAGGATAAAATAATTCTAGAGTTTAGGGAGGAACCATTTCTGGTGTTGTAAGTTCACCGATTGATGTTGCTACTGTATCCATGCCAACGGGGAACAGCAGTCAAGAGTGTACCCACTACTTTCGTTCTTCTGTTGTTGTTTTAAAAAGTGGTTCCATCAATTTCCTCACATCTTCATTTATCCTGCACAGAGCTGTTATACTTTACTTAGTTCAGGAACATATGCCTTCAAACTGCATCTACTATCTGAAGAATCTTTCCACGGACAACCAAGTATGTTTGCACGTGTTCTTTAGTTGCCCATATATATCATTTACAACTATGCTAGTACAGTTACATTCTTAAAGCGGCAAGTTTGCACTTTTTAGGAGAAATAAAAACGTGTCAGTTTTGCGTCTCTACAAAATAAAATTTACTGTACATGCGTAAACATCACCATTTTGAGGAGCCGAAGGCGTATCTTCATTTGTCGCTTGGGGAGATTTCTACATTTGTTACCAAATAGTATACAATGATTTTATCTTGCAGATGTATTTAAGAAAAACATAACATTTAGGATTTTTCTCACCTTAGAGAACCAGACGAGTCTAAGAGATTGATGATTGCTCTCGGCTGACCCAAACACAAACCATCCGTTAACCAATAATCCTCTTCCTTTTCTAAGACACGATCCTCACGTTTAGCCCAGAAATCTTTGTCCTTCTTCTTGGATAGTGCAGAAAAGGTGAGTTCTTTGGCATCACGTAGTTTGAAAGTTTTATTTGCAGCGGCCACCTGTCCTTGAACGTTTGCCAAAACAAGTTATATTGGATTTAGGTGGTGACATTTTCAAACACCAGGGCCCAGGCTCCTCTGACGGGTTTAAGTGGTAAGTGACAGTCTCAGACACCAATGCCCAGGCTTCTCTGTCGCGTTTAAGTGGTATGTTACAGTCTCAGACACCAATGCCCAGGCTTCTCTGTCGGGTTTAAGTGGTAGGTTACAGTCTCAGACACCAATGCCCAGGCTCCTCTGACGGGTTTAAGTGGTAAGTAACAGTCTCAGACACCGATGCCCAGGCTTCTCTGTCGGGTTTAAGTGGTATGTGACAGTCTCAAACACCAATGTCTAGGCTCCTCTGTCGGGTTTAAGTGGTGGGTTACAGTCTCAGACACCAATGCCCAGGCTCCTCTGTCGGATTTAAGTGGTAGGTGACAGTCTCAGACATATATGGGATCAAGATGCTGAGTAATGTTTGAGCAGTAGCGGTCAGCAACCGAAGCTGACGGCTAAATTTAGGGCCAGCGATCCAGAGCTGCCAAGATTTGTCTCCACCTCACCACGGTGATCCTGGATAACAACCTGCAACAGAACAAACAGGCTAACGAGAAGGAATCGAAGAGGGAAGGCTAAGCCGGTACCAAAAATTGCCTGCTAAAGTCAGATGTGTCTGGCCGAAAGGTACAAATATCGCATTCAAGCTGTAAACTACCACACACCACATTCCGTTTCCCGGACTACATCCTGATACTTACAAAGCCATTTTCAAGGTTTGGTAGCGGTTGTTTGAAAACGAATACGAAGAAGAACAATAAAACGAAGAAGAAGAAGAAGAAGATGAGGAGGAGGAAGAAGAAGAAAAAGAAGAAGAAGAAGAAAAGGGAGAAGAAGAAAAGGAAGAAGTAGATGAAGAAAAAGAAGAAGAAGAAGAAGTAGAAGAAACACCTATGACCATGCTGCTCTATTAAATTGTAAGTATGAAATGGCTAGGTTTTCTTCGTCTGCTTGCCAAGGAGCGACAATTCTGGCTTTATGTACATTTCGTTAAATGGGATGTGTTCTATTGTGAGCACGTCTTCTTGTACATCTTGATAACGTCAAGACGTCGTCTTCTTGTACATCTTGATAACGTCAAGACGTTGTCTTCTTGTACATCTTCATAACGTCAAGACGTTGTCTTCTTGTACATCTTCATAACGTCAAGACGTTGTCTTCTTGAACATCTTGATAACGTCAAGACGTTGTCTTCTTGCGCCACAGCATTGTGGTATGGTGCAGTGTCTGTTATCAGGCACGATAGTCTGTCTAGGGACGGAAGATCAGTTTACTCTATCCACTCTCTAAATATATGACCGTTCAGGCACGATAGTCTGTCTAGTGACGGAAGATCAGTTTACTCGTCCACTCTCTAAATATATGACCGTTCAAGCACGACAGCCTAGGGACGGAAGATCAGTTTACTCGTCCACTCTCTAAATATATGACCGTTCAAGCACGACAGCCTAGGGACGGAAGATCAGTTTACTGGATCCACTCTCTAAATATATGACCGTTCAAGCACGACAGTCTGTCTAGGGACGGAAGATCAGCTTACTGGATCCACTCTCTAAATATATGACCGTTCGTCTCTGTGCGAATGTCCCGATTGTCTGTCGACGGTTGAAGAGAAAACGAATTCAGCATTCTTCACAACCCCATTATGTCTGCTACCGGCTTGGGCTATTGTCAAGCGTGGACCCTAGATACTTGGTTCAAATCTCTGTATCATTCTATCTACTGACTGCCATTCCTGTTCACTGTTGTGATGAGCACTGATCCTGTTTCATTCACATCACAAACACAATATCACAACCTGCTCCATGCATTTCTTTTCATTCATGTAAAAACGTGCTTCTCATGGCTACCGGATGTGGTTTCTCACAAATGTTGTTTAATTTCGACAGGTGAATATAGTTGTATAGTTTTCCATGATTTGATATTGTTCGTTCTCTGCCATATCATCAATTTCCTTTGTGTCACTGTTTCTTTCGAACCAAACATTTCAACATTTCTAGATGGAAAACCCCTTAGCCTAAACGACCTACCATTTGCTTTCTTCCTTGCTGTTTTGCCCCCTTTGGAGGTGAACGTTCCTAGTGTAGCAGATCCCACTGTTTGCCTTGGCCGTGATCTAACTTAGAACATTCTCACACTCATCCACATCATCATGACCATACTCAGTAAATGACATATCACACATCAGGTGGCATATTTATTATATCATACTCATATCATAGAATGAGTAGAGAAATTACAAACACAATATAATACATATCTTAACTAAACATTCTACTAAAACGGGAATTGTAAGCATTAGCTATTGATGGAATTCCCACATATAAAAACCCAGTTCTATTGCCTTGCAATTGCATCACACACACATCGCCTTAACTGCGTCTTCAACACACCTTATCAAATACTCTTCCTCACTGAAATCCCCTCAGGCGGGCGATCTCGACATACTCGTTCACAATGTGTCCTTGCTTACAAACACACTTTCACATTATCTATTAATGCAAAACTCACACACCTATTTGAGCGATCCTGTTCTATCACTAAACATTCGTCCAACCGTCAATCAATCGCTCCTCTATCTAAGTCGGTGAGTTAAACATACTATCCACATTCAGTCTCTCTCTCTCCATCTCTCCTCCTCTCTCTTCCAGCCTCTCGAGCTAAACTTTGTCTCCTGTTATATATCCTCAAGCAAGACCAGAGCTTGACCAATCGATCTCAGGTATGGTCATCTTCAATTCCAATTGGAACGAAACACTTTGCACACCTGTCACTCATTCTCTCGCAGCAAGCCCCGTTGCCAATTTCGTCTGTCAATCAATCTCCCCCTACCAAAATCGGAAGGCCAGTGGTCAGTTTCTACCTGTCCACATTCCTTAACCCAACTCTGTTCTCCTTTGCTGAGACAGTGAGTGACCTTGACATGCATTCATGTAGCTTTAAGCTTTAACATGTTCAGGCATCCTAAACTCCCCTTGCTCCGGCGGGAACTGTTACATTACCTCCCTAAACTACAGACCGAAACATGGATGGTCATTTTTTTCATCTGGCAAATGACCACCATTTTCGTCTCTACTATCCAAAATGTAAACACTACTCCTGTTTACAACTTCACTCACATCGTACATGCATAAAAAGACATGTCATTTGATACATATAAACTTTTTGTAATACATACACAATCAATACAAGCAGAAGAAAAACACTGTGGCTGGGCGTTTTTACAACACAAACCACCACTTTTACATCGTTTTGCAGTCAAATACACCAAAGTCTGTCCCTGCGGGACCTTGAACTCATCAAAACAGAAACACCTTAAGGAATTCTCCTTACTCATTTGAGGTCAACATACCTCGCCCTGTTTCCCGTGCCTTCCTCTAAGGACACGAACCTTCATTGTTACACTCGACCAGTTCAGGTCAATTTTCTCAGGCGGTCTCATTACACGCCTGGCCGACGATTCACTTCATACTAACTCCTGTGAGGCCACGAACTTACGTGGGTTATCCTCAGGCTAGTTATCATTGTCTCTCTTGACAGCTATCCCCTCTCAAAGAAAACAGCAAAATTCTTTATGTTTTCCCACAAAAACGATATTTGACAACATATGTCATAGTCAATTTTAAAACTTCTGATCAATGTAGTCTTCTCTGCAAAGACTCCACATACATGTGATTCTGGAACTCGTGGTGACTTGTGCTTGCGGAGGCCTACAGTCTGGATGAGATATACTGCTCTGTAGATCACCTAAATAACCTGTATCAAATACCTGTAAACATGATGATTCAACAACAACAAAAAAAACAACAACAAAACACAAGACAAATGCATTGCATACAATGTCGAAACCCAAACAATAAATACAAATGTCAAAATATTTGCACGCATACTTATGATATCAATATTTCAGTCAGCAAGTATAACACGTTGATACTGTCAGGATATGTAATCATGTTTAAACAACAAAACAACAAAATAAAGAAAAATTCAATGCATACTATATCGACCATACAACCCACTTAAAATGCAAGTAATACCATTAGTCAAAACCCAAACACCAAATACAAATGTCAAAATATTTGCACACAAAAACATGATCAAATGCCATCAACCTTCACTCCTGCTCGTGCCCCACAGATGAGCACCTGTTAATGCCCCCTTCAAAAGATACTAAACTATGACTAAGTTCTAACTTAATCAGGTACTAAACTATGTCCCTAAACTATGACTAAGTTGTAACTTAATCAGATACTAAACTATGTCACTAAACTATGACTAAGTTCTAATTTAATCAGATACTAAACTATGTCTGAGTCAAAAGTCAAAAACCGAATCGTCCACCTGTCGAATTACGTCATGCTGTAACCCTACTAGTCCGGGTGCAGTCTTTGTCCCGAGGAATCAAAACCGAGTGTTGTGATCTAACTATTTCACCGTTGTTTCCCCAAATTCCCCGCATCAAAGCTACCTGGTCAGATATTAACCGAAGCATCGCGTCCACGTGTTACCTTGCGTCACGTAATCATTACCTGGCGCATCCAGCTATCCTGCGTCTCTCGTTCGTTCTGTCCGTTTCTCTGGTCGGAAATGTCCCTTTGATCTCGGTCAGTCTTCGCTTCAGACTGACCGTCCGCTCATTGTCTGGCGTGTACTTCAGACAACGAATTCAAAGGAATTTTTAACATCTGGCCATTCCTCCTTCTCTATACCCTACCCCCTAATTATCCAAATCTCCGTTTCCCAAGGATAACGGTAGATGAAACAAATTTTATGCAAATGCATACATTAACTGGAGTTTCACATGATAGCCCATGTGTGTAAGTACTCCACACGACTTTACCTAATTCCATTTCTGATTTCCATGTTTTTGGCTAGCGTCAGTAAACATTGCATCAACCGTTCCTTATCACTACTGCTTATTTTAACCAGACTATGCGCTGCCCCATCAGCTGTCTCTGATTGCTGCGCGATTTCCTCCTGTAAAACGCCCATCGTCTGGTCTGTTTGTTTCTCGGTTGGTTGGTTCGTACCTACCGGTTCTCTGGTAGTGTTACGTACACTTACATCGTCCGCTACTTCAGCCTTCCGTCCATCTGTATTCACTATTTGTGGGAAAGACCTTTCACACTGTTCGTTTGACTGTTGGCTTATCTCGAACTGAGATCTTTTCATCTTTGCTTCGATGACTGGTTCGCTGTCCTGGCTGTGGTTAACCTGTCTTTCCCTTTTCTTCGTTTTCCTTAGAAACTCTGTTCCTCTTTTGTTGGCTGCTGTTGGTGCGTCCGTTTCGCATTCCAACTGTGCGTCATTCCCACTTCCTTCCTCGGTGGCCGAAGGGTTGTCCCTTCTTTCGGTCTGTTCAACAACTTCTCCCGCATGGCTAGGCCCTGCCACCATTCCTCCCCTCTCATTTCCTCTTTATCTGACGAATCTCCGACTATTTCCTTGTTCGATTCTTCGTCGACTTTAACTAATTTTCTATCAGGCTTGACCACAAGTTCCTGGTAAACTTGGCCCCTTTCAGCACGCCCGACCATGTTAATCGACGTAATACCCTCTTCCTGAATTCTAGGCCTACGCTGTCCAATGATGTAACATTTCCTCTGGACCTTTGAGCGAACGTTTGTCTCGTTTGCATTGCGTAACCTGCCCTCCGTCCCTAACTTTTCTGGATACACAAAACCTGTATCTCTTTCTTTCTGTCCATCCGCCTCGTGCTTAAAGTCTCTTTGATAGCTCCTGTCCTGCCTCTCCATCTGTAACCGTGCAAAAGGCCTCTTGTGGGCTAAGAATCTGCCCGATTCAAACTTCTGCCCAACCATTCCTCCTCCCCTCACTTGACTTGGCCTCTCCATTTGGGTCAAACTCCCCTTTTCGCCAACTCTTTCCAGTCGTCCACACACGTCCATCCTGAGATTTCCACCTCTGTCCCTCCACGGATCGGAATGTGGAAGTTGGATGGGCTTCCTACTCACTTTCCTACCACTCTGTCCCCTTCTAAAATACTGGGCCGTGTTTACTTCTGTGATTTCTTGATTTCTTCTCTCCTTCCTAGCTGTTTGAAAGCCCCGTTTTCAAACTGTTGTAACAGCTGTCGCAGCTTCCATTGGAGATCTTTTTCCTGTCTTTCCAGCCGAATAACTCTGCTTGTTAGTTCTCTTAGCTGGTTTTGTAGTTGACTTCTGTCCTCCCACTTATCGCTGGCTGTAGCTAGTGCCATGAAAGGCTTGCTTTTGACAAACAGTCCTCCTCTTCTCCAGGAACTGTTAATATTCCGAAGAATATTAGGGCATCCGATAGACAAATGTCCAAAAGCTAGACAATGATAACATTGTTTAACATTGTCCAACCTCGACATATTGAATAAACCCGTCTGGCCCACCAAAAAAATTTATAAGACTGTCAAGTACGCACAAAGTCTTGTCAATAATACAACAATGGGTGGAAGAAAAAATGTCCCACTTACCAGTCAGATGATTGGAAAAACTGTCTATGGTACTAACACTCTAACCACTAGCTACTCCTCTATTCCTAACTACACACACAAGTTATATATAACTGCAACACTTGTGTTACACAGGCAAATAAAGATCTGTAGCTACACACACTATATTTATAAATCTATAACTATCCGTGGTCACTGGCACCAAAATAATAATAACGTGTAGCAGATCCCACTGTTTGCCTTGGCCGTGATCTAACTTAGAACATTCTCACACTCATCCACATCATCATGACCATACTCAGTAAATGACATATCACACATCAGGTGGCATATTTATTATATCATACTCATATCATAGAATGAGTAGAGAAATTACAAACACAATATAATACATATCTTAACTAAACATTCTACTAAAACGGGAATTGTAAGCATTAGCTATTGATGGAATTCCCACATATAAAAACCCAGTTCTATTGCCTTGCAATTGCATCACACACACATCGCCTTAACTGCGTCTTCAACACACCTTATCAAATACTCTTCCTCACTGAAATCCCCTCAGGCGGGCGATCTCGACATACTCGTTCACAATGTGTCCTTGCTTACAAACACACTTTCACATTTTCTATTAATGCAAAACTCACACACCTATTTGAGCGATCCTGTTCTATCACTAAACATTCGTCCAACCGTCAATCAATCGCTCCTCTATCTAAGTCGGTGAGTTAAACATACTATCCACATTCAGTCTCTCTCTCTCCATCTCTCCTCCTCTCTCTTCCAGCCTCTCGAGCTAAACTTTGTCTCCTGTTATATATCCTCAAGCAAGACCAGAGCTTGACCAATCGATCTCAGGTATGGTCATCTTCAATTCCAATTGGAACGAAACACTTTGCACACCTGTCACTCATTCTCTCGCAGCAAGCCCCGTTGCCAATTTCGTCTGTCAATCAATCTCCCCCTACCAAAATCGGAAGGCCAGTGGTCAGTTTCTACCTGTCCACATTCCTTAACCCAACTCTGTTCTCCTTTGCTGAGACAGTGAGTGACCTTGACATGCATTCATGTAGCTTTAAGCTTTAACATGTTCAGGCATCCTAAACTCCCCTTGCTCCGGCGGGAACTGTTACACTAGTCTTGGATCCAGCGATAAGAATGACAGTTGACTTAAACCCAAAACGGACATAGTTCTTGTCTCTGTGTTTGACATGGAAAGATAAAGACTCTCCCGCTGAGCCTCTCTGTTAAAATATTGGTACATCTTCGTTGCAATGTTTTTGAGTGTTGCGAATGTCATCTTCATTCTTATTGTAATATACAGCCAATGGAAGTTGAGTATTACACACATGTAGACCTTACTAAACTGACAATGACTCCCAACAGTTCCAAGTTTATTGTGAAACATTTTCTGCGACATATTTTATGGATCTTGTTTTTCCGCAATACACATGGAAATTGATGTCAACAAATGTTCACATAAAATTATGAATACCGTAAATGAGCAAAAATGGAAACTGGCTGCTTGATTTAATTTAAAAAACATTTTTCATAATCGTATGACGATTAACTGTTTATATGCAATATTTCAACAATTCCGGTCAAACGTTTGCTGTGATATAACAAGAGCGGCAGGAGATTCCAAGTGTACTGTATCCAGAAGTCAACCTTGTATTTCATAGTTTTCGTTTCTAAAATCATCCACGAGACATTCATAAAAGTATCAAAGCCAAGAGATTAAGAGTTGACAGCTTCAATCCCACGTAAATCATTAGCTACACAAATTGATCTCCAATGTTAAACGAGTTTGTCACACAGCAACAAAGTGAAAGAGTACATCTAAGAACGTTTCAGCCCATAAACTACTTTAGGGGCAGTCAGTCTTCATCCTTGGAACTAATGTCGTCTGGAACTTGATATTTTTATTTGAAGAAATAGAAAGAGCCGGAAAGAGCGGACTTAAAAATAAGTCGCCCGGTAGGGACGGCATAACTATTCAGGCTTGTGGGGTAAGAATACAACACAACAAGCATTTCAACATTGCCTTTACTAATCATAAGAAGCCGTTTGATCGAGCAAACAACACAACTACTGTGAATTTAGAGGAGGAAATATATTATCTTCATCATTATATTACAAAGTCTAATTGATTATCCTCACCCCTATATCACTATCATCACTATAATATATCACCATTATATCACCTTCAACCTTATATCACCATTAATGTTACAACACACTCGCTATTAATTCACCATCATCGTCATCAACATATTTTAAATCAAAATATTTCTGAGAGATTACAGTGGGATTAAGATCAATTTATTTTATGGAGGAAATGTGTTTTTTTTAACTTGAGAAGTTGAAAGTGGATACATGCCCAGGTCAAGACGGTATTCAGCCAAAATTGCTGTTTGAAATTAGAGACCTGCTAACAATACCACTGGCTATATTACGTTCTCATTCACTTGAAAAGGAATTGTTCCAGGGGATTGTCTTCTTCTTCATCGTACGCAGTCAGACAGTAACCATTATTTTTTCGAAGAAAGCAGCGGTTATCTTGAGGCTGTCGGCACTGCCATAGAGCTTGTCTAGTGTTGCCACTGGTGATGGCCACATCTGCTCTCTCTGATCCTCGTATGTCGGGCAGTTTTGCAGCAAATGCTCAGCGGTCATTTTCCCGGTACCACACGGGCATTCGTCAGTGCCACCTATCTTCAATTTCTTGAATAGGTGGTACCTCAGTCTATTGTGGCCTGTGAGAAGTCTGAAGACCACGACCTGCTCTCTTCTGTTAAACTGGTAATAGGCATCGTTTTTTTGTGTAGCCAGTATGTTTGGTTTCCCATTTGGTCATGTATCTAGCTCTAATAAGCCGTTTTGACTCTTCGTATGTCATACTAGTATCTGGTTGTGGTAGTCTTGCACCTTCTTTTGCCAGTCTGTCTGCCTCCTCGTTACCAGGGGATTGGAAAGATGCAAGAGATATCCCCCTTTTTAAACAAAAAGGCAGATAATAAGCTCCAACAAATTATAGTCCGGTGAGTTAAACGAGCATAGTCTGTAAATTGTTAGAGTTAATAATCAAAGAAAACATTGTAGTGCATTTAGATAAGTATAATCTAATCAGAAATAGTCAGCATGGGTTTACTAGAGTGAGATCATGCTTAACAAATATATTAGAATTCATGGAGGAGGTTACTAAAATGATAGATAAAGGGGAGCCAGTGGACGTTATTTGTCTAGATTTTGCGAAGGCCTTTAATAGAGTACGTCATAAGTAATTTTTAAGAAGTTAAAATCACATGGAATAGATTGGGAAGAGATGGAATATATTGAATGTTGGTTAACGGGAAGAAGGCAGAAAATGGACATGAATAGGAGGACATCTGAGTAGTGTGACGTAAGCAGTGGAGTGGCACAGGGCTCGGTTTTGGGATCAATTTTATTATTGATATATATCTGATGTATTAGATGGCATGTCTCATCTAATGCAAAAGTGGATATAGTCAGGTCGGATTTAGATACAATTTGGAATTGTATGAGAGCTGGCAAATTGAGTTCAATATAGATAAATGTACAGTCATTCACACGAGTAGATCCAATATGGAACATAATTACAGAATGGACGAGAACAATATTAGAAAAAGAAAAAAAGAAAAGGGACTAAGGTGTTATAATACATCATACAGGTAAAGTGAGTGAGCAAGTCCAGGTAGCAGTCAACACGGCAAATGCAATGTTACATATAATAAAAATAAATAGTAAACATATGAGCAAGGACGTGATAGTCAAACTACATAAAGCATTAGTTGGACCCAGATTGGATTACTGTGTTCAGGTGTGGAGTTCATGTCGTAGAGGGAATATAAACATGTCAGAAGGGATACAAAGAAGAGCTACAAAAACTGATAGTGAGATTCCAAAATTACAACTTTATGAGGAAAGAATAAGAAAAACTGGTCTATTAGTGGATACCAAACAAAAAAAAAAAAAGAATTCGAGGTGACTAAATACTAGTGTATAAGATAATCAAAGGAACAGATAAATTATAGTTTAACAAGCTAATTTTCAAAATACAACCACCTACAAGAACACAGCTTCAAATCAATTAAGAAAGATCCAAATTAGATATACGGAAATATTTTTTTAATCAGAGTGGTGTATGCTTGGAATGCATTGCAACCGGAAATATTAGAGGCAGGGGCAATTAATGCATTCTTCTTCTTCTTCTTCTTCTTCTTCTGCGTACGCAGTCAGAGAGTAACCATTATTTTTTCGAAAAAAGCGGCGGTCATCCTGAGGCTCTCGCCACTGCCATAGAGCTTGTCTTGCAGTTCCACTGGTAATGGCCACATCTGCTCTCTCTGATCCTCGTATGTCGGGCAGTTCTGCAGCAGATGTTCAGCGGTCATTTTACCAGTACTGCACAGGCATTCGTCGGTACGCCCTATCTTCAATTTGTTGAATAGGTGGTACCTCAGTCTGTTGTGGCCAGTGCGAAGTCTGAAGACAACGACCTGCTCTCTTCGGTTCAACTGGTAATAGGCATCGTTTTTGGTGTAACCAGTATGTTCGATTTCCCATTTGGTCATGTATCTGGCTTTGATAAGCCGTTTTGACTCTTCGTACGTCATACTGGTATCTGTTTGTGGTAGTCTTGCACCTTCTTTTGCCAGTCTGTCTGCCTCCTCGTTGCCTTGGATGTTGCAGTGTGACGGAACCCACTGTACCACTACCCTTTTTGGTGCGGACTGCTGGCACAGTTTGCAGAGTGCTGCTCTTAGGTCATTAAGCTCAGTGTTTTTCTGGCTTTTTAGCGCTGTGACTACGGCGAGAGCATCTGTCAGCAGGACTATATGGCTCTCATTTTCACTGTGTGTCACCATTTCTTCCACTGCCGCCCTCAGTGCCTCTGCCTCCGCTCTGAAATTGCTTGTGTACTTACCAGTAGCGAATGACAGTGTTATTTTTCTGCCATTTGGTAGGTTCAGGAATGCTCCTGCCCCTCCGTTCTGTGTAGTGTTTGTTACAGAACCGTCGGTGTATGCATGGGTCCAGTCCATGCTTGGGTAGCTTTTCGTTATGAAGCTTAGGGTAGTGTCTCTCCTTTCTTTTTCAGTCTGGCAGTTTTTGTTTGCAATACCTGGTATATTTTCTACCACCTCTGGAAATATATCCTGCCTCCAGGTAGGTTTTCGTACAGTAGTGATGGGTTTTGGTGTTGTTAGTGCGTTTATGGGATCTTCGTGCATCTTTGCTTTGGCTATTTCTGCAAAGTTTCTCCGCTTTAGTTTCCCATTTCCCAAATTGTTTAGTCTCTGGTGCATTGGATGGTCGGTCAGCCTTCGAAGTTTCTCTGACTGCAGCTGGGCTCTGCAGTCTCTTCTATCGGTCATGGATTGCAGTTTTGTAATTATTTCAAGTTCTACAATTGGCGTTGACTTCATGCCACCTGTTATAATTCTCATGGCTTGGTTTTGAAGTTTGTTAACTTTATCGAAGTTCGCCTTCGCTGCTGTTGTCCATGCCGCAATGCCATACTCGAGAACTGGTCTCACTCTTCCAGTATACAGTTTCTTTAGTATGCCTTCGTCTGCTCCCCAGCTTGTGCCAGCAAGTTTCCTCATGATTGCCATTCTTTCTCTGGCTTTCATTCGGTTTCTCTCAATCTGACTTTTCCATGTCATGCGCCGATCAAATGTGACTCCCAGATAGGTTGGGTTGTCGTTTGGCTGCAGGATTTTGCCATTTAGACTTAATTTGGTACTTTGGGGTTTTAATGAAAGCGAGAATATTGTGCATGTGGTTTTCTCCTCGTTTATTTTGACCAGCCATGAGTTCGCCCACTCTTCCAGCGATGTTAGGGCCGTCTGCATCCGATTTCTTGCTATGGTGAGATTCTTTTCAGAGGTCCACATAGCCAGATCGTCTGCAAACATTGAGCTATGGGCTCTTCTTGGTATATTCTCTGTAATATCGTTTATATATACCAGGAAGAGTGTGGGTGACAATACTCCCCCTTGGGGTACTCCCTGCTCGAGTGTCACCTTTTTGTTCATCTGCCCTTGTACTTGGACTCTGGCCGTTCTTTGTTTGAGGTAGTGGTTGATCCACTTGTACATCTTCCCACAGACATCACTTCTTCTTAGCTTGACTCTAAGTCCATCTTTCCAGACTTTGTCAAATGCCTTTTCCAGGTCCACCCAAACAGCTACTGTGTGTTTCTGTGCCTGGTAGGCATCTTCTATTTCCTGGGCTATGAGGATGACCTGGTCCTCAGTGGATCTGTTCTGTCTAAAGCCGGCTTTCTGTGGAATTAGTATTCGTTTTTCTTCCAGATGCCACATCAGTCTGGTGTTTATCATCCGTTCCATCAGATTGCCGACACAGCTCAGTAGGCTTATGGGCCTGTATCCATTTGGATCTGTTTTGTCCTTTCCTGTTTTGGGTACTGGTACCAGTATTGCATCTTTCCATGCCTGTGGTACAATTCCCCTTTTCCAGCTTTGGTTCAGGACCGATAGCAGTTTCTTCTTCGCTGTTTGGCCCAGCCCCATCAGCATTTCGTTTGTTATCCCGTCTTTTCCGGGAGATTTCCTTTTCTTTAGTGTTCTCATAGCCTCTTCCATTTCGCGCATTGTTAATTTGGCCATCATGTGCTCTTCAGGAGCCGTATTCATGTTTTCGTGTCCCTTTAGCTCTTCGCTTATGTCTGTATGCTTATCTGCAGGGACCTCGATGTGGTTTGCTCTGGCATAGTGATCGACAAAGGCGTTTGCGGCTTTCTTACCTGTGATCAAGTTCTCGCCCTGCTTGATAGAATTAATGCATTCAAAATTAGATTTATAATCGTGGTATTTAGATCAAGAAAATTTTTAAAGAAACTGATTGTATACAGACTCTGCAGAGTCTTCTAAACTAGTATGAAGACGTTTAGTGAAATTAAGGGCCGTCTCATTGCCCATGTGCTGTCTCTGTCTCGTGTCAAGTTAGAATATACTCAGTAAACTGTGTCCTGAACACATCTTCATGTTGTCTGTCAATATGTACCTCTGCCGTGCTATGGATCGCCTACCCTCAACTCACCCCTCTAATATCTTCTTCTTCTTCTTCGTTCTCAATCTCCCAATACCAAACCCTGAAAGGGTAAGTAGCGCAATGTAGTTCAGAGAACGGAATGCGTTGTGTTGTAGTTAACAGCTTGGCTGCGATATTTGCAGCTTTCGGTCCAACACATCTGACTTCAGCAAGCATTTTTTTAGTACCGGGTTAGCATTCCCTCTTCGATGCCTTCTCCTTAGCCAGTCTGCCCTGCTGCAGCCTGTTATCGAGGATCACTGCGTGGAGGTGTAGATGGGTCTTTACAGCTCTGTTTCGCTGGCCCTGACGCTAGCAGCAGCTATGGTTCGATGATCACTGCAGCTCATGCGCTGCTCAGCATCTTGATCCCACCCCTCTAATATAACTTTCAGCAGACTGTCATGTCCCTTGACACGACAAAAATATGTCATTTGTTATTTCCTTCAGAAGTATTTTCTCCATCTGGAGTTGGTCCAGAACTTCACTATTTGTTTTCCTATCTTTCCAAGAAATTCGTTTACGTCTTCTATATACCGACATTTCAAAGGCTTCAAAACGCTTTACAATCATCACTGTGTCATAACCACACTATCATACATACATCACGATAAAACATGAAGGAAATATCAGCACTGACATTACTTCACCCATTCTATACCAGTACTGACATTACTTCAAAAGTTCTATACCACTACTAACATTACTTCACATTTTATACATCATCACTGACATTACTTCACCCGTTCTATACCAGTACTGATATTGCTTCACATTTTCTACATCATCATTGACATTACTTCACATTTCTTATAACAGTTCTGAAATTACTTAACCAGTTCTATATCAGTACTGACATTACTTCACATTTTCTAAAGCAATACTGACATTACTTTGATCATTCTATATCTTCTTCTTCTTCTTCTTCGTACGCTGTCAGACGTCAACTTGAATTTGTTCGAAGAAAGCAGCTGTCATTCTGAGGCTGTCGACACTGCCATAGAGCTTGTCTAGTGTTGTCACTGGTGATAGCCACATGTGCTTTCTCTGGTCCTCGTATGTCATGCAATTTTGCAGCAGGTGTTAAGCGGTCATTTTCCCAGTACCACACGTGCATTCGTCAGTGCCACCTATCTTCAGTTTATTGAATAGGTGGTACCTCAGTCTGTTGTGGCCTGTGCGGAGTCTGAAGACCACGACCTGCTCTCTTCTGTTCAACTGGTAATAGGCATCATTTTTTGTGTGCCAGAATGTTCTGTTTCCCATTTAGCCATGTATCTAGCCCTAATAAGCCTCTTGGACTCTTCGTAGGTCACACTAGAATCTGGTTGTGGTAGTCTTGCATCTTCTTTTGCCAGTCTGTCTGCCTCCTCGTTGCCTTGGATGTTACAGTGGGTTCCATCCCACTGTACCACTACTCTACCACTACTCTTTTTGGTGCGGACTTCTGGTATAGTTCATAGAGTACTGCTCTTAAATCATTTAGTTCAGTATTTTTCTTGCTTTTTTGTGCTCTAACTACGACCAGGGCATCTGTAAACAGGACTATCTGGCTTTCATTGCTTTCGCCTGTCAGCATTGCTTTTACTGAAGCCTTCAGTGCCTCTGTCTCTCCTCTGAAATTGCTTGAGAATTTTCCAGTTGCCACCGACAGTATTATGTTTCTACCATTTGTTAGGCTCAGGAATACCCCTCTCCCTCCGTTCTGTGTTGTTTTTGTTACATGTATGCATGGGTCCAGTCCATGCTTGGGTAGTTTTCCGCTATGTACCTCAGGGTTATGTCTCGTCTTTCGTTTTCAGTCTGTCTGTTCTTGTTTCCAATACCTAGTATATTTTCTACCACCTCCGGAACGATATGCTGCTTCAATGTCGCTTTGCGTACAGTAGGAACGGGCGATGGTGTTGTTACGGTGTTCATAGGGTCTTCGCTCATCTTTGCTTTTGCTATTTCTGCATAGTTTCTCCGCTTTAGTTTCCCTTTTCCAAATATATTTAGTCTCTGATGCATTGGATGGTCTGTCAGTCTTCTTAGTTTCTCTGCTTGCTGTTGGGCTCTGCAGTCTCTTCTGTCGGTCTGCGATTTGAGATTTTTAATCTTTTCAAGTTCTACAATTGGCGTTGACTTCATGCCTCCTGTTATAACTCTTATGGCTTGGTTTTGAAGTTTGCTAATTTTATCAAAGTTCGCCTTTGTTGCTGTTGTCCATGCCGCAATGCCATACTCGAGAACTGGTCTCACTCTTCCAGTGTACAGTTTCTTTAGTATACTTTCGTCTGCTCCCCAGCTTGTGCTAGCAAGTTTCTTCATGATTGCCATTCTTTGTCTGGCTCTCATTCGGTTTCTCTCGATCTGACTTTTCCATGTCATGCGCCGATCAAATGTGACGCCCAAGTAGTTTGGATTGTCGTTTGGCCGCAGATGTTTGCCGTTAGATCTTTCTATATCAATACTGACATTACTTCACCCTTTCTACATCAATACTGAAATTATTACATCATTATTACCAATATGTTGCACTTTCCAAATTATTACCACCATTATAATTGGCAAAATAGTTTAAATATATATATATATATATGTGTAGGTGTGTGTATGTGTATGCGTATACGTACACACGCATGTGTGCGCGCGCGTGTGTGTATGAATGTGTGTGTATTAACCTGAGTGTCAGTGAGTGTTTGTGTACATATGTGCACACGTGTGTGTATGAGTATGTGAATGTGTACGTGTGTGGATGTGTGTATATGTGTTTGTATGTATGTGTATGAATGTGTATGTGTGCATGTGCACGTGTGTGTATGAGTGTGTATGTCATTTTGTATGTGTATGTGCACGTGTGTGTATGAGTGTGTGTGTGTGTGTGTGTGTGTTTGTATGTGTGTGAGTGTGTACCCCTTAACCTATTTTATTATTTCCCATCTGTATTTATCCATTTTCCTGTTTCTCCCTTCCTAAATGCGACTAGCCTTCCTTTCACACAATCTCTGCTATCATAGTATTGTATTTTATGTTTCCCCTACCGCTAGATCATTTAATTGTCAACAAAATTGCCCACGTTTTGCATTTCTCATCCATAAACAATGTCAGCGTGACAAGCTGGTCCACCACCAGCTGAGTGTGTCGTATAATCATCAAATGATCATGTAAGTCCTATCTCTGGCTTATGGTCCAGGAAATCACTGTTTGATTACAAGCATACTCGTTGGTTTATTTTTAGCTATGGCAGATTGCTCGTCTCTATTAAATGATGTTTCACTGAACGAGTATGTTTGCCTTGAGCCGCACCCAGCGGCCCTCTTCCGTGCATGCAACCATCATTCGTTATATGTAGAACTCATCTTTTTGCAGAGAAGATAATAGGACTGCATGTCGTAATAAATGTCATGCTTAAACCACTTATCTCGAATAACATTTCGGTTTTGGCTACTGTAACGTGCAGGAATAACGACATCAAACTTGGTTAGGAATTACAGTAAATAAAACTGATGCTAAACTGATATTTGCTTGTCGTAAATTGTGTACTTAATGAAGCTATGTCATGAGATTTTCCGACATAGTTTACCTCGCAAATCGGCAGTACGCCATGTTCAGGCCCAGATTTACGGATGTACGTCAGTCGAGCAAGCCTTAGATCAAGGGCTAACATTGTGAAAAAGCCTGTAAAAACTCATCACTTGTTTCAATTTCTTACAGTTTTATGTATAATTTAAATCCATTAACTTAACTTAGCGTCTTAAACTGAAGTCTGCAGATTCTGTATTCAACCAGTATTTTGGAAGATGTTAACCAAAGTGCGAGTCCATCTTTATAGATTCAAACACGAAAGCAAAGTAGACCCGCAGCCTGTTATGGGCCATATTTGCTGCTCTTAATCATTGCCGGCGTTACGCCATGTCACACAGTTAGTTGCCTTTTGCGACATGCTATTTGTGGGTCAGTGGTACTACTCTCGTCTTCTTCATTTAATCTGATTAACATAACAAAATGAATAAGAAATAACATTTAGTTTTTTTACCTGCTGCTCTTCTACCGCTGCTCTATGTAGAAGTCCTTTGTTTTTATGGACTGGCAAACGAATGTGCAGACCGACAGGTGATTGGCATGTCGTGTCTGTATGGAATGTCATGTCTCTGTGGAATGTCGTTTCTCTGTGAAATGCCGTGTCTCTGTGGAATGTCGTGTATATGTGTAATGTCGAGTTTCTGTGGAATGTCGTGTCTCTGTGGAATTGTCGTGTCTCTGTGAAATGTCGTGTCTCTTTGGAATGTCGTGTATCTGTGGAATTGTCGTGTCTCTGTGCAATTTCGAGTCTCTGTGGAATGTATTTTCTTTGTGACATTTCGTTCCCTGCCCAATGGAAGGGCTGCTTCCGGTTGACCTTCATGCAGATTACCTTTGGGCGGGAATGTCCTTAAGTTTAGAATGTTTGCCCAAAAACTTGTTCAACAGTCTGTTTATTTTCCCTATTCAACTGCAAACGTTCTTCTACATACACAAGACCTTCAAGGATATCGTCCGTATCTAGACGTGGACCTCAACTTCATTGAGACAACGAAAAGAAGCTTGGAACGTGCAAGATTCGAACATCAACCTTTTCGGGATAATTGCTATAGGGATCCGCCTTCCATCTTAATTGTATATCCCCCCCTACCCTATCCCCCCCTCCTCCTTAGCATATCAAATTACAATCCAGAAGGGACGGCGTGGCCTAGTGGTTAAGTGGCACGGCTCACGACCCGAAGGTGCTGGGTTCGATCCCCATCACAGCACCGGCCGTTACCCCGGGGAAGCAAACCCTTAGAAATTGCAGGAGGAAGCAGACCCTTACATAAAATACGTGCTGAAGTCGGATGCACTGGGTCGACAGGCGCAAAATAAAAACCACAGTGCAACGCACACCGCCTTGGGGAATGGAGAAATAAGGCAAACGCAAAAAAAAAAAAAAAAAAAAAAAAAAATTACAATCCATTTTCTCGATCAGACAAGTTTCCTAGAGTGTTTCCCTCACAATAAATTCAATACATTCAGTCTATCCAGCCACTCAAAACGAGTTTCAAGCAATGTTCTTTTATTTACAAATGTCTTGAATCTATATATGTAAAGGCGTGGTTTACAAGTTGTACAAAGCCTCTAACAAAACAGTATATGTAAAGGCGTGGTTTACAAGTTGTACAAAGCCTCTAACAAAACAGTATATGTAAAGGCGTGGTTTACAAGTTGTACAAAGCCTCTAACAAAACAGTATATGTAAAGGCGTGGTTTACAAGTTGTACAAAGCCTCTAAGAAAACAATATATGTAAAGGCGTGGTTTACAAGTTGTGCATACACTCTAAGAAAACAGAATATGTAAAGGCGTGGTTTTCAAGTTGTACAAAATCTCTAGGAAGAATTAAGCTGGTATGGACATTACATGAACAGCTAATCTAATTGAGCGTCTCATTATGGTAGCAGTCAGCAATTGGTTTACACGTTGAAAGGTCCCACGGTTTAACCCCAGTTACTGTCCGCTCCAGTCCACACAGTTGTAAATTGAAACCTGTCTTACTGTTTAGGAATGACAGAAAGCAAGGAATGGAAATGACTTTCATGAACCAAGTCGTAGCCTTCGTCAGTCAAATCCCTAACACTTCATCTCCGAAAACAGTGTCTTTTATGGACTACCTTCACATTGTAAGAATGTAAAACAAATTACACATTTAGTTTTGGCTGTTGAATCTCTGTGTACACAAAACACTAAACACTTATTTGGAGCACACTATTCCTGTCCATTCGAAGATTCCATTGACTCTTGTTTCACTCCACTGCTTCGACCGGAAAAGGAAATGCAAATAATTTTCAATAGCACTTCTGTATTTGACATAGGCGCCATGTTTATTCGCCCTGCTTGATCTCCGACAGGAGAATGTTGATACACTTCTAAGCTTATTCTTCTGTGACATCTGCCATATTTTTATTTCATCAAAATGAGAAAAGTGAGAATGTTTTAACATGGGAAACTTCACGTTAAGATGTTTGTTCTATACAAAAGTATAGAATAAGAAACATGAAAGATATTTTTTCTATACACTGTTCTACCTATTTATTTGCTGTCAATAAATAAACATATCTTCTTTGTACGCTTACAGATGTCAATTTAAATACATCTAATGAACATCTAAAGAAAGCAGTGTTTAGCCTGAGGCTATTGGGATCTCCATAACGATTTTCCAGGAATACTGTCGAATACATGGTCATGTGTGATTCGTCTGATAGTTACATGTTGGGCCGCTTCGTAGTAGATACTCAGCAGCGATGGTGTCAGTGCTGCAGACGCATTCATCTGTATGTCCTATCCTTAGTTTGTTGAACAGATGGTATCTCAGTCTGATGTGGTCTATGTGGCGTCTAAAGATTGCTACCTGATGACCTCTGTTGACCCGCCATCGGTTGATGACCTGTGTGGAGTACAGATTGCTTGCTACCTGCTGACCTCTGTTGAGCTAGTTGACCCGCCATCGGTTGATGACTTGTGTGGAGTACATATTGCTACCTGCTGACCTCTATTGACCCGCCATCGGCTGATGACCTGTGTGGAGTACAGATTGCTACCTGCTGACCTCTGTTGAGCTGGTTGACCCCCACCCCCGGTTGATGACCTGTGACCTGCTGACCTCTGTTGAGCTGGTTGACCCCCACCCCCGGTTGATGACCTGTGTGCTCGGCGTCCCCGTTGTTCTTGAATCTACACCTGGAAAACTTCTTGAACCACCGGTTTATTTTAATGCCTAGTATCGCTTTAAGTTCTTTAAAGTATGTATGTTATGGGCTGAACAGTTCCGCAACCACTCACAGTGTGCCTGTGAGGAGTAACACTAGTGTCTCTGTGTTTTCATCTGTCATTAGAACTTCTGCTGCAGTTTTCAAGACCTCTGTTCAGATATTACTTGAAAATGTTTTAATCACCACAGATAACTTTCATTGTGCACAGTTTCTTCGAAAGATCCCTCCACCTCCATTCTCTGTTACATTTGAAGCTGATACATCTGTATATAGAATGGTTCATCTGTTGCTTGTGTAGTGACCACCCCTATATGTTTTACAGTTATGGCTCTTATTTTTGTTCTTCTTAACAAATCCGGGAACGTTTTCTATCCGCTCCTCTGGCAAGTGCTGTTTTATCCATGTTTGTTGTGTGCATATATTTTATTTGTGATGTGTCATTTATAGGATTTGTTGTTAAATTTTCTTTCAATGATGGCACACATTTGCTCGCCTTCAGTAGTTCCCTTTCAGACCCATTTATGTTCTTGTACATTGGGTGGTATATCAGCCTTCGAAGTTTCTCAACTTGATCTCTTCTACCATCCATTGTTTGCAAGTTGGTAATATCTTCTCCAGTTCTCCAATACGCGCGTGGAACTGATGCCCGGATTGCTTGGTTTTGAACTTTATTTATTTGATCAAAGTTTGATTTAACTGCCGTTCCCCATGCCGCTAAGTGCTGTCATCACACATTCATTTCTTGAACACACTTTCATCAGCTCCCCAAGTACATCAACATCTGAAGAATTCTCATACTGTACAAAACTGTCCCTGCTTATAAACGATCAATATATAGAGATATGAGGGATTGTACTTCTATACTCTATTCTTCTTACTCATTTACTATTAGAACATAAGCATATGAACAGATTCAGTTCGAATGTACGGCTACTTCCCTTCCCTATAATGTTTGATGGTTTGAGTTCGGAACGTGTTCAACCCGTACAAGGACTCCATATACTAGATGACGGTACATGTGCAACACTTTGATTAGCGAGAGCAAATGACTAAAATATATTTAATAAAGAAGTATAGAGACGTGAAATTTAACTATAAGAAATGAGGGAATGTATGAACACTCTAATGGAAATTATAACGGCACTGTGAAGTTTGATGAAAGGGATCATGAGAAATAATACGAGGTGGACAACATAAAATATTCAGCAAGGTTAAACAGTATTGAAAAGGAAACGGTTTAATTACGACTACAAGCTTTGCATACGAGGATACTTGACGGTTTCTTCTAAGGTCGGCATGCCATGCTACTCGTAATAAAATGTCGAAATAATGTGAATTGAAGGGAAAACCACAAGTATAGTATACTGTCAGCAAACGCTACAGTAAAATATGGCAGGACATACTCATGCTCATCATATGTAAATGTAAGGCCAGGTGAGAGACGAAGGTGTGCACTATCCTGCTACGTGTTTGGTAATTACAGAGAATATATATTTAGACTGAAGATGTGCCCGGATTTGTTATCAGTGCGGATATAGTAAATACGATAAGACATTCGTATAACAGTTAGTTCTGCTAGCTGAAAGTAAACCGGTAGGTAGGTAGATAGATAGTCCAGGTAGGAGAGACGGGCCCGACGCGCCAACCGCCGATGAAAACAATCAATGGCTGAGTCCCAGGCTGCGTGCAATGAGGATGATGTATTTCTGATTGACCTAATCAGATTGTGCGCTGTTGCCACCATGATGTAGATGGTCGTTTCTCATCATTGATGTGCATTGCCTGCATTAAGAACTGGCAGGCGAAGACTTCATTGACAAGGCGGGCTAGGGGTTCAAAATGTGGCTAAATGGCGAGTGTATCTTGTAGCCTGCATGAACAGAAATTACAATAATGTGTGAATGACAATAATGTGTGAATGACAATAATGTGTGAATGACAATAATGTGTGAATTACAATAATGTGTGAATTACAATAATGTGTGAATGACAATAATGTGTGAATTACAATAATGTGTGAATGACAATAATGTGTGAATTACAATAATGTGTGAATTACAATAATGTGTGAATGACAATAATGTGTGAATTACAATAATGTGTGAATTAAATAAAACACATTAGTAAATTTTATGAACTGAAAATTGGCAGAGAGAATATGCACATTATGATGATTTGCAAGTTAAACATGACGTCGGTTCTGCAGACAAGAACAACACATGCTAACCCATATAAATGCTAAACTATAACAAATCATTAGCTTCTTATATTTTGGAAATATGCAAACGGAGGATGGAGATGCGAGATGGGAATCGGGTAGAGAACAAGGATCAAGTTGTTGCAGTGGTCAGCGACCCATAACTGACTGCTAGCGTCAGAGTCAGCGACCCATGGCTGACTGCTAGCGTCAGGGTCAGCGACCCATAGCTGACTGCTAGCGTCAGGGCCAGCGACCCATAGCTGACTGCTAGCGTCAGGGCCAGCGACCCATAGCTGACTGCTAGCGTCAGGGCCAGCGACCCATAGCTGACTGCTAGCGTCAGGGCCAGCGACCCATAGCTGACTGCTAGCGTCAGGGCCAGCGAACTATAGCTGCCAAGACCCTTCTACACCTCCACGTGGTGATCCTGGATAACAGGCTGCAGCAGGGCAGACTGGCTAAGGAGAAGGGATCGAAGAGGGAATGCTAACCGGTACTCAAAAAATGTTTGCTGAAGTCGGATGTGTTGGACCGAAAGGTGCAAATATCGCAACCAAGCTGTAAACTACGACACAACGCATTCCGTTATCTGGACTTCATTCTGCTACTTAAGCCCTTTCAGGGTTTGGTAGTGGGAGATTGAGAACGAACGAAGAAGAAGAAGGCTAGAGAACAGGAATGTATAAACTTATGTCCACCAACAAGAGTCATATATTGGCATCGAAAAACATAATTGGCACATTAACAACAGAGTAATTAAGTATTATACGTGTGTGTGGGTGGGAATGGTGTTGCCGATGTGTGTGTGGGTCGGCGTGTATGTTGGTGTGGATGGGTGTGGGGATGTATGTTGGTGTGGATGGGTGTGGGGGTGTATGTTGGTGTGGATGGGTGTGGGGATGTATGTTGGTGTGGATGGGTGTGGGGATGTATGTTGGTGTGGATGGGTGTGGGGATGTATGTTGGTGTGGATGGGTGTGGGGGTGTATGTTGGTGTGGATGGGTGTGGAGGTGTATGTTGGTGTGGATGGGTGTGGGGGTGTATGTTGGTGTGGATGGGTGTGGAGGTGTATGTTGGTGTGGATGGGTGTGGGGGTGTATGTTGGTGTGGATGGGTGTGGAGGTGTATGTTGGTGTGGATGGTTGTGGGGGTATATATTGGTGTGGATGGGTGTGGGGGTGTATGTTGGTGTGAATGGGTGTGGGGGTGTATGTTTGTGTGGATGGGTGTGGGGGTGTATATAGTTGTGAATGGTCTCTCATACTAATAAAGTGTTATGTAGTTGTGAATGTTCTCAGACTAATAATTTGTTATGTAATTGTGAATGTTCTCTCAGACTAATAAAGTGTCATGTAGTTGTGAATGGTCTCTCAGACTAATAAAGTGTCATGTAGTTGTGAATGTTCTCAGTCTAATAAAGTGTCATGTAGTTGTGAATGTTCTCAGACTAATAAAGTGTTATATAGTTGTGAATGTTCTAAGACTAATAAATCTGCCTGTAGTTGAACAAGTGAAAATAACAAAACAATCAACGAAAGAGCAACTAAAAAGAAAGAAATGTATTATTTATTACAATCTATCACTGGTTGACAAGAGAAGTCCAAATTAATGCAATTCATGTATTTTATAAGGATAAAAATAATGATATCATATATATCAGATAAATAGCTAATTATTTAATAGGGCCATCGCTGTAATTCCAATATTAGTATTAGTACTTGTTCCAGCCATGGCTGAATAGGACAATGCGTCGTTTGAATAATACTTCTACTTCTTCTTCATCGTACGCAGTCAGACAGTAACCATTATTTTTTCGAAAAAAGCGGCGGTCATCCTGAGGCTGTCGACACTGCCGTAGAGCTTGTTTTGTGTTGCCACTGGTGATGGTCACATCTGCTCTCTCTGATCCTCGTATGTCGGGCAGTTCTGCAGCAGATGCTGAGCGGTCATTTTCCCGGTACCACACGGGCATTCGTCGGTACCACCTATCTTCAATTTGTTGAATAGGTGGTACCTCAGTCTATTGTGGCCAGTGCGAAGTCTGAAGACAACGACCTGCTCTCTTCTGTTCAACTGGTAATAGGCATCGTTTTTGGTGTAGCTGGTATGTTCAGTTTCCCATTTGGTCATGTATCTGGCTTTAATAAGCCGTTTTGACTCTTCGTACGTCATACTAGTATCTGTTTGTGGTAGTCTTGCACCTTCTTTTGCCAGTCTGTCTGCCTCCTCGTTGCCTTGGATGTTGCAGTGTGATGGGACCCACTGTACCACTACCCTTTGTGGTGCGGATTGCTGGCATAGTTGACACAGTACTGCTCAGTGTTTTCTGGCTTTTTAGCGCTACGGCCAGAGCATCTGTAAGCAGGATTGTATGGCTTTCATTTTCTTTATGTGTCACCATTTCTTCCACTGTCGCCCTCAGTGTCTCTGCCTCCGCTCTGAAATTGCTTGTGTACTTACCAGTAGCGAATGACAGAGTTATTTTTCTGCCATTTGGTAGGTTCAGGAGTGCTCCTGCCCCTCCGCTCTGTGTAATGTTGGTTACAGAACCGTCGGTGTATGCATGGGTCAAGTCCATGCTTGGGTAGTTTTTCGATATAAAGCTTAGGGTAGTATCTCTCCTTTCTTTTTCAGTCTGGCAGTTTTTTTTTTCAATACCTGGTATATTTTCTACCACATCTGTAAATATATTCTGCCTCCAGGTAGATTTTCGTACAGTAGTGATGGGCTTTGGTGTTGTTAGTGCGTTTATGGGATCTTCGTGCATCTTTGGTTTGGCTATTTCTGCAAAGTTTCTCCGCTTTAGTTTCCCATTTCCCGAATGTTTGAATAATACATCTTTCATGAGTTCTTTTTGTCCAGGGGCAAGCTTTGTCATCTTTATATGAAGAAGAAAAAGTCCGACCTCTCCACACATATACATGATCCAAAGTATCGACAACATGTAAGGCAGTACTGTACTAGTGATGTTGACGAAGTTGACAATAACTTTGAATCAACTATTTTAGACGTTATTGCTCCGGAATTCAATGATGATTTACTCCCAAAGCGTTTCTTGTGGTCACGTAATCCACAAGGTATCTAGCCATAATCCCATTGAGAAATAAGAAACATTTACAACATTACCAGTGAAGCGTTCAATCACGTTAACTGGGTATATATACGAAATAACTGGGGCATTTCATGTATTCATCATTTATTTTCAGCTTTTATAGTGAACAGCATCAATGTTAAGCAACCGTCTGTGACGAACAGCCATCTGTGACGAGTAGTATCAATGTCAAGCAGCCATCTGTGACGAGTAGTATCAATGTCAAGCAGTCATATGTGACCAGTAGTATCAATGTCAAGCAGTCATCTGTGACGAGCAGTATCAATGTTAAGCAGTCAATTATGACGACGAGCAATCATATGTGACGAGCAACATCAATGTCAAGCAGGCACCTGTGACGAGCAGTATCAACGTCAAGCAGTAACCTGTGACGAGCAGTATCAATATAATGTCAAGCAGTCAACTGAAGAGAGACTAAACAGAAATGATGCTAAAGGAGCATACAAGGTGGTCAAAAAACTGGTAACACCAAGACAACGCAGGAACCTTATGATCCATGATAAAAACGGCAAGTGTCTCATTGAGGGAAATGACGTACTGACACGATGGACAGAGTACTGTTCCGAGCTGTATAACTATGAAGGGCGAAACGAACCTGAGAAAACATTCCCCCCAACACCAACAAATATAGAGGATAACCAACTGATAACGAAAGAAGAGGTAACTGCAGCGGTAAAGATATTGAGAAGAGGGAAGGCGGCCGGCGTGGACAATATACCAGCAGAGCTCTTACAAGCAGGTGGAGAGGTACTGGTGGAAGGCCTGACACACATCTGTAACAAAATTTGGGCGACAGGAAACTGACCGGACTTATGGACGAAATCAATAGTTATACCGCTACATAAGTCTGGAAACCTAAAGCTGTGCCAAAATTACAGAACAATAAGCCTCATTAGCCACCCTAGCAAGGTCATGCTTAGATTAATCCTAGACCGATTGAAACCCCAAGCAGAGAACATTATTACCGAGGAGCAAGCAGGGTTCAGACAGGGAAGAAGCACTACAGAACAGATATTTAATTTAAGGCTGCTAAGCGAGAAATATCTAGAACAGCAGCAAACACTGTATCATGTGTTTGTGGATTTTAAGAAGGCTTTGATAGGATATGGCATAAAGCGCTTTGGGCAACCATGAGGATGTATAATATCAACGGAAATATTATAACGCTCCTTGAACACCTGTATGACAAGGCGTCTAGTGCAGTTCTTGTGAATGGGAGGCGAGGAGACTGGTTTCGCACATCAGTTGGTGCGAGACAGGGGTGTACACTTTCTCCAACTCTTTTCAATATATTCCTTGAGGGAATTATGAGTGAGGCACTTGGAGGTCACCTTGGTATTGTCACGATTACCAACCTTCGTTTTGCAGATGATATCGAGGGGTTTGCGGGTTCAGAAGCAGAACTCCAGGAATGGATCAGAAGGCTCGATGAAACAGCTCTTGACTATGGTATGGAGATAAACGCTGGAAAGACAAAATTAATGACCAACAACGCTACGGGCTTCAACAACAGGATAAACGGTCAGGAACTCGAAGTGGTTGACCGTTTTAAATATCTTGGGTCGATTGTCAGTGATGAAGGATCAAAATGTGAAGTGTTGGCCAGAATAGCACAGACAATAGCCGCGCTTGCACGGCTAAACAAAATCTGGCAAGATAAACGGTTAGCACTAAGCACGAAAATCAGATTAATGCGTGCACTGGTCCTGTCAATATTTCTCTATGCGTGTGAGACATGGACAGTTACAACTGACCTTCAACGAAGGATACAAGCCTTGGAGATGAGATGTTTCCGAAGACTTTTAAACGTCACGTAGAAAGATCGAGTTACAAATGAGGCAATACGAGATAGAATTACAACAGCAATAGGGCCTTTCGAAGATCTCTTGGCAACTGTCAAAAGAAGGAAACTCAATTGGTACGGTCATATATCGAGATCAAGTGGTCTTGCAAACACAATCCTCCACGGGAAGGTGCATGGCAGACAACGAAGAGGCCGGCCCAAAAAGGAAATGGGAGGACAATATAAAGGAATGGACCAGTCTCCGACCAGAAGAGTCACGAGCAGCGGCATCTGACAGAGAGGGATGGCTTAGAGTTGTGAGGATGTCTTTATGTGTGCCTCAACGACCTCACCGGTTACGTGATGACCTGACCTGACCTGAGTCAATTGTGATGACAATCAACCATCTGTGACGGCAGCTTCAATGACAAGCAGTAATCTGTGACGAGCAACATTCTGTGACAAGCAACAATCTGTGACGAGCGGCATCAATGTCAGGCAACCATCTGTGACGAGCAGCATCAATGTCAAGCAACCATCTGTGACGATCAACCATGTGTGACGATCAACCATCTGTGACCAGCAGCATAAATTTCATGGAACCATCTATGACGACCAACCATCTGTGACGAGCAACCATCATTGACGAACTAAATCAATGCCGAGCGGCTTTTATGACGAGTTTACCTTATAAGATCACGTGGAATATCCAGCATTATTTATATCTGAAGCACAAAATGCACTGAAACATGCGATACAGTGCAAAGCCCCTGTAACCGGCGTCGTCTCTTGTGGAACATTACATGCTGTGAAAGACTGCAGCTTTGACGCTGGAACAACACCAATAATCTCCATGATCAGATGGACAAATCCCAGAAGATCTGTTGAAATCAATTGTGCTAGCTCTACTCCAGAAACCAGAAGAACAAATTGCAGCGCATATTAAACAATACTTATTCTAAAGTCTACTTATGAAGGCATCTATACTTAGAACGTGGGGGAGGAAGAGTAACGTATGGTCAGGCAAAATATACTGATCAGAAATGTTAGTCAGGTCAGGCAAAACATATTGGCCAAGACCTTTACCTCGGCTTCCTAGTAGACGTCCCTGGAAACGGTATGTTTTCATGGCAATCTGTCTAACGAGGTGAAGGATCGACGTGATCCCCGTAGTAGTAAGTGAAACGCAGATAAAGCCAAGTATATTACAACTGTTTGGCGGACCCTGGTCTACCTTCATCAACACGATCGGGATGTATGGAAAGCTACTGCACACCAGCCACTTAACGTCTTTTTCACGTCGCACAAAAGAGTAACCTACTCATTGTGGGCATTCGCAAACTACAACTTAGAACGAACAACAAAAGGAAATCAACACTCCCTTACACTCTTATATTTCTTGATTTTCATGACCTCCGAAGCCTCTATTTATGTTTAAAAAAATGAAGCCAGACTTACCAGAAGAACAGTTTGTGTTTCGTGACCAATCAATGGAAAATTAAAGTTAGAAATACTATCATATGCTAAAATAAATTAAAGAATACATTCGAGATTCTTAGAGATTTGCACATTAACCTCTTTGACTACATCAAGTTCTGGACAGAGTCCGGTCTGCCAATATGACACAAACATCTAGAGAATTTGGTATTGATAGTAAAGACACGTGTAAAGATACCTTGCTGCAGTTTGGGAAGATAATAGAAACAGCCAGGCCATGAATATTCAACGAGCAATAAGACACGAATGTATACTTGCATTACGTTTATTACTTGAATACTTGAATGCTGGTATTCAATCAGACAAGGTTGCCTGATGCCAGGTAGCCAAAAGCTGCTAAAATCTGTGTCTGTCCTGCGCTCTAGTATACCATGTTGGTCAAAGCTCGTGGTGCAGATCATCTCGTTGGTGGGCGGCCAAGCAGGAGAATTTTCTGGTTGCCAGAAAGACACCCCCTCGTCCATCTATCGTCAGTCATTCTGCTCACACGACCCACGACCGACCCATCTATCGTCAGTCCCGCTGCTCACACGACCCACGACCGACTCATCTGTCGTCAGTCACGCTGCTCACACGACCCACGACCGACCCATCTATCGTCAGTCACGCTGCTCACACGACACACGACCGACCCATCTATCGTCAGTCACGCAGCTCACACGACCGACCCATCTGCACTTTTGCATTGACCCAGAGTCGTCGACATGCTAAAACTTAGTTTTGTCGCAGATGTTGGCATTTCGGATATGGTCTCTTAGCGAAATATTTAGGACTCTTTGCTGCTCTGCTCTTTCGGTTATTCGGCGCTGCTCTTCGTCTTATTTGCAAAGACTCCAAACCTCACATCCACAGACTGATGTTGGAATAATCATGCTATTGAAGGTGTGAGCCCTGGCCATGACATCCGCCATCTTCTGAAGCATCCTGCCGCTCTCGTGCGGGAGATCTTCTTACAAATATTGTGGTTGTTGTTGCTTTTCTGGTATAGGTAAATGTACGAATTGACATTCTCGAAGGTCTCATCTCTACACATTGAGTTTTCTTTCCTTTTATGTTTAGACCAAACGCCTACATTTCAATTATATATATATATATATATATATATATATATATATATATATATATATATATATATATATATATATATATATATATATATATATATATAAATTTATATATATATATATATAAATATATATATATATATATATGTATATATAAATATATACTTGATAACTGGATGACCTGTTCTTCAGCTGTGTTGCGGGTCCCAGCTTCTCTTCCAACGGTCTCTGTCTTGGACCATAGTTGTACCAGTGAATTATGAGTCGCCCATCTGTGGATCTGGAATGTTGTTTAGGGATGCAAAACGGTGGGACGAACGTGTTGGTGGTCGTCCCCGTGGTCGGTTCCTGTCCCTGGGGTACCACATTGCTGTCGCTCTGTTCCACCGATCGGCCATTCTTTGCAGCTTTAGCAAACCTTACCCTCCCCTCTCTTATCCATTTTTTATCTTGTGTACATAAATAACCGCGTCTTCCACCAGGGACAACTGACGCATGTCTTAGTCATAAAGACTTTTGCGAGGGGCTATGAAGAGTGAGGCCAGCCAGGCGTCTGTCGAGGGTGGCTTGGGTCACTCTGAGTTTGGACTCTCATTCGAAATTGTCCATGTTTCTGCAGCATAGAAAATTGTTGCTAATACTGTGGAGTTGAAGAGTGAGATGCTCAGGCTCTAGTCGTAGATGTTGGCCAGTCGAGGCCTTATCGAAGAGAAAGCCACTCAGCCCGCTCATCAACGTCTTGTTAACTCTGGGCTTAGGTCGTTCTATTCAAATATATATATAGCTATTTTGTTTACCTCCGCTTTTTAAGTATCCTGTTCCCGATTATGTTTGCGGATGTACTACTGGGAAGCTTAGAGTAAACATTGGCTGCGTCTGGTGTGGTTTAAATCCCTCCCTGGTCGCAAATAGACAAGTCTGTCTCACAGCCCTTAAACCTGAGAATGGGCAATTGATCTTTCCCATATACGCTTCTGTTAACACCAAAGTTGGACACTGAGATCTGACCTTTTTTTTTCCAAAATTAAAGAGCCGAAATAAAAGAATAATGTGCGTTCTTTAAAGTCAAAAAGCAAAGATCATTCTGTATAAATGTATTGCAACCTGTTTTGTGTGTTATCTTCTGAAACTCTTTTAAAGCATTCCAACAAAGACGAGGTATTTCTGTAAGCCAGTCGCGCCTGAGAGACTCTGTGACAATAGGCAGGTCATTAGTGTCTACAGACACTCATAGCGTCACTGAAAGCATCAAAGACAAAGGTTAGTGTTGGGACTGGTATTGTCAGAATGAAGCTAGTGCGTTGCTCTTAGACCGGGCCAGAGAAGCACTTCTGACTTGAATAATTTGAACTGTCGAATGTTTACAACTTGACAATTTGCTGCCAGAAATGTGGATGTACTCTTTGGACTTCATTATCCAGGCAGAGCTTTAGAGTTTCACTTTTGTCGTGGATTTAATAAATCAATGAGAACGTGCCAGTTGTATGGCCAAAACAATAGATAATTTACCTTCTTGTTCGTCAAATTCCTCATGTTTATGGTCAACTCAGTTTTCTAGTTTCTTTCTTCTTTTACTTGCAATATTTGCTATTCTTCATCTTCACATTCTCCTTCTCCTAATTCGTCACCATCAACATCTTCTACTTCTTCTGCTATTTCTTCTCTAATTCGAGAATATTCTCAGTTATGATGATCCTGCTTGACTAACGTATCGTTATTTTCTTCATCTTTCTTTCTTCACACATTCCTCATGAAAATAATTCTTCCTTCTTAACTTTCTAATTGTGTTTCTTTATTTGCTTCTTTTAATTACATCGCCCTTATTTTCTTTCGCATCTCTTTTTTAAGCACCCAGACACATTTCAACTACAGAGAACATCTTCAATCAGCCATTACGTATATGAGCACTATAGATCACTCACCAAAAGACACAATCATGGATTCTCACCTTCAACTTGGACCTTTGCCTGATCCAAATCACTATTACGATAGACGACTGACCTGACATGTCAAAATATGACGATCACGTCTGACGAATGTTAAAACACGCAGATTTATGACGATCCCGCCTGACGATTGTCCGAGCACGCCAAATAACAATCCCGTCTGAGCTGGCACACCCATTTATGACGATGACGTCTGACGACTGTCCCGATTCGTCCCCTAATGCCAGAGAAAACCACATTGATGTCCCCACAGACAGGCATACAGACATTAACGAAGAACAAAAGAGCCACGATAACATCAATATGACACCAGAGGAGCACATAATGGCAAAACCAGCAATGAATGAAATGGAAGAGGCCATGAGAACTCTAAAGAAAAAGAAATCGCCCGGAAAAGATGGCGTAACAAACGAAATGCTGATGGGGTTGGGCCAAACAGCAAAGAGGAAGTTACTATCAGTCCTGAACCAAAGCTGGAAAAGGGGAATTGTACCTCAGGCACGGAAAGATGCTGTAATAATACCAGCACCAAAGAAATAAAAAGATAGAGCAGATCCAAATGGATACAGGCCTATCAGTCTGCTGAGCTGTGTAGGAAAACTGATGGAGCATATGATAAACACCAGACTGATGTGGGATCTGGAAGAAAAACACATACTAATTCGAATGCAAACAGGCTTTAGACACCACAGATCCAATGAGGATCAGATCACTCCCATAGCCCAAGAAATAGAGGATGCTTACCAGGAGAAAAAACACACAGTAGCGGTTTGGGTGGATTTAGAAAAGGCATTTGACAAGGTCTGGAAAGAGGGACTTAAAGTCAAACTACGAAGAAGTGAAGTTTGTGGTAAAATGTACAGATGGATCAACCAATACCTCAAAAACAGAACAGCCAGAGTTCAAGAACAAGGGCAGATGAGCAAAAAGATGACACTGGAGCAGGGAGTACCCCAATGTGGAGTACTGTCACCCACACTCTTCCTGATGTATATAAACAACATAACAGAGAATATACCAAGAAGAGTCCACAGCTCCATGTTTGCAGACGATCTGGCTATGTGGACCTCTGAAATGAATCTCACCATAGGAAGTAATCGAATGCAGCAGGCCTTAACATCGTTGGAGGAGTGGGCGAACTCATGGCTGGTCAAAATTAATGAAGAAAAAACAACATGTACGATATTCTCCCTTTCAAACAAACCCCAAAACACCAAAATAAATCTTAACGGCTAATACCTGCGTCCATACGACAACCCAAACTACCTGGGAGTCACATTTGATCAGCGCATGACATGGAAAAGTCAGATCGAGAGAAACCGAATGAGAGCCAGAGAAAGAATGGCAATCATGAGGAAACTTGCTGGCACAAGCTGGGGAGCAGACGAAAGTATACTAAAGAAACTGTACACTGGAAGAGTGAGACCTGTTCTCGAGTATGGCATTGCGGCATGGACAACAGCAGCAAAGGCGAACTTCGATAAAGTTAACAAACTTCAAAACCAAGCCATCAGAGTTATAACAGGAGGCATGAAGTCAACGCCAATTGTAGAACTTGAAAAGATTACAAAGCTGCAACCCATGACCAATAGAAGAGACTGCAGAGCCCAGCTGCAGTCAGAGAAACTCCGAAGACTGACTGACCACCCATTGCACCAGAGACTAAACAATTTGGGAAATGGGAAACTAAAGCGGAGAAACTTTGCAGAAATAGCCAAAGCAAAGATGCACGCAGATCCCATAAACGCACTAACAACACCAAAGCCCATCACTACTGTACGAAAACCTACCTGGAGGCAGGATATATTTCCAGAGTTGGCAGAAAATATTCCAGGTATTGAAAACAAAAACTGCCAGACTGAAAAAGAAAAGAGAGATACTACCCTAAGCTTTATATCGAAAAACTACCCAAGCATGGGCTGGACCCATGCATACACCGACGGTTCTGTAACAAACACTACACAGAACGGAGGGGCAGGAGTATTCCTGAACCTACCAAATGGAAGAAAAATAACACTGTCATTCGCTACTGGTAAGTATACAAGCAATTTCAGAGCGGAGGCAGAGGCACTGAGGGCGGCAGTGGAAGAAATGGTGACACATAAAGAAAATGAAAGCCATATAGTCCTGCTTACAGATGCTCTGGCCGTAGTCACAGCGCTAAAAAGCCAGAAAAACACTGAGCTTAATGACTTAAGAGCAGCACTCTGTCAACTATGCCAGCAGTCCGCACCAAAAAGGGTAGTGGTACAGTGGGTCCCATCACACTGCAACATCTAAGGCAACGAGGAGGCAGACAGACTGGCAAAAGAAGGTGCAAGACTCCTACAAACAGATACTACAATGACGAACGAAGAGTCAAAACGGCTTATTAAAGCCAGATACATGACCAAATGGGAAACTGAACATACCGGCTACACCAAAAACGATGCCTATTACCAGAAGAACAGAAGAGAGCAGGTCGTTGTCTTCAGACTTCGCACTGGCCACAATAGACTGAGGTACCACCTATTCAACAAATTGAAGATAGGTGGTACCGACGAATGCCCGTATGGTACCGAGAAAATGACCGCTGAGCATCTGCTGCAAAACTGCCTGACATACGAGGATCAGAGAGAGCAGATGTGGCCATCACCAGTGGAACCACAAGACAAGCTCTATGGCAGTGTCGACAGCCTCAGGATGACATCCGCTTTTTTCGAAAAAATAATGGTTACTGTTTGACTGCTTCCGATGAAGAAGAAGAAGAAGAAGATCGAGAGAAATCGAATGATAGCCACAGAAATAATAGCAATCATGAGGAAACTTGCTGGCACAAGCTGGGGAGCAGACGAAAGTATACTAAAGAAACTGTACACTGGAAGAGTGAGATCAGTTCTCGAGTATGGCATTGCGGCATGGACAACAGCAGCAAAGGCGAACTTCGATAAAATTAGCAAACTTCAAAACCAAGCCATGAGAGTTATAACAGGAGGCATGAAGTCAACGCCAATTGTAGAACTTGAAAAGATTACAAATCTGCAATCATGACCGACAGAAGAGACTGCAGAGCCCAGCAGCAAGCAGAAAAACTCAGAAGACTGACAAACCATCCAATGCATCAGAGACTAAACAATTTTGGAAACGGGAAACTAAAGCGGAGAAACTTTGCAGAAATAGCCAAAGCAAAGATGAGCGAAGACCCTACCAACGCATTAACAACACGAAAGCCCATCCCTACTGTACGCAAACCTACTTGGAGGCAGCATATATTTCCAGAGGTGGTAGAAAATATACCAGGTAATGGAAACAAGAACAGCCAGACTGAAAAAGAAAGAAGAGACATAACCCTGAGGTAAATAACGAAAAACTACCCAAGCTTGGACTGGACCCATGCATACACTGATGGTTCTGTAACAAACACAACACAGAACGGAAGGGCAGGGGTATTCCTGAGCCTACCAAACGGTAGAAAAATAACACTGTCTGTGGCAACTGGAAAATACTCAAGCAATTTCAGAGCGGAGGCAGAGGCACTGAGGACTGCAGTAGAAGAAATGGTGACAGGCAAAAGAAATGAAAGCCATATAGTCCTGTTTACAGATGACCTGGCCGTAGTCACAGCACTAAAGAGCCAGAAAAATTATGGACTTAATGATTTAAGAGCAGTACTCTGCCAACTATGCCAGCAGTCCGCTCCAAAAAGAGTAATGGTACAGTGGGTTCCATCCCACTGTAACATCCAAGGAAACGAGAAGGCTGACAGACTGGCAAAAGAAGGTACAAGACTACCACAACCAGACCCTAGTGTGACATACGAAGAGTCAAAACGGCCTATTAGAGCTAGATACATGACCAAATGGGAAACAGAACATACTGGCTACACAAAAAACGATGCCTATTACCAGTTGAACAGAAGAGAGCAGGTCGCGGTCTTCAGACTTCGCACAGGCCACAACAGACTGACGTACTACCTATTCAACAAATTGAAGATAGGTGGCACTGACGAATGCTCGTGTGGTACTTGGAAAATGACCGCTGAACATTTGCTGCAAAACTGCCCGACATACAAGGATCAGAGAAAGCAGATGTGGCCATCACCAGTGGCAACACTAGACAAGCTCTATGGCAGTGTCGACAGCCTCAGGATGACCGCTGTTTTTTTCGAAAAAATACTGGTTGACGTCTGACAGCGAACGAAGAAGAAGAAGAAGAAGAAGTCCCTAATGAACGTCACTTTTTGTCTATTGCACCCATGTGTTACATGGGCTTGATATTGAAGTACGGAATAGTAACACTGTAACCCACCAGGCATGTTGACAGAGGCTACTAAGGAGGTGTGTATATGGGGTTGACTAACCCTTGCTGTGCAACAGATCAAATTGTCCTCAGCATCAGTCCGGCGAAGTATGCAAGAAAGCTACCAACTCTTTGAAAACATTCCGATCATCTGCTGTGCTGTACCGATGCGAACCTGGGTCTTTTATACAGAGAATCCCGCCACCGTAAAGGTGGGCATCCTGATGGTCGTGTATGACTATAAGGTCATGTGTGTCCATGAATTGTCAGATGGAGACTGCGTGGGCTAGTGGTTAAGTGACACGGCTCACAACCCGAAGGTGCTGGGCTCGATCCCCATTACAGCACCGGCCGTTACCCCTGGGAAGCAAACCTTTAGAAAATGCAGGAGGAAGCAGACCCTTACATAAAATAAAAATCGTAGTGCAATACATACCTTTTTGGGGAATTGAGAAATAAGACGAACGCAAAAACACCAAAAAAGACATTTTTCAACAATGCTAACTACATGTCAGCCCAACGATATCTCCGCGATTATGCTTTTTCTGAGATATCTTGAAACAGTTTGGTGTCGAATTTCTTCATTTCTGATATGCTCCCAGTGTACTGTCCTCCAATTACTTTGTAATTGACTCAGAGTTTAACAGCATCTTCATGATGATTTAATGACATGTGTTTGTGTGTTTGTGTGTTTGTGTGTTTTTGTGTTTGTGTTTGTGTGTTTGTGTGTTTGTGTGTTTGTGTTTGTGTGTTTTGTGTTTGTGTGGTTGTGTTTGTGTGTTTGTGTTTGTGTGTTTATGTTTTTGTGTTTGTGTGTTTGTGTTTGTGTGTTTGTGTGTGTGTATTTGTTTTTTGTATGTTTGTGTTTGTTTGCGTGTTTGTGTGTTTGTGTTTGTGTGTTTGTGTATGTGTGTTTGTATGTTTGTGTATTTGTGTGTGTGTTTGTATATTTGTGTGTTTGTGTTTGTGTGTTTGTGTTTGTGTGTTTGTGTGTTTGTGTGTGTGTTTGTGTCTTTGTGTGTTTGTGTGTTTGTGTTTGTGTGTCTGTGTGTTTGTGTTTTTGTGTTTGTTTGTTTGTGTGTGTGTGTTTGTATTTGTGTGGTTGTGTGTGTGTGTGTGTGTGGTTGTGTTTGTGTTTTTGTGTTTTTTGTTTTGTGTTTGTGTCCTTGTGAGTTTGCGTGTTTGTGTTTGTGTGTTTGTGTTTGTGTGTTTGTGTTTCTGTGCTTGTGTGTTTGTGTGTTTGTGTTTGTCATTGTGTGTTTGTGTGTTTGTGTTTGTGTGGTTGTGTTTTTTGTGTTTGTGGGTTTGTGTTTGTGTGTTTGTGTTTGTGTGTTTCTGTGTTTGTGATTGTGTGTTTGTATGCTTGTGTGTTTGTGTGTTTGTATTTGTGTGTTTGTGTTTGTGTGTTTGTGTTTGTGTATTTGTGTTTGTGTTTGTGTGTTTGTGTTTGTGTGATTGTGTGTTTGTGCGTGTGTTTTTGTGTTTGTGTGTTTGTATTTTTGTGTTTGTGTGTTCATATTTGTGTGGTTGTGTTTGTGTGGTTGTGTTGGTGTTTGTGTATTTGTGTTTGAGTTTTTGTGTGTTTGTGTGTTTGTGTTTGCGTGTTTGTGTGTTTGTGTGTGTGGTTATGTTTGTGTGTTTATTTTTGTGTTATTATATTGTGTTTTTGTGTATGTGTGCTTGCATTTTTGTCAACTAGCTTTCATGATCGACTAGCCTTGGAAAATCCGACCCAAGTCAATACCTCTCCTACTCCCTACCATCCCCACCGTGACAACAGCACATTACCTCACTATCATCGTCACAGCGACAACAGCACATTACCTCCCTATCATTGTCACAGTGACACCAGCACATTACCTCCCTATCATTGTCACAGTGACACCAGCACATTACCTCCCTATCATTGTCACAGTGACACTGCACATTACCTCCCTATCATTGTCACAGTGACACCAGCACATTACCTCCCTATCATTGTCACAGTGACACCAGCACATTACCTCCCTATCATTGTCAATGCGACAACAGCAAGTTAGCTCCCACCCCATCCCCAGCACCTTCACAACAACAAAACACATTAACCCCCCCCCCCCCACATCATTTTCCCAGCTACGACAGCACATTAACCCCCTTACCCCCTCTTCCCCCCCCCTACTATCTTCCCAGCTGCATCATCACTCAATTTTTGATCATCCAACTATCTCTCCCCCCGTTAACCTTCTGATCAACATCTCTCCGTGGACCCTCTGTCCACATGGCCTGGGTTCAAAAGCCTAATACTCAGGCAGAAACACTCTGTAAAACAGCATCAATCGTCACGTGAATGAATATAAGACAGAGAGACAGCACATTTGAGGGAGACAGAGAGACACCACATGTGTGAGGGAGACAGAAAGACAGCACATTTGAGGGAGACAGAGAGACAGCACATGTGTGAGGGAGACAGAGAGACAGCACATTTGAGGGAGACAGAGAGGCAGCACATTTGAGTGAGACAGAGAGGCACCACTTGTATGAGGGAGACAGAGAGACAGCAGATTTGAGGGAGACAGAGAGACAGCACATTTGAGGGAGACAGAGAGACAGCACATTTGAGGGAGACAGAGAGACAGCATATTTGAGGGAGACAGAGAGACAGCACATGTATGAAGGAGACAGAGAGACAGCACATGTGTGAAGGAGACAGACAGGCACCACATGTGTGAGGGAGACAGAGAGGCACCACATGTGTGAAGGAGACAGAGAGGCACTACATTTGAGGGAGACAGAGAGACACCACATGTGTGAGGGAGACAGAGAGGCACCACATTTGAGGGAGACAGAGAGGCACCACATGTGAGGGAGACAGAGAGGCACCACATTTGAAGGAGACAGAGAGACACCACATGTGTGAAGGAGACAGAGAGGCACCACATTTGAGGGAGACAGAGAGACACCACATGTGTGAAGGAGACAGAGAGGCACCACATGTGTGAGGGAGACAGAGAGACACCACATGTGTGAGGGAGACAGAGAGGCACCACATGGTGGTACCAGGAGAAAGAGAGTACGATTTGTGTGTGTGTGTTGTTATTTGTATGTGTGTGTTGTTATTTGTGTGTGTGTGTTGTTATTTGTGTAAGTAGTCAGATAGATAGATAGAAAGATAGATAGATAGATAGATAGATAGATATATAGATAGATAGATAGATAGATAGATAGATAGATAGATAGATAGATAGATATATAGATAGAGAAAGAGAAACATGTACAGAAAGAGACAGAGTGGGATAGAGAGTGACAGAGAGTGAGAAATAGATAGATAGAGAGATAAAGAGATAGAGAGAGATAGAAATAGAGAGTGAGGGTGAAAGAGATAGAGAAAGTGTGAGAGAGATATATATATATAGATAGAGAGAGAAAGAGAGATAATGAGAGAGCGATAGTGAGATGTAAATATATAGATAGATAGAGAGAGAGATGGGGAGAGAGAGATAGAGAGAGAGAAATAGCTTCCAAGGGTCATAAAGCACAACAAAAATCCAAAACTTTTGGACAGGGGAAATTACTCTTTCAAGGGACATAATAAAAAGCTTTTACCTAGTAGAGTCTGTAGTTAGATTGTGTCTCCTCATTTCCCTTCTATCTTATTCACATTATTATTGTAATTAGTCTACTTGTTGGCAGTATCAGACCGGTGACGCTTTGTTCTCACCAGACCAGCGGATATTAGCTTCCATTTGTGTTTTTGATCCCCGTAAAAGAACACAAGAATACTTGCAAACGGATTGAGGTGTTACAGACTAATCCATTTCGTCTCTACCAGCCTCATTACTTACCCGTGGAAGTTGACGTAACTTAGAGTTAGCGTCCTTGGTTCCACTACATCCAAGTTCCTAGTTCGATTCTCTGTCAGAAGTCCGGTTTTCTAATGTATATTATCTAGTCCTGCCAGGCTAATAAGTCACAGTGTATCCATTTCCCCAATCTCAGTTAGAAGGCTAAATGCAGGCGTCTCTGCTTCAACGAAACGCATGAATTTCACTAGATCCGTCCTTTTCATGGCGCAGAACAGACAATTTGTGTATGTTGGTGTGGCCTTTCCATACTAATTTTCTGTGAACACAACTTTTTTCCAAATATATTCTTTAACGGGGTAGGCAAGGGTTTTTTGTAAAGAGCCAAATAGTAAATATTTTAGACTGAGGCCATGACCCTTATCGCGAGGATATTTATGTAGACAGGTATTATAGAATAACAACAACACAATGTTTTCACAAATTCATTGAATTAAATGTAACGTAATAATAACAATAATTCTTTGAAACATAAATGAGAAAAATGGAATTGCTCTTTTGAAACACAATATACTAATGAGAAAAATGGAATTGCTCTTTTGAAACACAATCTACTAATGAGAAAAATGGAATTGCTCTTTTGAAACACAATCTACTAATGAGAAAAATGGAATTGCTCTTTTGAAACACAATCTACTAATGAGAAAAATGGAATTGCTCTTTTGAATATCAATTAATCAAATTGGGGTTCTACGTTTATTGCCACCCTATCATGAAAACTGATTACAAATGTTCACCTGTTAATGCTGACCTGTATTGAGATTCTACGTATTTAATTTTTGAAAATGACTTTTCATACAGGTAAGATGGGAGCTGAGACGCTAGTCTAGTCAGGCAAAACATACTGACCAGGACGTCGCATCAGGGTCAATTCACTAACTAAGGCCACAATATCTTCCATATAGCGTTCCCTGGAAACAGGCTGTTTTCAAAGCAGTGGGTGAGATGTGGATGGATGTGATCCCCGCAGTAGTGAGCGCTTGGCAGAAGAAGCCAAGGATAGCGCAACCGTTTGAAGGACAGCAGTCCACCTTCATCAGCATGCTCTGGATGTGAGGAAAGCTACTACAACCCGTCACTTAACGTCATTTTCATGGCGCATAAAAGGGTAAACTTACTCATTAGGGCATTAAACAACAAGAAACAAGAACACAGGTAACAGCTACCACTTGTAGATACAAGTTTCCAAACACGTGATCGTGATTATGTCTTCTCGTGCTGTCATTCGCATCATCTTAATTGACCACATTCATCGATTTGAAGACATTGATAGAGACTAATAGATTATCTCTTCAAATTTGCCACATGCGGTCTTTCTCGAGACCAAGACTCTTTAACTCGTTTCGTTATTGCACGAACTTTGAAATGTAAAAATAAATTTGAAGGTGAGATTCATAGTTAGCTAGCGGACCGTAAAAGATGAAGCGGAAGGCCGTATTTGGCCTGCCAGCTCTATTTTGCTACCCTGTTTTATAATTATACGCGCCCATTTAGTCGCGGGCCAGAGAGTTGGCCTGAGTGACCCAATAAAATACAAGACTGATCAATGAGATGGAGAGATCGCTTGAGGGACTCAAGAAGGTACAAAACTGACCAATGAGATGGACAGACGGCCTGAGTGAGCCAACAAGATACAAAACTGACCAATGTGATGGACAGACGGCCTGAGTGAGCCAACAAGATACAAAACTGACCAATGTGATGGACAGACGGCCTGAGTGAGCCAACAAGATACAAAACTGACCAATGTGATGGACAGACGGCCTGAGTACTGTGCTGTACGATACTATACTAAATATACTATACTATACTATACTAAACTATACTATACTATACTATACTATAATATACTATACTATACTATACTATACTATACTATAGTATACTGTACTGTACTGTAATATACTATACTATACTATGCTATACTATACTATACTATACTATACTATACTATACTGTACTGTACTGTACTATACTATACTGTACTGTACTATACTATACTATACTATACTATACTATGCTATACTATACTATACTATACTATACTATACTATACTATACTATACTATACTATACTATACTATACTATATTATACTATACTATACTATACTTCACTTTACTAAACTATACTATACTGTACTGTACTGTACTGTATTATACTGTACTGGACTATACTATACTATACTATATTATACTATACTATACTTCACTTTACTATTCTATACTGTACTTTACTATATATACTATATATACTATACTGTACTATACTAATAATAGCTGTCCATCGTTGTCGATGAGGACCGCCGACATCATCCTTGTCAGAGATTTCCCTGTTGGGGGTGGGTGCGCATGTGGCTCAACATGCCAATGCGAGCACGAAAACATCTGCTACATATCGGGCACACGAGGTTTGTAGAAGGGGATGGTGTTCCCGCTGCACGGGATTTCCGCGTCTAGCGTCTGTTCTGGGCTTTCACAACACGGTCATCTTCACCAGCAGCTACACCCGGTTTGACTGCGCTTCTCCAGTCAGATCTGTTTTTTGCAAGACATTCCCAGGTGTCGATGTCTATCTGGCAACTTTTTAGTGAGTCCCTCAGACCGTCTTTAAAACGTTTATTTGGGCACCCTCTCTCGCGCCATCCCTCTCTCAGCTCGCCGTGAAGAAGCTTCTCTGGGAGCCGCTCGTCTGACATACGGACGAGGTATCCGGCCCATCCTAGTCGTGCTTTTTCTAGCAGTGCATGGATACTGGGCATGTTAGCCCTCGAGAGAACCTCGATGTCAGTGACACGATCTTGCCATCGGATGTGGAATATTCGCCTCAGGCAACCTGTGTGGAAGTGGTTTAACCTCGTTGCATGTCCAGAGTATACAGTCCAGCTTTCGCAAGCGTATAGTAGGGTTGGAATGATGGTTGCACGGTAGACTTTGAGTTTGGTCTTGACCCTGATGTCACGACGTGCCCAGACCATCGAGCGCATTCTACCAAAGGCTGTGCTGGCCTTTGCTATTCTGCTTGCCACCTCATCGTCTAGGCTGACAGATCTCGACAGCGTGCTGGCCAGATATGTGAATTTGTCTACGGCATTCAGCGTCTGCCCGCTGACTGTAGTCTCTGGTTTTGTGTACGGTATGCCTGGTGCTGGTTGGTACATGACCTCTGTTTTTTGGGCATTTATGGTTAGACCAAAATTTTCGCATGCGGCAGAGAACTGGTCCATTCCAACCTGCATGTTCAGTTCTGAGTTGCTCATTAGAGCGCAGTCGTCAGCAAATACAAATTCCCTGATTATGTCGCCAGTCACTTTGGTTTTGGCCTTCGTTCTTCTGGAATTGAGTAACTTGCCATCTGTGCGGTGCTTTATGGGTATTCCAAACTCCAATGATCTGAAGGCGTCTGTTATCGTGGCCGCGAACAGCATGCTGAACAAAGTCGGGGCGAGTACACATCCTTGTTTTACTCCGTTTGATACTAGAAACGTTTTAGAGATTGCACCGCTGTCCAGTACACGAGCACACATGCCGTCGTGTAGCTGTTTCACCATTGTTATGAACTTGTTGGAGCCGCCAAACTTAGACATTATCATCCACAGCCCTCCTCTGTTTACTGTATCAAATGCCTTTGTCAAATCAATAAATGGGGTGTACAAGGCCTGATTTTGCTCTAGACACTTCTCTTGTACTTGGCGAGTGGCAAAAATCATGTCCACTGTTCCTCTTCCGGCTCTGAATCCACACTGGCTTTCTGGGAGGTGGTGGCTTTGTTCAAGGTGTTTGTTGAGCCTGTTTAGCAGTAAGCGCGCTAGGATCTTGCCTGCTACGGAGAGTAGCGATATTCCATGATGATTGTCGCATTCTTGATGATTGCCTTTTCTTTTGTACAGGTGAACGATTGTGGCGTCCTTTAGCTTCTTCGGAATTTTACCTTCAGCCCACATGTGACAGAAGAGTTCAGGGATCCTTCTGGTGAGGGATGGGCCAGCTGTCTTATATACCACTGCTGGTATTGCATCAGCTCCTGGAGCTTTTCCTATAGATAGTGAACTGATTGCCCTGTCGACTTCCTCCTCAGTAATTACTTCATCCAACGCCAGGTTCAGTTCCACCTGCGGCATTCGCCGGATGGCCTCTTTATTTATGGACGATGGGTGGTTTAGTATTTTGCAGAAGTGGTCTGCTCATCTGTCTAGAATCTGAACCTTATCTGTTAGCAGTACCCCATCCGCACTGCGAACTGGAGTATTACTAGAGGGCTGCGGGCCGTACTATACTATACTATACTATACTATACTATACTATACTATACTATACTATACTATACTATACTATACTATACTATACTATACTATACTATACTATACTATACTATATTATACTATACTATACTATACTGTATGTGATAAATGATATCTGATGTGTGATGTAATGTGATGTAAATTAATCCAATGTAATGCAATGTAAAGATTACATATTATACATATGTCAGCTCTTCTCCCTTCAAAAACATGCAATGATCTTGACTACAAGCACAGTATCATCAATGGAGACGATGTACTCATCATGAAGTTGATAACATTTGAAATAAACGAAACCTCGCCACAGGGTTATGGACCAAACATTACAATAACCACGCTTGTGGTTCATGAAAGGAAAGGGCGTCTCCCCTCTCTCTCTCTCTCGCTATCTCTATCTCTCTCTCTCTCTCTTTCTCTCTCTCTCTCTCTCTCTTTCTCTCTCTCTCTCTCTCTCGCTATCTCTCTCTCTCTCTCTCTCTCTCTCTCTCTCTATCCATGTTGTCGTCAATGGAACGACAAAGTAGAACACGTTCAATACGTCACACAAGTCCTGGCCATTCTATGCGATACCAAAAGGCAAACCGGTAAAGTATCAAATATTTCCGCCAATGACGTTGTTATTGTCACGTGGTATGATCAGACGATAGCTAATGTCATATAACGAAATATGGCGGAGCAGGACGCGGTATCAGGACACGAATCGCGCGTGTAGGAGGGACATGCAACATCGGGTCTCTGATGAACTATCTAAAGTGGCAGCCAACACTGGTAACGACTGTGTACTTCTTCCCGAGACTTCTAATGAGCGACGTAAAATAGGATAAGACAACGACCAAGAAGGAACCACATGACGGCTGCTGGATGGACATGATGTAGTGGCGGTAGAAAACATGGAAGTTGATGAATACATCCGTAAGTGGATGGCATCCATGCCATCCTGCCTTACCTCAGGAGCGTTATTTAACTTGCTTAATGAGGCTCATCTGGTCATTGGGCACGGAGGACGGGACAAAATATTGAACAAACGTTCAACGTTTACCAAAAGGCAAAAACATTACTCGTCGTGATATTGAACTACAAAGTTCCTTTATGAGCAGTGCCCCCCCCCCTCTCCACTGCCCCCGTCCCCCCAAAAAAATGTTAAAACAAAAGTGTTGTGATGAAGCCTGGAGGTCTTCCTGATTTCAGTTCCCGTTATCAGGTCGATCTAATTGATTTTCAGTGGCATCGGGGCACAGGATACCAGCTCATCATGGCACAGGATACCAGCTCATCATGGTGTACCAAGATCGCGTCGCTAAGCTTGCGGTTCTCAAGGCTCTAACATCAACGACAGCAGAAGAAGTAGCGTACCACTTGGTGGACATGTTTGCACCACTTGAGCTCCGTCGTTTCTACAGTCCTACGGTAGCAGGATAATGTGCTGAGCAGTCTGAGGGAGTTCTGGTAGACTTTGAAGATTCTCTACGTCAGGTCTCACCACTTATTAAGTGAGGATAGTGCCTGTCAATGTGAAGCCTCACTATTCACAAAGCCAGGGTAATGCATGTCCATGGCAAACCTCACAGACTTAAAGTCAGGGTAATGCCTGTTAAAAGCACGTCTCGCCTACATAAAGTCAGGGTAATGCCTGTTAAAAGCACGTCTCGCCTACATACAGTCAGGGTAGTGTAGAAAGAGCTAATCAAGACATCGAACATTTGAATGCAAGATGAAACTAATGGCCGATGGAGTGAAAGGCTTATCTTCGTCCAACATGAACAACATGGTCTGTCATTCTGCGATTAAGAAAACTCTGAACGAAGCTTTCTTTGACTGCAAAGTTCATGTGGCGCACAGTCTACCCTACCTAAAGAGGTTTGACAAGACATGCAGACTCAGAAACCACACGAACGAGTAATGGCAAACATTCAAAAAATACAAATAGAGGAAATATATCACTAAATGCAAGGGAGAGCGGGAGAGAGGGACCGAGAGAGAGGGCGACATAGATATATTTTATGTAGAGAGAGAGAGAGAGAGAGAGAGAGAGAGAGAGAGAGAGAGAGAGAGAGAGAGAGAGAGAGACTTTTTCATAACACACAAACCAAACTAGAGATAAAGGAAAGATTACCAAAGAGGTCTCCACCTGTTGTGCCTGTTCTTAAATTAAACCATTGGTGCTCATTCTTGTAGAAACTGTCCATGTAACTTTCATGTCATCTGTGGGCATGACATTAAAGACAATGGAGGTAAGACAATGGAAGGTTACGGGGTGAATATTGTGTGCCCACTTTACTTCAATGTTGAGAATGCTGTCGAAGGTAATATTGGATGTACATTTAATCTGGAAATAAAAATTCAAATGGACTGACCAAACATTACCTCCTGCATATTTGGGCCCCACTTTGTGACCTCCTATTTGTGATGTCGACAAAGGGCGGGGTCGCTCTAACAACTTGTTAGAAAGAGGGTCATGAAAAGGTTTTTATTGTTTTAAATGCTTATGAAAATGAAGGAAGGTACAAAGAAGTGAAATACAAAGTAAAGTATAAAGAAGTGAAATACAAAGTAAAGTACAAAAAAGTGAAATACAAAGTAAAGTATAAAGAAGTGAAATACAAAGTAAAGTACAAAAAAGTGAAATACAAAGTAAAGTACAAAAAAGTGAAATACAAATTAAAGTACAAAAAAGTTAAATACAAAGTAAAGTACAAAGAAGTGAAATACAAACTAAAGTACAAAAAAGTGATGTTATGAGTGTGACAAAATACAGTTATTACTGACTTGTAACGTCTCAAGGAAGTTTGAACTAACTCTATGTCAGATCACTTTATGTCCAAAGGACTTAGTTGAAGACGCTCCTGAGCAGGACACACATCTTTGATCAGCTGCTACCGCTCGTTCCACTGGAAACGACCAATCATTGGTGAGGTGTATGTACAAGACCAAGTGTCAAAAATGAAGCTTTCTTGTGTGAACAAGACAAATTAAGTCCAATTCACAATGTCATCCTAGCCTCTTTGTTACAACAAGTATGTCAATACTAGTCCTTGTCTCTTGTCTTTTCACTAAGACATTCATGTACATTTCTTTGTATTTCACTTATTTGTACTTTACTTTGTATTTCACTTATTTGTACATTACTTTGTATTTCACTTATTTGTACTTTTCTTTGTATTTCACTTATTTGTACATTACTTTGTATTTCACTTATTTGTACTTTACTTTGTATTTCACTTATTTGTACTTTTCTTTGTATTTCACTTATTTGTACTTTACTTTGTATTTCACTTATTTGTACTTTACTTTGTATTTCACTTATTTGTACTTTACTTTGTATTTCACTTATTTGTACTTTTCTTTGTATTTCACTTTTTTTAAAATAAAGACCTTTTCATGACCCTCTTTCAAACGTTGGTCAAATATTACTTGTCGTTCCGTATAGTGGATATGTAATATATACAATGCCTCAGGAAAGTATATAGTATTTTAAAGTAACACAGACATTTGATTATGTGCCTAAAAACGTCGCGCATTTTATAATTACCTTAAAATTAAACACTTAACACTGGACAATATGTCGTCGTCAGAATCAACGAATTACCTCAAATTGGATTGAGACACACAAAAGTGTTAGGCAAAGCTGCGTCATCTTCCTCTACCTACTTTTTCAACATGTACGCAGAAAGTATCATGCGAAATGTAAAAAAACAGACGAAAACTTTGCGAAGTTCGACCAATTGTCAGTTGGAAGAAAGGAGATTCCAGGACTAAGATATGCAGATAACACAGTTACGCTCTCAAACAGTGCCGAGGTCCTGGTACAATTGCTTACGTCCGTTCAGATGTACAGTAAAGATCATAATCTGTTTCTGAACAACGAAAATACAAAGATAATATCCATTAGCACAAAGATACTACCAACCAAGATACAGTCCACTTGCATACAGAGACTACAACCCAAGATAATGTCCATTGGCACACAGAGACTACCACCCAAGATAATGTCCATTGGCACACAGAGACTACCACCCAAGATATTGTCCATTGGCACATAGAGACTACCACCCAAGATAATGTCCATTGGCACACAGAGACTACCACCCAAGATATTGTCCATTGGCACACAGAGACTACCACCCAAGATAATGTCCATTGGCACACAGAGACTACCACCCAAGATAATGTCCATTGGCACACAGAGACTACCACCCAAGATAATGTCCATTGGCACACAGAGACTACCAACCAAGATAATGTCCATTGGCACACAGAGACTACCACCCAAGATACTGTCCATTGGCACACAGAGACTACCACCCAAGATACTGTCCATTGGCACACAGAGACTACCACCCAAGATACTGTCCCTTGGCACACAGAGACTACCACCTAAGATAATGTCCATTGGCACACAAAGACTACCACCCAAGATAATGTCCATTGGCACACAGAGACTACCACCCAAGGTATTGTCCATTGGCACACAGAGACTATCACCCAAGATAATGTCCATTGGCACACAGAGACTACCACCCAAGATAATGTCCATTGGCACACAGAAACTACCACCCAAGATAATGTCCATTGGCACACAGAAACTACCACCCAAGGGTCACTATTAGTAGTGAAGACATGGAACACGTGGATTACTTTGCCTAACTAACGATGGGGACTGTGCAAGAGAAATAAGGAGACGATTGTCCATGGCGATGCAGAAACTGAAAAGTATGCAAAATGTGTGGCACAATACTAACAGAGAATTAACATTGATGATCCCCAGAACATGGGTATTCCTTGTGGGAATGTACGGATTGGAATAATGGACCATAACACAATTATTAACAAAGAGAATCGGGGTTTATGCTAGAGTATAATCCTAAAAATATCTTTGGTAAAGAAAATAACAAATAAAGCCATCCAGCAATACATGAGTGTTAAATATAACTGACTTATAAACATTATTATGTCTCGGAAACTAAGGCTTGTCAGCCACATCTAGCGCCTTTACGGACTGGTAAAGAAGTTCTGGAGGCATTGTCTCAGGAAGACGACCAATACGAAGATGGACAAGACATCAAGGGCACCCTAAACATGCACATGTTGCAGGCGGGTAGACTCACTGCTGATTAAGATTCCTATCGAATGGCTGTGATGAGATCGACGTTCTATCTAGGACAAGCTACATGATGATGATGATGACGATGGTGATGATATAAAATACGTGCCTTTTACAGATTGACGGTAACAGAACTATAACGTTACATATATGTTTGCATGAATCAGCTTTTGGTTGTGATAAATATCGAATGTCTGTCATGAGTCTTAATGATACAGGCCAGAATAGCATGATGTCTCTGTCTTCCTTAAACGCCTGTCACCATCTTTCCATTAAGACTCAGAAGACTGACAAATCTCTTAACTACTTAGCTCCATTATTTATATTTCTCTAATATCCAGATCACGGCTTTAGAAGAAAAACACTTGTGTCCTACACTTCACTCGGGTCAAGTCGTGTGTCATTCACTTCACATGGGTCAAATTTTGTGTCATACACTTCACATGGGTCAAATCTTGTGTCATACACTTCATTCGGGTCAAGTCTTGTGTCATACACTTCAAATGGGTCAAATGTTGTGTCATACACTTCACATGGGTCAAATCTTGTGTCATACACTTCATTCGGGTCAAGTCTTGTGTCATACACTTCACATGGGTCAAATCTTGTGTTATACACGTCTATGAGGTCAAGTCTTGTGCCATACACTTCTCTGAGGTTAAGTCGTGTGCCATACACTTCTCTGAGGTCAAGTCTTGTGTCATAGACTTTTCTGAGGTCAAGGCTAGTGTTATACACTTTTCTGAGGTCAAGTCTAGTGTTACACACTTCTCTGAGGTCAAGTCTTGCGTTATACACTTCTCTGAGATCAAGTCTTGTGCCATACACTTCTCTGCGACCAAGTCTTGTATTTTACACTTCTCTGAGATCAAGTCTTGTGTTATACACTTCTCTGAGTTCAAGTCACGGATCAAGTCTTGAACATAACCCCCACCCCTTCCCCAGAGCAGTAGATACACACAAGCTCCTGAAAGTTTGAGACCTTTATATATGCTATCCAGTCATGCAACAGCCACCCCTGCTGCCCCTTATAACGCAAGAACTTCGAGTCAGAGACGATTACAGCCCTCATTAGAAAGGACCCATATAGCATGTGGCAGGCTATCTCCCTTAGCGAAATTTACTATTTGAATTATTGCCCTTTTTATAATTCACTGCTTTTCTATTTCCTCTCTCTCTTTCTATTTCTCTCTCTTAATCTATCTCTCTCTCTCTCTGTCTCTCTATCTCTCTTTTAATTTCCATAGAGAGAGGAGATTAACGTCTAGTACGGTAATACAGACAGATCAGACAATGTTAGTCAGGGTCAGGCGAAATACACTAACCAAGACACCCCCACCCCCTTTCCACCTCACGCAGTTCTCCCAAGAATCAGGCCGTTTCATGACTAACGAGGTGGAGGATTGAAGTAATCGCTATAGTAGTGAGAGACTCGCAGATGAAGCAAAACATAACACAACCGCCTAAAGGACCCAAATCCACCACTACACGGGATGAGAGAAACCTGTCACCTAACACCATTATCATTGCGCACAAAAAAAAAGGAAAGTTACCCATCGTGGGCATCACTAGCAACAACAACAACAACAGCAACATTAACATCTACTATTATTACCAATACGCTTATTTATACGTTAATTTTATGTCATTCTTTCTACTTGTTCTTATTTCTATCACGCGCCCACTTACTTGTGTTTGTAGATGCCCTCTCTCAATACAAAAATGGATTTTTTTTAACAACCATCAATTTTACTATAACACGAGACAGTCACTTGACGATCCAGTTGCAAACTGGTTCTGCCACCAATGGTCGACTTTTAGAATAATTCCTAAGTTGGAGATGCGCGGTTCAGGTGTCCACTCATTGTCCAGTTATGGAATGTACTGACCTTTTTAAATGATTTAGCTGGGGACGGCGTGGCCTAGTGGTTAAGTGGCACGGCTCACAACTCGAAGGTGCTGCGTTCGATCCCCATCACAGCACCGGCCGTTACCCCGGGGAAGCAGATCCCTACATAAAATGCATGCTGAAGTCGGATGCACTGGTCGACAGGAGCAAAATAAAAACCACAGTGCAACCAAAGCACACCGCCTTGGGGATTACAGAAATAAGACGAACGCAACCCAAGAAAAAAACCCATAAAAAAACCATGATATAGCACACCAGTGGTCTAAAATTATATCTTCTTAACAATTGTCATTTTCTTGTGACCTTGGGTCGGAATAAAGACAGCTGTAATTTGCCTTCAATATTCTGATGTTATGAGTTCCTGGGGCAGTGTTAGAGGGATCCCCTTTTCCTGGCCACGTGGCTTGGGATGTCACATCCCCACCACAGCGAATGGCACTGCCTCTGTTTCTCAAGTCACACCATTGCATGTATTCTCACTGTGTGTACAATAAATGATTTACTTTCTGCATACATTCACTACTGACCTCACAACATTCACTACTGACCTCACAACATTCACTACTGATATCACATTCACTACTAACCACGCCTAACACTAACTACTGACCTCACACTAACTACTGACCTCACACTCACTACTGACCTCACACTCACTACTGACCTCACACTCACTACTGTCCTCACACTAACTACTGGACCTCACACTCACTACTGACCTCACACTCACTACTGACCTCACACTCACTACTGACCTCACATTCACTACTGACCTCACACTCACTACTGACCTTCACACTCACTACTGACCTCACAACATTCACTACTGACCTCACAACATTCACTACTGACCTCACACTCACTACTGACCTCACACTAACTACTGGACCTCACACTCACTACTGACCTCATATACCAGATGCACCTGTATTTACCAGACACCACCGTCTATTTTTGTCATGCTCTTGTACTCTGTGAGATTAATTAATTTCCACTCATCATGTACCATCCACATGTTGTCCATGTCAAATAAACCGGCTTCTATTCTATATGCTCAACACAATGTATATTTGCATTTTCGATCCTAATTTATCTCGCTTTTAACAAAAATTATCTCTGAAATATCTCTGCTGCACAGACATTTCACTGACATCAGCTCTTCCTGTCAAAACATGATTACTGCCCCTATTCGTGGACCGCACAGTAATTGCGAAAATAAATGTAAATAATGCTCTTCAATTCTCCATTTTCAATTATCACTCGAACTAAGCACAGTATCAAACAACTTTCCAAAATTAAATAACAAATCCTTACCAGAAGCCAAAGAAATCCCTTAAAATCAAACCAACTAACATTTAACCAATGATAAAGTATGAACTTAATAAACTACTCGCTGGTCCTGGATGAAAGGAAGAAACGGCAAAGAAAAATAGAAAGGAGTGGCGATCATGTTTGATTAAGCTTGGTTATGAATGACTATTCGTGAGCTTGGACTAGCAATCCTGGAAATTTGATCAGTCAATGACTACTCGCTTGTGTGGTATGGATCAGTCATTTTCAGTTTAATATGAAAGCCAGGATCAGAAATCTGTTGTTTGAAACGTGAAAGAGCATTTTCGATTGCAGATTATTTTTGGAGGGAATCGTGGACGATTGATCTGCAGTCTAATAAAAAGGATTTTGTTGCCATCTTGCGCTTCATCGATATCATCGTATTTGAACATCCGTTCTTTCAATATCTCTAGCCAGCAGTCGGAAGCAGATATGAACTTCGTGAAAAGGCTGATTATGACAGAACTACTTGTGGTACACTAGAACACGAATATCTAGTACGCTACTCTGAGATAGCATGCACATGAGACAAGACAATAAATTATGAGATTTGGTTCAGAAATAATTACTCTAATTTCCGGAGATGATATATAAGTCAGACATACCAACCACTTTTGTGATATCACAACTAGTTTTTAACGTCACTAATAACTCAGGCTCCCCTTTCTACCTTCGCAGAATCGTGTTGTTCTTACATACAATATATAAAGATATTTGACATGCGACACATAAATAACGACCAGAAATGGCATGAAAGTCGCATACAACAATCATTTTTATCACGCAGGTACATAAAGTATTTAGAGAGCTCTGTTAGAAGTCAACAAGAATAGATGCACTTTACCCCTACGTATAGGTTCAAAAACTGAAAATAAGAAATAAATAAACAAATAGATAAAATCACCACAAAATAAGACGCACATTTGTCCACCAAAATGTGAGATTTGTCCCCTTTTGGATCTCAACACTCCTTGTTGTCAGGGTAAGAATCGGGAATCCACCAAAGAATCGTGTTTCACAGCAAACATAGTGCTTTTCATCAGTGTACTAAGGCCTACTGTTGTTCCTATACTATAGTGCCGACATAACTTTAATTCTTCGTCTTCACCTCTCACCATCAAACAGAAACACTAATGACTTAAACAAAAGCAGTAGTCATCTCAAGGTTCCCGAAATTGTCGTTAAACCTGCTCATGCAATGGTACATATTGTCACCGCGTTCCTCTGCATTGAGCAGGTCTGCAGGTATTGATGCAATGCCACCGAAGCCACTGGTGCACAGATCCGTCATGTCATGAGACCGATGCCAGAAGTGCACAGATATGTCGTGTAATGAGACTTATGCCAGAAGTGCACAGAACCGTCATGTCATGAGACTTATGCCAGAAGTGCACAGATATGTCGTGTCATGAGACTGATGCCAGAAGTGAACAGATCCGTGGTGTCGTGAGACCGATGCCAGAGGTAAGACCTGATTCTATTGTGACCATCTCGTTACATGAAAATAACCACTTAACCTCACGCAAAGAGCAGATGACAGGTGCTATAGGTGCTATGACAGTGTTGGTTTTGAGCCAGTTTGGATAGCTGTTTCTGAGTTGTCCATATATTGTTTTGCGGCAGAGCTCTCTCCTGTTCGACAAACAGGTCTGTTTGTTTTGCTGCAGAGCTCTCTCCTGTTCGACAAACAGGTCTGTTTGTTTTGCTGCAGAGCTCCCCTGTTCGACAAACAGGTCTGTTTGTTTCACTGCAGAGCTCCCCTTTTCGACAAACAGGTCTGTTTGTTTTGCTGCAGAGCTCTCTCCTGTTCGACAAACAGGTCTGTTTGTTTCGCTGCAGAGCTCCCCTGTTCGACAAACAGGTCTGTTTGTTTCGCTGCAGAGCTCTCTCCTGTTCGACAAACAGGTCTGTTTGTTTTGCTGCAGAGCTCCCCTGTTCGACAAACAGGTCTGTTTGTTTCACTGCAGAGCTCCCCTTTTCGACAAACAGGTCTGTTTGTTTCACTGCAGAGCTCCCCTTTTCGACAAACAGGTCTGTTTGTTTTGCTGCAGAGCTCTCTCCTGTTCGACAAACAGGTCTGTTTGTTTCGCTGCAGAGCTCCCCTGTTCGACAAACAGATCTGTTTGTTTCGCTGCAGAGCTCCCCTGTTCGACAAACAGATCTGTTTGTTTTGCTGCAAAGCTCCCCTGTTCGACAAACAGGTATGTTTGACTTCACTTAATGATGTTGACTTTACAAAAGTATTTCTGAGATGAGTAGCGTAACGGTAGAGGGCTCGTTGTTCACGACAAGAGTACGGGGTTCAACTCTCACAGTCGTCAAGCTCCAGTCGACCCAGCTATAAACCTGGCATATGACTAGGGAAGTAAAAGACAGCAAGGAAAGGAACTCGCCCCCCTAACGCAGACAAGCTGTGGCTTAGTACACTGAATGCTCTATCAACTTCATTCCCCGACAGTTGTCTACTATTGGACAAACCTTGAGTATTTCTAATTGCAGTATTTGTCTCAAAATTTTCTTCCGCATGCATTGGAAAAGTTGGTCTGGTTATCCAGCTTCATAGCAGACCATTTAGTCTCTGATGTATATTGGTGTCCTTTAAGTCTCTTAAGCGTGTCGATCCTAATAGCTACAGACGTCTTCTGCATAAATGGTAACTAATCCTCCAGCACTCACCTCTTTGGCCGGGATGTTTCTTATAAAACAAATAATTGAGTCCCACTTGTGTGTCTGGGTGGTTTCTTATTTACTTGAAAGATGTTTTCAATCATGACATTTAGGATCGAGCATCAGAAGTCTGAAAGGCGGGTCATTTCAAGATAAATATTAGTTGTCCCTCCAGGGCCTTCTCTAAAGCAATTTAAAGACAGATTAAACAACAAAAACGTATTCAAGACTAGGAGGACCCAACTTCTCCATCTCTCTCTCTCTCTATCTGTCTCCCTATCTCTCTGTTCTTCTTACTTATTAACATCATATAATCATTTTACTTGCTTCTTCTTCTTCGTCTTTTTCTTATTTTTTTTTCGTTCTTATGACCTTTAAGTGCGTAGCCCTTCAATCAACTTCCTCCAAGCAGACCTGTTATATGGTATTTTCTCAATTTCTTTCTAACCCACCCTCAGTTTTCTTGTGTCGGCCTTTATCTTATCCCTGACTTGTTGCATTTTTTTCTCTTTGTCTCTGTGGTTTCCATGACAGCGATTGCCTAGTGATACTGGCGTGGAGCTTACATAGTGTGTGGCCTTTCCATCAACATCACACAGCTTTTGGAGAGGTTGGGGCGGGGGGGGGGGGGAGGGGGGTAAAGGATTGCAATAGGTCTCAATAATGAGAAATGTCTGCTGCCAAGTCAACCTCAGCTTCACCTGGTGCTCCCACTAACGTGGTTCTGGCAAATAATAAGCAACTGCCGCCATCAAAAATCCCCCCCCCCCTCCAGTCTAACGGGGTAAAATTGTATACTATGGGTCAGACAAGCACTACAGAAGCCCCTGGCACGGCAGGTCCTCTAACAAATGTTGCAGATGCTGGACCCAACGGCGTGTGGTCATGCCCCGATCCCCATTGAGACCTCACCCAGGGATGATCCCTAGTTCCCTGATTATACAAGGCACCGCGAGCAAGACCACAGTCTGCCCTAGCAAAAGAAGGTGTCTATCCAAAGAAGGTAAGGCAGCCCGTAGGTTAACTAAGGTAACGTGGAGAAGGTGGTGAAACTCGCGGTGCAGCTGGGTCCGGAGGCGAGAGCGAAAATGACATCTAAGGTGGTGTGAAAGGCGTTGAACCCTGACTTGTGGGCAACGATGCCTCTCTCAACAGTGGATGCAGTCTGGAGAGAGGCACATGTGCACCCTGACTGTTGGGGGCGACGATGCCTCGTCAACAGTGGATGCAGTCTGGAGAGAGTCATATGTGTAAAGAACTTATCAGGGACGGACAAGGTAATAACTCTGAAATTGCCGCATTCCAGTCCGCAGCTCGTTCCATTGTACAGGGAAATGATTATTCCGTCACGCCATTTCACGGGCACTTGACGCGTGTTCCACACCGTTACGAAGAGTTAGTGTGGGATGGTGGTCATCGGGTCCAGGGTGGCGGTCATCGGGTCTTGGGTGGTGGTCATCGGGTCCAGGGTGGCGGTCATCGGGTCCAGGGTGGGGGTCATCGGGTCCAGGATAGCGGGCATCGGGTCCAGGGTGGTGGTCATCGGGTCCAGGGTGGTGGTCATCGGGTCCAGGGTGGGGGTCATCGGGTCCAGGATAGCGGGCATCGGGTCCAGGGTAGTGGTCATCGGGTCCAGGGTGGTGGTTATCGGGTCCAGGGTGGTGGTCATCAGGTCCAGGGTGGTGGTCATCGGGTCCAGGGTGGTGGTCATCGGGTCCATGGTGGTGGTCATTGGGTCCAGGGTGGTGGCCATCTGGTCTAAAGCGTACTTAAATAGCTCATTGTAATATTGTCGGGGCTCGCTGCTCTGGCAGTTTTCAGTTTCCCTATGCCTGCCTTTATCTCACCGATGGTAGGGGTGTCGGAGCAGGAGTCAGTGTCAGGAGCTGCTGTGAGAGACTCACGTGTAGTAGATCCGTCTAGAGGGTGGTGGAAGGGTGGTTCAAGGCCGCATTTGCAATGTTCGATCCACCTGTCAGCTATTTCCTCTCTCTTGATTCAGAAGAAACAGAGGAACGACTTTCTTAAAATTTCTTTGGACAGTTTCTCCAATGATGTCGCCTCCTCCAAGCTGTTTCGTCCGAACCTTCCAGTCTGGCTTATTGATATCCCACATGATGTTCGCTTCGCTGATAAGAGAACCATACTAATGTGCAGATGATCGGACAGAATGGAAAACGGTCCAACTACTAACGCTGTTCACGGGACGTAGAGTTTATCGCAATCAGAAAGGACTGTACAGTTGCATGCGGTCACATCTGAATTCACATGTCAGAACCTCAAGCCATCTTTGCTTGCGATAGGAAACTATTATTATTATTATTGCTAATATGCTAGTGCTAAGTACAACACTTGTGTCGCCTGAGTGCAGTCTCGTGGGCCTATTACTTACGCAACAGCGCCAGAAGTGATATTCGGACAGTGTCATAAGTTAAGATGTCCTACAGCGTGCCAAAAACTCCATCTACATCTGGGCTGGCTCTGTAGTTAGAAGGACAGTAGTCGGTCTGTCGTACTCATGCGGCAAACATAATAGGACCTCCTAGAAGGATCGTCGCCGCCAACAGCCAGTGTACAACGCCTCTCGCACCAGCATTGTATACTTCATTTGATTGCCTGTGTGGGGTCTTCCTGCATTTTGAGATTTGAGTGGCACTAGTTTTCGTGTTGAGTAATTTCACTTGGCTTGTCCGTCTCTCTTTATTTTTATGGTCGTTTTTACCATTATCCATTATGTGTGCTCGTGTTCATGCTACTGCTACTACTACTGCTGCTACTGATGCTGCTGCTACTACTACTACTAATTCTACTATTACTACTGCTACTACTATTTTTACTACTACTTCTACTACTACTACTGCTGCTACTAATACTACTACTGCTACTACTACTACTGCTACTACTACTACTGCTACTACTACTTATTCTACTATTATACCTACCGCTACTACTGTAATTCTATTACTAATTATAATCATACTGTGCAACTACTGTTAATTATATTAATGTTACCACTGCTTCTACCACATACCACTGCTACTACTACTACAACCACTACTAACACTAATGCTACTACTACTACAACCACTACTAACACTAATGCTACTACTACTACAACCACTACTAACACTAATGCTACTACTACTACAACCACTACTAACACTAATGCTACTAATATTACAACCACTACTAACACTAATGCTACTACTACTACTACTATTACTGCTTCTACTACAATTACAACTATTATTTCTAACACTGCTTCTATGCTATTATTTCTAAAGCGTCTTCTAATAATATTGACATTAATTCTAATTCTACTGTTCTAGTAAAGCTAGCTGAACTAATTGTGCCCCTGTTTCTACCATGTATTACTACCAATACTACTACATTTACTAATGATAATACTTCTATTACCAAAACTACTGCTGCTACAACTACTACTACTACACTACTACTATTACTACTACTACCACAACTATAACAAACACTTGTTTTTGTATTAGTATTACTGATATTACTATTGTTACCCCAAATATTACTAGTAGTGCTAGAATTACTACTACAAATACTAATACAAGAGCAGTAAAGATGGCACCATAACTGGCTGTAGGTCTACATTGCTCATCTGTTTCAGTTCCCTATAGATGCCACCAGATCATGGATTTTCCGGGAATTCACACTAGTCGGCGACTTACACTTGTGTTCACGGAAACGTATTGATGTTTCCTATTTGGAAAAGTTAATTCGTTCGTTTTGTGTGTTTTCTTCCGTCCGATTATCCTGGAATATGAATAGCACTAGGCTTAAACATGTGTCATATTTCATGGTCTAGTTCACCCTACTGAACTTCATGAGATTGGTAGTGACAGCTTTGTTGTATGAAACTTAGACACACCCATATTGAGCTGCCACCTGGAGAGAGATGGGCTCCGTCAGGTGTATAGCGGCCTAAGACACACCGTTGTTGTATGGCGAAAGCTGGTACTACAAACTTCAATAATTGTGCCTCAACAACCGTCCAGGCAATGGGCCTGATGATGATGAATACTAATACTACCACTACTGCTAGTGCTACTGTTACTACTACTACTAAAACTACTAAAAATACTACTGCTACTACTATAACTTTAATTACTACTAATAAAACTGCTTCTATTACTCTTTCTTCTTGCCCCTCGTCGTCTTCTAAAATTCTTTCTCCTTGCCTATCCCCATTTTGTATTATTCTTTCTTTTCTTCGATCACCATCTTTTATTACTCTTTCTTCTACTCCATCACCTTCGCCCCTACAAAATCATACTGATAACAAACTTTGTCATACTTATTATATATCTTCACTGATCTCTTCATCACATTGCCTCTAGCACCTTTTACAGCAAGCATGACTTTCTATACATTTCCGTAATACATTTTTTCTTAGAATTTTCCATTGGATCTATTAATCAGCGTTCCTTTCTCGTTCAAATGTTTAACCGATTTAGAAAATCATTTCTGCTGTTGCGGGTTATTTATTAGTCTAGTAGTCGTCACTTTTTGTTTCTGTTGGCCGTTCTCGGTATGTATCATATCAATTTGTATCATATCGCTGTGTATCATATCGGTGTGTATCATATCGCTGTGTATCATATTGGTTTGTATCATATCGATGTGTATCATATCGCTGTGTATCATATCGCCGTGTCTCATATCGATGTGTATCATATCGATGTGTTTCATATCTCTGTTTATCATATCGCTGTGTATCATATCGCCGTGTATCATATCGCTGTGCATCATACCGATGTTTATCCTATCGCCATGTATCATATCGATGTGTATCATATCGCCGTGTATCATATCTCTGTGTATCATATCGATGTGTATCATATTGCCGTGTATCATATCGATTTGTATCATATCGATGTGTATCATATCGCTATTTATCATACCGCTGTGTATCATATCGCTATGTATCATTTCGATGTGTATCATATCGATGTGTATCATATCGCCGTGTATCATATCGCTGTGTATCATATCGCTGTTTATCATATCGATGTGTATCATATCGATGTGTATCATATCGTTGTTTATCATATCGCTGTGTATCATATCGCCGTGTATCATATCGCTGTGTATCATATCGATGTGTATCATACCGATGTGTATCCTATCGCCATGTATCATATCGATGTGTATCATATCTATGTGTATCATATCGGTGTGTATCATTTCGATGTGTATCATATCGATGTGTATCATATTGCCGTGTATCATATCGATTTGTATCATATCGATGTGTATCATATCGCTATGTATCATACCGCTGTGTATCATATCGCTATGTATCATTTCGATGTGTATCATATCGATGTGTATCATATTGCCGTGTATCATATTGATTTGTATCATATCGCTGTGTTTCATATCGCCGTGTATCATATCGCTGTGTATCATATCGATGTGTATCATATCGCTGTTTATCATATCGCTGTGTATCATATCGCCGTGTATCATATCGATGTGTATCATATCGATGTGTATCATATCGCTGTTTATCATATCGCTGTGTATCATATCGCCGTGTATCATATCGCTGTGCATCATATCGCTGTGTATCATATCGCCCGTGTATCATATCGCTGCGTATCATATCGATGTGTATCATATCGCTGTCTATCATATCGCCGTGTATCATATCGCCATGTATCATATCACTATGTTTCATATCGCCGTGTATCATATTACCGTGTATCATAGCGATGTGTATCATATCGCTGTGTATCATATCGCTGTGTATCATATCGCCGTGTATCATTTCGCTGTGTATTATATCGCTGTGTATCATATCGCCGTGTATCATATCGCTGTGTATCATATCGCCGTGTATCATATCGCCGTGTATCATATCACTATGTTTCATATCGCCGTGTATCATATTACCGTGTATCATAGCGATGTGTATCATATCGCTGTGTATCATATCGTCGTGTATCATATCGCTGTATATCATATCGCTGTGTATCATATCGCCGTGTATCATATCGCTGTGTTTCATATCGCTGTGTATCATATCGCTGTGAATCATATCGCCGTGTATCATATCGATGTGTATCATATCGCTGTGAATCATATCGCTGTGTAAGATACCTCCGAGAAACGCCTAGATCATCGTCTAGCACAATTGTTATTATTGATTGCGTCACACTGGCCGTTTGTCATCATTGTTTGTCGTTCAGTTCTGCGAACTAATTAAACTCTCTTGCGATTGGCAGGCGCTGGAGATGAGGTATCCGCCGTTCTTCCTGGAGGTTAGACCTCTCTCATTAACTCCTCTAAATCGGTTGACGTGGATAAATGAAGTCTTTTATCATCTATGCCTCAGGAGGGTGTAGAGCCAGACAATCTAAAGGAGGTATGGTATGCAGCAGTTATCAACAGCAACCATTGCTGGAACAGATAACAATGATATCAGTACTTATCAGCGGGCTGCTAGACTTATTCAGTCTGTCTCCCCTGGGAACATAGTGCTGTGTTATTTAATTCTCCTCGGTCCATATTTTAGGCCATCTTCTTGAACTCTACACATGAGACAATAGCTGCATGAGCTACGTTTTCACTGCTACATGTGACGCGCTTTTTGAATGCCCAGTTATTTGTCATGTGGGTTTCAACTTAGCACGCATCTAGTTGTATCCTATGTTACTCAACTTAGCACGCATCTAGTTGTATCCTATGGTACTCAACTTAGCACGCGTCTAGTTGTATCCTATGTTACTCAACTTAGCACGCGTCTAGTTGTATCCTATGTTACTCAACTTAGCACGCGTCTAGTTGTATCCTATGGTACTCAACTTAGCACGCGTCTAGTTGTATCCTATGTTACTCAACTTAGCACGCGTCTAGTTGTATCATATGTTACTCTTCTAATGGTTCGCTCAATCCATCTCACATTTCTTTCTACATCCTCCAGCTGTATTGGATGCTCGTGTATTCTCTTCCCCAAATCTGTGAGGGGTGTTTCCTTCTGACCTTACCGTCGTCGATGCTGTCTCATGACGTGGCAGGTTTGGATATTCATATCTTCCTTTCCAAATGTCTGCATGTACTAGTGTATGTGTGTTTTGACGGAGCATGTTGACAGTCTGAAGCAGCAGATGGTCTTATTGTTGAGTCCTAACATGCCACCAGCATTGTTTGTGTTGTAAGGACAACAGTTCATCTCCATCGACAGTGAACCACTGAAAGAACACTGCTCGCTCGTGTTCTGTCGACCTGGAAAAGGGGATCAACGTTACACTGCAACTTACCAGGCATCTCGTACGAGGCGTGAAACAAGGGTTAATAATACGTCCAGCTGTCTTGTCTCAAATAAATGATACTTCACAAGAAAACCTCTACATAGTATTATAGCGGAGGAGCTTTTAAGTAAATGTGTCAGGAAGATGACGATTTCTAGAATACGTTATTCAGTAACTAACTCAAACATTCAGTTATTCACCCTTTTTGATCCATATTTAACATACCTCTATTGTGAAATATCACCTATTATTTTGTCAGAACAGTTGCCTAAAGTTATTTTCTTTTGGAGCCAAGATGCATTGTGTTTCACAATAATCTTGCTACGTGAAGTGTTCTTCGTACTTTTAACATTTGTCTGCCCTGGTAGGTCCAAGTCAATCACCTGTGTAACTCTATAGTTAGTTTTCTTTCCCCTTGTGCCGTTGAGCGGCGTGGGAATCTTAAGTCGTCAATCCTGCGCCAAGTGCGTTGCGTCGGTTAATGTGTCCCCGTGTCGCTGCACAATCACTCTAATGTCATCTATCCACCTGCCTCGAGGCCGTCATCTTGCTGTGTAGCAGATCTAAAAGCGTTGTAAGCCCTCAGTGGAAGTTGTTGAGGGTGCATTCTCATGAGATGACAAGAGCAACTTATTTTCTGCCTGGAAATGTATTCGGCCCAAGCCGTAGTGCCGACCATACTTATATATTCCATATATATAATGTCTCTCCTGATAACACCGATGACCTTCCTCAAACACTCCATTTCGCAAGTCGAAAATTCTGCCCTCACACGCCCTTGACAGAGGCCATGTTTGGCACTGGCAGCACAGATTCGGCCTAAATATACTGCTTATCAGCTGTTGCTTTGTTGCCAAACTGATGCTCGGGTGCCTAAGTCGTTGGGACAGCTGACGAATCACAACAGATTATATCTGACACCTAGCTCTATTGCTACTCTATTTCCTCACTTTATGTCCTAACCAATGCAATCTTCTATCTTTAATATCCATTGTTGTTCATTATCTTTTTTTTCCCACAAGTATCAATTCTCATTTCTCACATCCATTTGACCTGGTCTCTGTGCCGATTATAGCCGCCGTTAAATACACATCGTCCGTATCACTGATATGCATACTAATCCGAGTGGTACCAGCATCAATTCAACCATCTATGACAGTCAGGTAATACCAGAACCAATTCAACCGTCTATGACAATCAGGTAATATCAGAACCAATTCAACCGTCTATGACAGTCAGAAAATACCATTGAACAGCGGTATGCCAGGGGCTCCAACCATCATCGTGTGACCCTGTGCTAATTGAAAACACCACTACACATACTCGGATACAGGCTTCTTCCATAGGAGCCAGCTATACCCATAAACACATCTCTTCAGTCGCCTTTTACTACATACTTGGAACTACAGTGACCCTATTGTTTTGTCCAGAACAAGCGGTCAAGGGATCCACTCTGAGAATATTTAGCTGTGCGTGTGTGTAAACATATATATATATATATATATATATATATATATATATATATATATACATTTACATTATAAATACTTACATACATATATACATACATAGGTACATACATACATACATACGTACATACATACATACATATACATAAATACATGGTTACACGCATACTCGTATACTTATTTATCTAATGTGAGTCTGTATTTTCAACGGATCTGGGGTAGTTTTGATTGCCTCATCTAACCATGAGTAAATGACGTCATAATCAGTGGTTGCGTGTTGTCAAAACAAGGACAGCATATTGGTATTATTGTTTAACTTGCTTGCGAAATCATGTGATAGATTAAAAAAAAAAGAACAATTATTTGATAGTTGGAAATAGCTTCTTGTTTTTTTTTAAGTTATCCAGCAGCAAGGACACGTGACTTGTCATTGTCATTTTCCTAAAGGAAGCTTGTTTTTTTAAATTTTCAATCAGTTAAATGAAAATAATTTGTGAATAAAAGGAAATGTTGATCAGAAAGACGAGATGGCGCAGATACACTGACTTTACAGCCGAGCGATCGGGGTTTACTAGCGATGAAATATCCCAGCCAGTCGTTTACTCGTTTCACACCCTCTACTTGCACAGAGGAGGATTCAAAGTTATTATGCGATTATCCAATTAATGCTCAATATAATCAGACGGAAGAGGGCATCAGGTGAACCGATTAAATGGATCCACGCAGAGTTTATGCAACACAAGATAAATAAGAGTAGTGACATGCTGATATAATAATTGAGTGTGAATATAATAAGAGTAGTGATATGCTGATATAATAATTGAGTGTGAATATAATACAGTTTAGTAGAATCACACATTGTTGTTTCTGTGGTACTGTTGCTATCCGAGGCCAGTCCAATGTTGCTATCCGAGGCCCGTCCAATATTGCTATCCGAGGCCCGTCCAATGTTGCTATCCGAGGCCCGTCCAATGTTGCTATACGTAGCCAGTCCAATGTTGCTGTACGTAGCCAGTCCAATGTTGCTATCCATGGCCCGTCCAATGTTGCTATCCATGGCCCGTCCAATTTTGCTGTACGTAGCCAGTCTAATGTTGCTGTATGTAGCCAGTCCAATGTTGCTGTAAGTAGCAAGTCCAATGTTGCTGTACGTAGACAGTCCAATGTTGCTGTACGTAGCCAGTCCAATGTTGCTGTACGTAGCCAGTTCAATGTTGCTATGCATGGTCCGTCCAATGTTGCTGTACGTAGCCAGTCCAATGTTGCGATCCATGGCTCGTCCAATGTTGCTATGCGTAGCCCATCCAATGTTGCAAAACGTGGTCAGTCCAATGTTGCTATACGTGAACAGCCCAATGTTGCTGTACGTGGACAGCCCAATGTTGCTATCTAACGAGAAACAAATCATGAAAACGTCTATTACAAAAACGAATTATCCCTTTAACATTAAAGAACATTAAATAGAGAAACACTTGTGTGACCCACTATTGGTCCGTTGGTAGTGAAAAATTTAGAAATCCGTTGGTCGTTGGTATCATTTCTCCATATTGTCTATATTTCTCATTCTATCATTTCTCCATATTGTCTATATTTCTCATTCTATCATTTCTCCATATTGTCTATATTTCTCATTCTATTATTTCTCCATAGTGTCGATATTTCTCATTCTATCATTTCTCCATATTGCTTATATTTTTCATTCTATTATTTCTCCAAATTGTCTATATTTCTCATTCTATCATTTTTCCATATTGTCTATATTTCTCATTCTATCATATCGCCAGAATGCCTATATTTCTCATTATATTATTTCTCTATATTGTCTGTATTTCTTATTCTATCATGTCTCCATATTGTCTATATTTCTCATTCTATCATATATCCATATTGTCTATATTTGTCATTCTATCATTTCTCCATATTGTATATATTTCTCATTGTATAATTTCTCCATATTGTCTTTATTTCTCATTTTATTATTTCTCCATAGTGTCTATATTTCTCATTCTATGATTTCTCCATATTGCTTATATTTTTCATTCTATTATTTCTCCATATTGTATATATTTCTCATTCTATCATTTCTCCATATTGTCTATATTTCCCATTCTATTATTTCTCCATATTTCTCATTCTATCATTTTCCCGTATTGCTTATATTTCTCATTCTATCGTTTATCCATATTGCCTATATTTCTCATTCTGTCATTTCTCCAAACTGTCTATATTTCTCATTCTATAATTTCTCCGTATTGCCTATATTTCTCATTCTATCATATCGCCAGATTGTCTATATTTCTCATTCTATCATTTCTCCATATTGTCTATATTTCTCATTCTATTATTTCTCTATATTGTCTATATTTCACATTCTATCATTTCCCCTATTTTCTATATTTCTCATTCTATCATTTCTCCATATTACCTGTATTTCTCATTCTATCATTTATCCATATTGCCTATATTTCTCATTCTGTCATTTCTCCAAACTGTCTATATTTCTCATTCTATCATTTCTCCCTATTGCCTATATTTCTCATGCAATCATTTCTCTGAAATTCCCATATTTCTCATTCATTTATTTCTCTGTATTGCCTATATTTTTCATTCAATCATTTCTCCATATTGTCTATATTTCTCATTCTATCATTTCGCCATATTGTCTATATTTCTCATTCTATTATTTCTCCATATTGTCTATATTTCTCATTCTATCATTTCTCCATATTGTTTATTTTTACCATTCTATCATTTCTCCATATTTTCTATATTTCTCATTCTATCATTTCTCCATATTGTCTATATTTCTCATGCTATCATTTCTCCATATTGTCTATATTTCTCATTCTATCATTTCTCCGTATTGCTTATATTTCTCCTTCTTAGAGCCATTCTTGTCACCATAAGAGTTGGAATTACAAATAATAATAATAGCGCATTCTTCAAGCACTCACCCACATGAGGAAGTCTGAAGTACTCGACAGAACTACCCCTTGTGGATAACTATTTCTATTGGCTGGCCCTAGGTCTTTCGCCAGCCGGTATCCTGGTCGACCTATTCGTCTCATTAACGACTGTGATCATCTGTTTTGATTCCCGCCAGACTGTTTGGGGATGATTTGCTATGAAACATCCTGAGACATGTAATTATGAGCTAAGACCCAGTCAGTTAGTCCTCGGTAACCAGTTATTTCGTTTGCCAGATAGAACCACGTCGGCATTCTAACAGAATCGATTCCCATTAGGGTTGCAACTATCAGCTTTGTTATTATGCGATGTCTGCCCGCGTGATCTATAATTAGAGATATCTTAAATGATCTTCAACAGAATGACCATCATCACGTTCCGTGCCGACTATTGCAGATAGCATTCCTGTCCTAGCGCAGTATACCCGTCATCTGGTACCGTGATTAAACAGAAGGAGGCAACGATATGGTTGGGACCTGGGGCTCGCGCCTCAGCCCGACCTGGTCGAGCTGCAGAAAGAGGTCTCTGCCCTCCCGCCGATCACAGCGGGCGAGGACCTGTCCGATATACACCCACGCTGCGTGGAGGTGTGAAATCATTTGTAGACGACTTAGTTCTCGGTCGGAGTGTCGTAAGCAGTAGAGCAGCCACCTCACTGCGAACTGTTTAGACTCAGCCGTGGACAAGGAGATTTGTTCGCACACCAGACGAGCATCATCTCCGTGCCATGTTCAAACTTGTTTCCCGGCTAAATGCATTCTTGCCTCGTTCTTTACCATTGTCTTCTATCAGTCATCCAAATGGACGCAGAAGAGATGCAGGCCAGCGGACATTGCACCTCTGCCCTATTGTGACAACCTACCAGGTGGTGGGGAAGGCTAGGCGTACCATCACTGCAGAGAAGCCGAGAAAATAAAAGGAGCAAGGAGATACCCCACTCACATGCATATGCTACGTTTCTGGCAGGACGTGATGATCCTGGGACACAGACACACTGGACTGCCTCTCTTCTGGGATACTTGAAAAACTAGTACATACGTCCATCATATCATCATCAGCATCACCCTTTAGACACGAGTGGGGAAGACTCGATAGTCCCAAGAAAGACAACTCTGACCTCAAACAACTGCTGCCTTGCAGATAGGCTGGGGACAGCCAAGTCCTAAGGAGGGCAACCTTACAGAAACGCCTGTTGAAATCGGATGCACTGGGTCCACAGGCCTACCGAAACAGTGCAACGTAAATCGCTGTATGATGACGTCACAACTTAAAAGAAGAAAGTATGGTGCTCATCCTGTGGAGTCCCGCCAGGCAGAGAGAGTGCCGGGCTCCACGCCTCGAAGGGGCCCACCTGATGCTACCTGTGGTCACCCACCCATGTGCTGTGGAGTAAAGGTACAAGGAGATGGGGCAAGAGCTTTTGACCGAAAACTCAATTCCCTTAAAATAATACAGTGGAACGCGGAGGGAGTCCTTAACAAAAAGGTATCCCTAACAAATCGCCTGTACGAAGGTAAGATTGACGTGGCATGCATCCAAGAAACGCACCTCAACAATAACTACAGATTTTCAATCAGAGGAAATCAGACCTTCCGACTTGATAGAGAAGGTCACAAAGGAGGGGTTCTGATACTGACACGTAACTGCATACCAAGTAGCGCAGTATCTGTAAACCACATCAGACAAGCAGAAATTTTAGGAGTCGACATAATGACACACGAAACGAAAATCCGTATTTTCAACCTGTATGGCCCACCCAACAAAGACCTGTCGCTCTGAGTATGGAAATCAAGGACTCCAGCTGCCTAGTGGTTGGAGACTTTAACAGCCACTCTGAGAGATGAGGATATTCGGACACAGACAGCAGAGGAGATGAAGTGGAAGACTGGGAGATAGACACAAATCTCTATCTTATCAATAGGCCGGAGGAAAGCCCTAGCTTCTATTCCAGAAGATGGCATGCCACCTCCACTTCAGACTTGGCCTTCTCCACGGGGGATATCCATCACAAAATAGATAGTCAGGTGCTGGACCAATTGGCAGATAGCGACCACAGGCCAATTAGGCTAGAAATTGATATGGAAGTAGACCCCAGGAAATAAAACCACTGCCACGTTGGAACTACAGACGAGCCGACTGGGACAGATTTGCAATGCTGACAGATGGACTGTGTGAAACTATCAACACACGAAATAACAATATGAAACCTATGGTGGAATTCCTAAGCAAAGCAATACTGCAAGCAGCCACCGAGACCATCCCAAGAAGGGCAAGGACAAACTTTAAGCCATATTGGAATCATGAACTGCAGAAAGCTGAGGATGAAGTCTCAAACGCGACAGGGAGAGAGAGGGAGAGAGCAATCTATTGAAGCAAATATCTCCATCAAGGCCATCACTGCGAAATACAAAAGAACACTGAACCAAATAACAAGAGACAGTTGGAAAAAAAAAACGGAAAGACTCAATCTAGATAGAGAAGAGAACAAACTGGAAATTAACGCTTTTATAGAACATTATGCCAGAGCAAACCACATTGATGTCCCTACAGACAGGCATACAGACATTAGCGAAGAACAAAAGAGCCACGACAACATCAGGATTGCACCAGAGAAGCAGATGATGACAAAACGAACCATGAATGAAATGAATGAGGCCATGAGAACTTTAAAGAAAAAGAAATCGCCCGGAAAAGATGGGGTAACAAATGAAATGCTGATGGGGTTGGGCCAAACAGGAAAGAGGAAGTTACTGTCAGTCCTGAACCAAAGCTGGAAAAGAGAAATTGTACCACAGGCATGGAAAGATGTTGTAATTATACCAGTACCAAAGAAAGAAAAAGATAGAACAGATCCAAATGGATACAGGCCTATCAGTCTGCTGAGCTGTGTAGGTAAACTGATGGAGCGTATGATAAACACCAGACTGATGTGGTACCTGGAAGTAAAACACATATTAATTCCACAGCAAGCAGGATTTAGACAACACAGATCCACTGAGGACCAAATCACTCGTATAGCGCAGGAAATAGCGGATGCTTACCAAGAGAAAAAACATAGAGTATCCATTTGGGTGGATCTAGAGAAGGCATTTGACAAGGTATGGAAAGAGGGATTTAAAGTCAAGCTACGAAGAAGTGAAGTATCTGGAAAAATGTACAGATGGATCAGCCACTAACTCGAAAACAGAACAGCCAAAGTTCAAGAACAAGGGCAGATGAGCAAAAAGGTAGAACTGGAGCAAGGAGTACCCCAAGTGGGAGTACTGTTATCCACACTTTTTCTGGTGTATATAAACAACATCATAGAGAATATACCAAGAAGAGTCCACAGCTCCATGTTTGCAGATGATCTGGCCATGTGGACCTCTGAAGAAAATCTCACCGCAGCACATAATCGGATGCAGAAGGCCTTAACATCGCTGGAAAAGTGGGCGAAATCATGGCTGGTCAAAATAAATGAATAAAAAACAACATGTACGATATTCTCCCTTTCAAACAAACCACAGAACACCAAAATAAGTCTTAACGGCAAATATCTGCGGCCAAACGACAACCCAAACTACTTGGGCGTCACATTTAATCGGCGCATGACATAGAAAGGTCAGATCGAGAGAAACCGAATGAGAGCCAGACAAAGAAACTTGCTAGCACAAGCTGGGGAGCAGACCAAAGAATACTAAAGAAACTGTACACTGGAAGAGTGAGACCAGTTCTCGAGTATGGCATTGCGGCATGGGCAACAGCAGCAAAGGCGAACGTTGATAAAATTAGCAAACTTCAAAACCAAGCCATGAGAGTTACAACAGGAGGCATGAAGTCAACGGCCATTGTAGAACTTGAAAAGATTACAAATCTGCAATCCATGACCGACAGAAGAGACTGCAGAGCCCCGCAGCAAGCAGAAAAACTCAGAAGACCGATAGACCATCCAATGCATCAAAGATTAAATAGATTTGGAAACGAGAAACTAAAGCGGAGAAACTTTGCAGAAATAACCAAAGCAAAGATGAGCGAAGACCCTATGAACGCACTAACAACACCAAAGCCCATCCCTACCGTACGCAAACCCACATGGAATCAGCATATCATTCCAGACGTGGTAGAAAATATACCAGGTATTGGAAACAAGAACAGCCAGACTGAAAAAGAAAAAAAGAGACATAACCCTGAGGTACATAGCGAAAAACTACCCAAGCATGGACTAGACCCATGCATACACCGACGGTTTTGTAACAAACACAACACAGAATGGAGGGGGAGGGGTATTCCTGAGCAAAACAAATGGCAGAAAACTAACACTGTCAGTGGCAACTGGAAAATTCTCAAGCAATTTCAGAGCCAGGCAGAGGCACTGAAGGCTGCAGTAGAAGCAATGCTGACAGGCGAAAGCAATGAAAGCCAGACAGTCCTGTTTACAGAAGCCCTGTTCGTGGTTACAGCACTAAAAAGCCAGAAAAATACAGAACAATGACCTAAGAGCAGTACTCTGCCAACTTTGCCAGCAGTCCGCACCAAAAAGAGTAGTGGTACAGTGGGTTACATCCCATTGTAACATTCAAGGCAACGAGGAGGCAGACAGACTGGCAAAAGAAAGTGCAAGACTACCACAACCAGAGTGTGACCTACGAAGAGTCCAAAAGGTCTATTAGGGCCAGATACATGGCCAAATGGGAAACAGAGCATATTGGCTACACAAAAATGCCTACTACCAGTTGAGCAGAAGAGAGCAGGTCGTGGTCTTCATACTCCGCACACGGGGACGGCGTGGCCTAGTGGTTAAGTGGCACGGTTCACAACCAGGAGGTGCTGGGTTCGATCCCCATCACAGCACCGGCCGTTACCCCGGGGAAGCAAACCCTTAGAAAATGCAGGAGGAAGCAGACCCTTACATAAAATGCATGCTGAAGTCGGATGCACTGGGCCGACAGGCGCAAAATAAAAACCACAGTGTAGCCTTGGGGAATAGATAAAATAAGGCGAACGCAAAAAAAAAAAAATACTCCGCACAGACCACAACAGACTGAGGTACCATCTATTCAATAAACTGAAGATAGGTGGCACTGACTAATGCACGCGTGGTACAGGGAAAATGACCGCTGAACATCTACTGCAAAACTGCCCGACCAGAGAAAGCACATGTGGCCATCACCAGTGGCAACACTAGACAAGCTACATGGCAGTGTCGACAGCCTCAGGATGACAGCTGCTTTCTTCGAACAAATACAAGTTGACGCCTGACAGCATACGAAGAAGAAGAAGAAACAGAACAAGCACACTGTAACCTTACAAGCATATCATAATAGCAAATAAAGAGGTCCTGTGCTTGGAGCCAGTAACTGCATTGGTATGGACACATGATTACAGTAAATAGGCTAGCTAAAGTTGACCCCTCTGCTTCACATACGGTCGACATATTTTACTACAAATATATTGTTGACTCTACCTTTTACATTGGGACATCCTCGTCGTCAAATCAAAGTTTTCAGTTGCTCAGAGTCATGGGGAGCAACCATTACCTCAACTGCCCTACAGCATCCCCTCCGTCATAACATAGACGTGCTACAAGTGCTCGTACAGTCATATATTCGACTTGAACACTTGTCTTTTGTGAAGTTAACCCAGATGTAAATATCATACCTGATCATGCCAGCAAAAAATAGGGCTGTCCCATCAACATTTTTGACCCGTCAACCAAAAGTTGAGATGTTCTGCAATATTGTCGCTATTTTCTTCTTTAAAATCAGCGCAACTGAATTCTTGGAGCTCCCACGGGTGCTCGATCTCTTTCAGCAAATGGTGAATGGTGGTGATGCTAGTAGGTCCTGTAGCTTGTTGGGTGTACACACTCCAAGTCCATCCTTTAGAGCTACTCAGTTCGCTCGATCATCATTTGATTTGAACGTCCTGCAGTCAACGAATTGCTGATTCCTCTATTGTACGGTCATCATCATCCACCAGACGATCATTGTTAAACTGTAAAATATCCCACTGAACCATATCCAATGTAAAATATCACACTGAACCATATCCAATGTAAAATATCACACTGAACCATATCCAATGTAAAATATCCCACTGAACCATATCCAATGTAAAATATCACACTGAACCATAACCAATGTAAAATATCCCACTTAACCATATCCAATGTAAAATATCCCACTGAACCATATCCAATGTAAAATATCCCACTGAACCATATCCAATGTAAAATATCCCACTGAACCATATCCAATGTAAAATATCCCACTGAACCATATCCAATGTGACCATGATGGGTAGGTGCCGAGGCAAGAGGTCTATTCTTTCCTTGCCCGGTACCCAATCACAGTCAGGGCAGTCGAGTCACAGCAGGTCTAGGTTTGAGGCCTCAACAACTGATATTCCCATATGCCGTAGTCAGCCTTTCTGTATCTTATCCACTAACATTTGGGAGTCTGAAATGATAACTGCTATTGTTAGAGAGGTCTCAGGCAGTCATACACAAATATATAACACCTTATCCCAGTAAGTGTAACTCAGGGAGGAATCACGTGATCATTTCTTTGGTGCCATCATCCGGCTGATTGTACTGATCTTTTCTCATTTATTTTATCGTTGATCATTAACTTGGGCTCCTCCCTGCTGTTGGGGTGACACAGGTTGGATCACAGGTAAGGAATTTCGTCTTTAACCTTTAGCACGCCACCTTTTTTTTGAAAAAATTTGACCTAATTAATTTTCTTAATTTCTCGCTATGGTAGTCGTTTTACAAAATATGTAATTTTTATGTTTGTTTGTCAATAAATATTATTTTTTTTCTGGCCTGTATACACAAAATAGCATAACGAACATGTAGGTGTTATTGTTTTTGTTGTGTGTTTGTTAGTTTTTGAGATTCAAAACGATGAAGTTGAAATTTATGAAAATCTCGGAAAAAATTTAGACTCGACTTCTAGGCCTAGTCGCTTCGATAGAAAACCATGGAAACCACAACAACGTATCGATACTGTCTTTACAATATCGACACAACTGTTAGTTTCAATTCAAACGTAGTTCTTTCATTTAAACTAAGAAAATAAAAAGATCTACTAGATAAAGATCTTTCCCAACAACCTATTTCACCTTTTGCAAAAAGTCGGCTTGCTTCAAACGGCGTATACAAAATTAAAACTGTTTAAAAGCCATTTGTAATCGAACATACGATACTTTAACCAGCAAAATATCGTGTATATATGGAGGACGTATTTAGCAGTAAAAAATGACTGTCGGGAGTGACTCCGTTTAACAAAAATTTTTTTTTTTCCGCACACCGTTTTCGTAGGCCGTGTTGGTTGGTTCCCTTTGGACCGTAAAGTGCTAAAGAAGCATGTCATACAGAACGTCGCTTCAAACAACCGTCACCTATTTGGTTGTTATAAGTATCTTGGCAGTACGGTCGGTTGCCGTAGGGGGCGGAGCATTTGCCCGAGAAAAAAAACCCAGTATCAGCGAGTTTCACCCCTCGGCCACACAGCCTCGCGTCTTTAAATACAATCATATTCATATGATTTCTTGCATACTACGCGACGAACACACATCTCTTATTCGTTAGTCCTAACAATCAACCTCTCCCCCCACCCTTCCCCACCCACAACCAGCAGCCGCAATTGAGGACCTCAGATTCGGAGAACCACAGCTGGTTCCCGAACTAAACTATTGTTAAATATGTTGTTTTGTTTACCTGAAAGCTACTGATGATGATGTCATGAACACATGATTTGATCAGCCAATCAAATCTTTTCCAGGAACCTTAGAAGTACGAACATCCTCGCTAATGAAATAAGTTTATCTATCTTTATATCTATCTATCTATCTATCTATCTATCTATCTATCTATCTATCTATCTATCTATCTATCTATCTATCTATCTATCTATCTAGCTATCTATCTATCTATCTATCTATCTATCGATATATCTATCTATATATCTATCTATCTATCTATCTATCTATCTATCTATCTATCTATCTATATATCTATCTAATCTAATCTAATCTAATCTACTCTAACCTAACCTAATTCAACCTAACCCAACCCAACGCAACCCAATCCAACCCAATCCAATCCAATCCAATCCAATCTAATCTATTCTAATCTAATCTGTCTACCTACCTACATACCCACCCAGCCAATCTATCCATTCATCCATCCATCCATCCATCCATCCATCTATCTATCTATCTATCTATCTATCTATCTACATGTCTCTTTGTTTATCCATCTGTCTATGTTCTTTGCGCGCCAAATTCGACGCATAAGTCAGACGTTTGTATACTCCACTATATATATATATATATATTTATACGAGGGCGGACTGATAAGATTACTTCCTTATAATTGTTTAAACATTTGACATATCTGGATAAAATCGGTTCTATGTAGACACATTATATCCCCCCTGCATCATGTGCAGGGCTTGAACAATTTGCTTGTCTGCTCATCTGTAGCGATTAAAAAAAATTTCCTCTCGGGTAAAAAAAAGTTGTGAATATTTAAGTTTTTAATCGTTACAGCACAACGGCCCTCGCGCGATTATTAATTATGTCACGGTTTCAATAGATTGTATATAACATAATGGTGAATCGAAATGGACCTTCACTGCCATAATTTTAAACTACTAAAGCATCGATAAATGGTACTACAGAAATAAAACTACCGAACATGTTCGAGGACACTAACGCATGTCTATGACAGCAGTGCATTTTCTCTTAAGAAGAAATAGACTAACGCTGTGTAAGTAATACAATGTATTTTTGTTTGGCACGCATTGTTATATAGAAATCAAAGTGAATTAGTGCCTAGTTTAACTGTGTTAACATGAATGGCCTGGCTAACTGTTGACATTTTTGACTGACTGGTTAGCTACCCTACATATCTTTCAAGCCCTGATCACACGTGACACAGAAGCTTACAGTACCTGGGTAGAGCTTTTGGAAATGGAACGGCGTTCAGGTCACTAGTTCAGTGTTCTGTGATTGAATTCTTAGCAGGATCAAGATGCTGAGCAGCGCATGAGCTGCAGTGGTCAGCGACCCATAGCTGACTGCTAGCGTCAGGGCCAGCGAACCAAAGCTGCCAAGACCCTTCTACACCTCCACGTGGTGATCCTGGATAACAGGCTGCAGCAGGGCACACTGGCTAAGGAGAAGGGATCGAGGGGGGAATGCTAACCCGGTACTCAAAAATGCTTGCTGAAGTCGTATGTGTTGGACCGAAATGTGCAAATATCGCAGTCAATCTGTAGACTACGACACAACACATTCCGTTCTCTGGACTATATTCTGCTACTTAGACCAGTGTCAGGGTTTTGTAGTGGGAGATTGAGAACGAACGAACGAAGAAGAAGAAGAAGAAGAAGAAGAAGAAGAAGAAGAAGAAGAAGAAGAAGAAGAAGAAGAAGAAGAAGAAGAAGAAGAAGAAGAAGAAGAAGTAGAATTCTTAGCATTGGAAAACGTTCTCCAAGTTGGAATTCACAGACGAATGTGAGCCGTTTATGGTGATTAGTGTGTTTATGTGTGTACAGTAGGACGCTGGGTAAGGTGATCAAAGACGGAGAAGGGAAGGGGATGGGGGGGGGATGGGCATTTGAGTGACAAACCAAGGAAGCAGAAGGCTTGTGACAGCCAGAATGACTGTGACTGCCAGAAGGCTTGTGACAGCCAGAATGACTGTGACTGCCAGAATGACTGTGACTGCCAGAAGGCTTGTGACAGCCAGAATGACTGTGACTGCCAGAAGGCCTGTGACTGCCAGAAGGCCTGTGACAGCCAGAATGACTGTGACAGCCAGAATGACTGTGACTGCCAGAAGGCTTGTGACAGCCAGAAGGCTTGTGACAGCCAGAAGGCCTGTGACTGCCAGTGATCAGCTTCATTGCGATCGTGTCGAAGAACAGAAATTGTAAATTAAGAATTTCTAAGGAGAGGTTGAGACACTTTATTGGTATTGTTGAGTTCCTGAAAGTTAGTGCCAGATGTGTGCCACCATGATGTTGAGTTAGTGCCAGATCTGTGCCACCATGATGTTGAGCTAGTGCCAGATCTGTGCCACCATGATGTTGAGTTCCTGAAAGTTAGTGCCAGATCTGTGCCACCATGATGTTGAGTTAGTGCCAGATCTGTGCCACCATGATGTTGAGTTCCTGAAAGTTAGTTCCAGATCTGTGCCACCATGATGTTGAGTTAGTGCCAGATCTGTGCCGTTATGATGTTGAGTTAGTGCCAGATCTGTGCCGTTATGATGTTGAATTAGGGCCACATCGGTGCCACCATGATGTTGAGTTCCTGAAAGTTAGTGCCAGATCTGTGCCACCATGATGTTGAGTTCCTGAAAGGTAGTGCCAGATCTGTGCCACCATGATGTTGAGTTCCTGAAAGTTAGTGCCAGATATATGCCACCATGATGTTGAGTTAGTGCCAGATCTGTGCCGTTATGATGTTGAGTTAGGGCCAGATCTGTGCCACCATGATGTTGAGTTCCTGAAAGTTAGTGATGTCTGTTTGCAGGAAAAATGAAGGTGAGGATCGCTTGAAAAATAATCATGAGATGAAACTTGAGATAGAGATGGGCAGAGAGAGAGAGAGAGGGAGAGGGAGGGAGAGAGAGAGGGAGAGGGAGGGAGAGAGAGAAGAGGAGAGAAAGGGAGAGAGAGAGGAGGAGAGAAAGGGAGAGAGAGAGGGAGAGAGAGGGAGAAAGAGAGGAGGAGAGGGACGGGGAGAAAGAGAGAGGGGGAGAGGGAGGGAGAGAGAGAGAGGGAGAGGGAGGGAGAGAGAGATAGGAGGAGAGGGAGAGGGAGGGAGGGAGAGAGAGGGGGAGAGGGAGGGAGAGAGAGAGGGAGAGGGATGGAGAGAGTGATAGGAGGAGATGGAGAGGGAGGGAGGGAGAGAGACAAGGAGAGAGAGGGAGAGACTTAGAGGGAAAGAGAGGGAGAGAGAGAGGGAGAAGGAGAGAGAAAGAGAGAGGAGGAGAGGGAAAGGGAGGGAGAGAGACAAGGAGAGAGAGCAGAGGGAGGGAGAGAGAGAGAGAGAGAAAGAGAGAGAGGAGGAGAGGGAGAGGGAGGGAGGGAGGGAGAGAGAAGGAGAGAGAGGGAGAGACATAGAGGGAGAGAGAGGGAGAGAGAGAGGGAGAAGGAGGGAGAGACAGGGAGAGAGAGAGGAGTGGGAGGGAGCGAGAGAGGGTTAGTGAGAGGGACAGGGAGAGAAAGAGGTAGAGTGAGAGGGAGATAGAGAGGGATAGAAAGGAAGAAGGAGGGAGAGAGAGGGAGAGGAAGAATAGAGGGAGAGGGAGACAGAGAGGAAGAAGGAGGGTGAGACAGGGAGAGAGAGAGGAGGGAGAGGGAGAGTGAGAGAGACAAGGAGAGAGAGAGGGAGAGTGAGAGGGAGAGACAGAGAGAGAGGGAGAAGAATGGAGAGACAGGGAGAGAGAGGGAGAGTGAGAGAGACAAGGAGAGAGAGGGAGAGACAGAGAGAGAGGGAGAAGAATGGAGAGACAGGGAGAGAGAGGGAGAGTGAGAGGGAGAGTGAGAGGGAGAGTGAGAGGGAGAGTGAGAGGGAGAGAGAGGGAGAAGGAGGGAGAGAAATGGAGAGAAAGAGGAGAGGGAGAGAGAGAAGGAGAGTGAGAGGCAGAGTGAGAGGGAGAGAGATGGAGAAGGAGGGAGTGAGAGAATGAGAAGGAGAAGGAGCCAGGGAGAGAGAGAAGAGAGGGAGAGGGAGAGAGAGTGAGAGTGAGAGGGAGAGACAGGGAGAGAGGGAGAGGGAGAGAGACAGGGAGATAGAGAGGGAGAGGGATAGATGTAGGGGCAGATGGAGGGAGAGAGACAGGGAGGGAGAGAGAAAGAGAGGGACAGAAGGAGGGAGAGACACAGGGATAAAGAAATGGAAAGATAAAAGTTATAGGCAGTTAAGCCTTCATGTTTTGGTAGTTAGTCACATCTGTTGTGGACATAAAAACTGACTGCCTGTCTTGGAAGGACGTACAGCGAGAAAGGGATCTGGTCACTCCATCCCACAAGCATGAACAAGCTCTGTCTTCATACAACCAAGTGGTTAACACTTCAGCCCTGCCAGCAGTGACTGCTGTTGGGTAGACTGTACCTACTTATTACCAGTAGTGTTGTTACTTGGGGCTGAGATCATATCAATAAAATCAATCATTCATTGTTTACTTATCTCTTCTATCGTATGTCTATGCTATGTGCTGATACAGCTGTTAATAGTCTATTTTTACTGATCATATTGTAACAGCTCAGAGAGAACAGATTCTTAAAGGTGAACACGCAAGTGTCAGGCCCAGAAGCGCAGACAAAGTGTGAGCCAGGGATACATCTGACGGGTACTATATGTAATTAGCAACACGCCTTGTGACCTCATTTCTATACATAATAAATATGTGAACGGAAGAGAATTCTACGAGAATAAAGCAGAGAAAACAATAGCCAAGGAAGAAAAAATATGGCAACGAAAACCGTCAAGTAATCCTCTCAGTGGCTGGGACATTCAAAGATTGGGTTTAACTTTATTCATTAGGTCACGAAAAGGTCTGGTCATTTCCTTTGGGAACTGGTCTTCTATCACATCTCCTGGTCACTGGCAAAGAAACCTGGCTAAAGAGTTACATATTGTCTGGCGTTTCCAGCGCTACTGGATACAATCACCAAGTTGTGTGTGGTAGAATAGCATTCTCTTCTCTGTGATTTTGTCAAACATTCGTTGGTACTCGTGTATCAAGGTCAGGCAGATGCTGTTTTTAGTTGGACAGTCACTCTATTCATTTTTATCATATGTTTTATTTTGTTCTCGTGTGTCTTCTTATATTTCCTATTCTTCTTCTTTGTCTTCTTGTTTTTCTTTTTGTTTTTCATTTTGGATTCTTTATTCCTTTGTCTTCTTCTTCTTCTTCTTCTTCTTCTTCTTCTTCTTCTTCTTCTTCTTCTTCTTCTTTTTCTTCTTCTTCTTCTTTTTCCTCCTCCCTCTTTTTATTATTATTATTATTATCCGTGGTGCTCTTTAAAACGTGGATTTCAATATAACAAATGTACGATACATTTAGAACAGATCTGGTACAGCTAGCAGTGGTAAGAGTGATGTCACTGGTTATTCTAAGAGCTTGTCCTGTAATGGTTCTGGTGATGGTTCTGGTGATGGTTGTGGTGATGGTTCTGGTGATGGTTCTGGTGATGGTTCTGGTGATGGTTCTGGTGATGGTTCTGGTGATGGTTCTGGTGATGGTTCTGGTGATGGTTGTGAGCGTTTGCTCTCTTTTCTATGGTCCTTTTCTAACAGATGTTCTGCCATCGTTTTATCAACACTGCAGACAGAGTCGTCGGTAGTTCTAATCTTGAGTTTGCTCAAGAGTCGGTATCTCAATACGTTTTTGCCTACAAGAATGCTAAAGATTACCATTTGTTCACTTAAGATAGTCGGATTTATTTTCAATATTGTTAGTTCTTAGTCGACATATACTTCTACAGGGACAGATGCCACTGTGCAGGTCCCAGCTCTGGTGTGAGCCGGGTATAGCCGGGAGCAGGATTTTCTGCGCAGTGGGCTAGGCTCGAGTAGCTTTTTACTCCCCTGCGATGGGACAATTGCCGGTGAGAGTGATTTGCGAATCCTTCTTAATAGACTCAAACACTAGAGCAAAGTAAACTCGCAGCCCGTTAGGCGCCATTCATGCTGCTCTTAACGAACCAAATAACCGTGGCCGGTGTAATGCCATGCCACATAGTTAGTCGCCTCTTACGACATGCTCTCTGGGGGTCAGTGGTGCTATTCTTGTCTTTGTTAATTCACATAGACCCAGCAGACCACTCATAACTCGTTTTTAATGTTAATTGTTCATGTCTCAGAGCTCAATCATTTGAACAAAATACAAGAACATGACAATATCTCAAACAAACCTAGTTATCTTCATACACTCTCTACCTACCATTAAACGCTGGATCCCACTTGTCGAGAAAGCCATTATATCTATTAAAGAACCTTACTTTCGTCAAATCACGGAACGTCGCACTACAGCAGATCTCAGATCTCGGAACGTCCCCCTATAGCGGATCTCAGATTACAGAACGTCTCTCCCACCCCACCCCTTACAGCGGATCTCAGGTCACAGAACGCCCCCCCCCCCCCCTACAGTGGATCTCAGATGATAGAAGCGATGAGTGAGCTGATCAACTGATAACAACTGAGCAAATACGCCACATCCACATATCACAAACAAAACACTGACTTTAACTAGACAACAAGGATAAATGAATGGTCTACACGAGTGACTACGTGAGCTTGTGTGTAGACATGACTCAACGTGAGCTTGTGTGTAGACGTGACTCAACGTGAGCGTGTGTGTAGACATGACTCAACGTGAGCTTGTGTGTAGACATGACTCAACGTGAGCTTGTGTGTAGACATGACTCAACATGAGCTTCTGTGTAGACATAACTCAACGTGAGCTTGTGTGTAGACATGACTCAACGTGAGCTTGTGTGTAGACATGACTCAACATGAGCTTGTGTGTAGACATGACTGAACACGAGCTTGTGTGTAGACATGACTCAACGTGAGCTATGTGTGTAGACATGACTAAACGTGAGCTTGAGTGTAGACATGACTCAACGTGAGCTCTGTGTGTAGACATGACTCAACATGAGCTTGTGTGTAGACATGACTCAACATGAGCTTGTGTGTAGACATGACTCAACGTGAGCTCTGTGTGTAGACATGACTCAACGTCAGCTCTGTGTGTAGACATGACTCAACATGAGCTTGTGTGTAGACATGACTCAACACGAGCTTGTGTGTAGACATGACTCAACCTGAGCTTGTGTGTAGACATGACTCAACATGAGCTTGTGTGTAGACATGACTCAACGTGAGCTTGTGTGTAGACATGAATCAACATGAGCTTGTGTGTAGACATGACTGAACACGAGCTTGTGTGTAGACATGACTCAACGTGAGCTATGTGTGTAGACATGACTAAACGTGAGCTTGAGTGTAGACATGACTCAACGTGAGCTCTGTGTGTAGATATAACTCAACGTGAGCTCTGTGTGTAGACATGACTCAACGTGAGCTCTGCGTGTAGACATGACTCAACGTGAGCTCTGTGCGTAGACATGGCCCACCGTGAGCTCTGTGTGTAGATATGACTCAACGTGAGCTCTGTGTGTAGACATGACTCAACGTGAGCTATGTGTGTAGACATGACTCAACCAAGTGTTAGCTCTCTGTGCAGACATGACTCAACCAAACGTAAGCTATGTGTGCAGACATGACTCAAAGTGAACACTGCCTGCAGACATGACTCAATGCGAGCTCTGTGTGTATACATGACTCAACAAAGTCGCAAAGAAAGAATCGGTATTTTAGCATATACTACCAGATTACAATTACCAGTCTGAGTATATGTGCGATAGAACAAACATCTAGACAGACTGACCTCAGACCATAGACTATTTGCAAACACTACAACATACGAAGGAACAAACCAAAACATAACTTCTGGATGGCCCAGTTTTTCCAACATTAGGGCGGCAACGAACTAATCCTCTCCACCCCCAACAGAATGTTTAGAGCCGGACAAGCAATTAAAGGAAACAATCGCATTCCACTATCTGGCACAGGGAAGCGAAGAAGGAAAACTCGTTATACCGTGGATAGAAACAGTGAAAGTCAGTTAGTGATTAAATGTCCCTCCTGATTTCAAAGTGAAATTTGATACTGAAGTCCGTTTACCTCAGCTCGCTGTCTCTGTCTAACAACTGCCACAGTTGTGTTTTTTTTTGGTAGCAACATCTTACAAGAAGAGGTATACTGACGAAAGTGGGACTGAACTCTCCTGGCTGTAGTATAATGCAGGACTTTGTAGTAGAATCACCACTATGGGGATTGTAGTGTCGATCACTACCTCGTTGGTCAAACTGCATGGCTACAGCCTGTTTTCAGTAGCACAACGTAGAGGTGTGGTGGTGTGTTACACATGCTCGGCAGTTAGTCGTGGCTCCAATCAAACACAGATACGTTATTAACATAATGGAGGTCTTATACTTCTTTGACACATGAAAACCTGAAATCTATGCCATGATCGCTGTTTTTTATCTTAAATCTATGCCATGATCGCTGTGTTTTATCTTAAATCTATGCCATGATCGCTGTGTTTTATCTTAAATATATGCCATTATCGCTGTGTTTTATCTTAAATCTGTGCCAAGATCGCTGTGTTTTGCAATTTAGAAAATGAACTCCTGAAGTAACCTCAACTCAGTGGTCTCCTCTGCTCCATACGCATCATCTGTGACGATAACACTCAGTGCACTACTACCTCTGTCCACTGTTCTAGGTTCTCATTGATATCGGCTTACTTTATCTTCATGCGATTAGCGATATCCATGATTTCTAGTCAGAGCTAGTTAATCTTCAATGAAGAAGTTCATTTATTGGTATTCAGAATTACTTTTCAACAAAGGTTAGTAAGTAGTTTATAATTTAGAATACTTTGTCTAACTTATCTTACCATATTAGTTAACTGAACAAAATAAGTATAGGGGATAAGAACATATAGACATATACATACAAACAGAACGGGCTTTATAGGAAAACACAGATAAACGATTGAAGTCAAACTCAAACTTACTTGCCTTTTTGTTTCCTTTGTTTTTTGTGTGTGTGTGTATTTGCTTACACGATTTAGCTTCGTGAAAAACTGAAGTTTCCCTTGTTTAGCCAGATGTGCTGACAGAGAATAATATGGAATAATCGTAGATCAACGAGGATAATATTAGTCTGATTCTGCAGATGTTGACGAACAGTACAAAAGGACGACAAACAATTGCGACTCAGAAAAGGAAAACAAAATAGTATTCTCGCTCCACATAAAAAAGCTAAACTACCATTCGAGATAGTATCAAAGACGAAAAGGAGAAAGACGAAGCAGAAAAGACGAAAAAGAAGAAGAAGAAGAAGAAGAAGAGGAAGATGAAGAAACAGAAGAAGAAGAAGAAGAAGACGTTGACTAAGAAAAGTAAGAGGTAGAAGATACATAATAAGAAAAATGAAGCAGAAATAGAAGTGGAAGAAGAAAAGAAATAAAAGAAGAAGTAAAATAAGAAGAGAATAAAGAGAAAAAAATGAACACATAAAAGAGATAAAAAAATGAACAAATAAAAGAAGATTAAAAAAATGAAAAGAAGAGACTAATACTGCATTAAGGAAATCAACTGAAATGAATCTCATTTGTTGCGCCATAGACGAGCAATTTTCTTTCTGTGCTCCGTTAAATTATTTCCCTTGCTCGCTTCCTGGAGATTCGGTTTTACGATCCATCCATTCCGCCACGAAACCCAAAAGCTAAACGAATTTGACACCTCGGCGTTACTTTTTATCTTGCAGGAAACAGACACTATTTCTCTCCCCTTTCTCATCCACCAATTGAATTGTGTCCAGCTCGCGCTTCCAGAGGACCACTTATCTCCAAGAAAGGCACTGCTCTAGTCAAGATTTGTGAAAAGTGATTGCACACATCAAATGAATTATTACAAAGGAACCAAGGGGCAGGAAACAGGTTACGATGAGTCTAAATATGGCGGAAGGCAGAGAAATGTAGTGGCCATTCGCCGATGTCGATACCAAATAGGGGCATATAATATAATTCTACGAGAAACTAAATAACTTTAAACATACACGTGCACACATGTCCACAATAATTTTAGTAATCATAATAGTTGTCCAACGCAAGGCAAGATGGCGACATCGTCTGACATATGTATTTAGATGTGACTACATTTCAGTACAGTCCGATCAGAACGCGACGAACTATACCGCATATATACATATATGTGTATTTAAGTATACACATACATATATGCGCATCGGTACACGCATGTTCGGAATACTTAATATTCTGGTATTCAAACGGCATGTTATTAATGTTTGTTGCCAGGTAGCCGTAGGCTATCATTAGTATGTATTTTCAACTTCCTGCTGCCTACTGGTACCAATAATTTGGGCAGATATGTTAACTAGACTGTAGATACTTTTGTTCGGACAGCTATCTTTAAGCTTACTCTTCTGATTTCTAACTGGCAATAGATTTTAGCGTGCTCCACGCAGAACACGGGAGTCCGATCTCACTACCCAGAGATCATGGGAATTTTTACCAGAAGATCAACGTGAAAAAAGCCCGTTCTCCACCGTGATTCGAACCCGCGACCTGCTGCACCTGAGATGAACACCTTACCTTGAGACCATGTACAAATACACGATTTGGTACACGCACGAAGACACATCATTTCTCTGTACATTCAGTCATACAATGATTAACACACATCCATCAATACAGACCTACTCACCCACACACCCTAACTTATAGAAACATTCCCACACACACACTAACACTCACCCACAGCCTATCGTATAAAAAGATTCACACACACAAAACAGCAATCACACATCCTCATGTATAGACAGATTGACACACACACATGCACATACACACATACTAGCACTCACCCACACAGCCTCACTTAACGAAACACCCACATGAACACACTCAAAGACAGAACGACATTCTCATACGCACAACCTCAACGCGTTATCTTTTTCTCGTCCTTTTTCTTAAATAGGTACTCACACATACATACATACATTACATTACATGCATACATTACATACATACATTACATACATACATTACGTAACATATTACATGCATGCATTACATGCATATTTTACATAATACACTAGATACATACATTACATGCATACATTACATATATACATTACATACATACATTACATGCATACATTACATACATATATTACATACATATATTACATACATACATTGCATACATACATTACATACATACATTACATACATTACATACATAGATTACATTATGTACATACATTACATTCATATATTACACACATACATTGCACACACACACACATGCACGCACGCACGTCTGCCCACGCACACACACACACATATATATATATATACATATACACCCACACGCACACGCACATGATCACAAAGTATCACATGAACAGTCATGCTCTCGCACACTAGGGAGCTCACATGTAGGATTACTCCACATACAACGTTAATTACGCTTACAATAAGTGCCTCGGATCCATAGATCACTTCTTATAGGAACGCTACAGAAAGTACAAACCCAGTACTCGGCTTCAATAGGTCCAGCACTCACATCTCAGACAAACAGGATGCCGGAGAAAGTAGCATCAAAGTAAATGGCTGACAAGGAAAGCTCGATCAGGGGCCTAATTACATTGACACTCTGTGGACATCCGATTGTCGATAGAGCACAGGAATCAGGACTGAACGTTCGAGGCAAAAACAGCTTTATAGAAGATGAAAACATCCTGGGAAACTAGTCCTTGTCAATTGAAAGAGAGAGAGAGATAGTTAGAGAAAGATAGAGAGAGGAGCAGAGGGAGGGGAGAGAGGTACTGAGAGAGAGGGGCTAGAGGTAGGGAGGGCGTGGTGTAAGAGGCGGATAGAGATTGAGGGAAAGGGAAGAAAAAGAAAGGAGGACTGAGCAAGAATGAAGAATAGATAGGGAAGAGAGATAGGGAGAGAGGAAAAGAGAAGGCGAAATCAAGAGAATGAAAGGCAGGGATAGAGAGGTAGGACAGATAGCAACAGGAGAGAGGGAGGGAGAGAAAGGAGGAGGAAGCGAGAAGGAGGAATAAATAGAAAGAGGGAGAGAGAAAGAGGGAGGAATGAGGAAGGAAGAAAGAGTTGTTTCAGGACTATACATAGACACAGCTGTCATGTGGTAGATGCTCCTGGCCAATCAAGGAAAAATTAAGAGAGAATCAACGGAGAATCAAGGGACAATCAAGGGAGAATCAAGGGACAATCAAGGGACAATCAAAGGGCAATCAAGGGACAAACAAAGGGCAATCAAGGAACAATCAAGAAACAATCAATGGACAATCAAGGAGAACAAAGGAGACTTTCAAAGAGTGATAGACAATCACAGCAATGATTGAGAGAGGTGGTATAGAGTTACAGACCCTCAGAGCAATGATTGAGAGAAGTGGTAAGAGTTACACACATTGAATAAGACTAAAACGGGTGTGTAGAGCAAAGTCAGCACTCATGCAGAGATTTTACTGCACCAGAAATATCAATCATTTCTTGTTTTTACATATCAATCATTTCTTGTTTTTACATATCAATAAATGTAGCACAATTTGAGAACAAAATGACTTGACTTGGCTTCGTTCGTTTTCAATCCCCCGTTACTAAATCCTGAATGGTCATTAAGGGTCTGATTGTAGTCAAGAGAACGAAATGCATTGCATCGTAGTTTACAACTTGAGAGCGATATTTGCACATTTCGGTTGCTGTGGCAGGACGGCTAGAGCGCTGTAGATCATGCAGATCGGGCTCTCTGCTGGCTGAAGTTTGAATTCTCTGAGCCCATCAACTAACTGTGCTTCTATCGACTGCACAGTATTCATGCACAGCACACAAGCGTTTGTGAATAATCACAGCAGTTTCTGTCTCTGCAATGAGCAATTTGATAACAATTCACTGTGGTATAACGCATGTTTTTCAGAGGCGCCATTTTAAAGGTTTTTTGCGGCTGGTTAATATGTCCGAATGCGTTTTATCTGTGTACACACAATCATCACTTTCCAAATTTGAGGTGTGCAAAATGTCATGGTTATATCTTGTTTATTAGGTTACATAAATGATTTGGTGCATTACGTTCGGACCTGCCCTCGTATTTCGTCAAGTACACACTCACGCTCGCACACATACACACACACACACACACACACACACATACACACACACACACACACACAAACCAAACACATCACACACACACGTACACAAACATCACACACACATCACACTCACACACAGATTTGTTGACTTATTTTTGCATAATTGTTCTAATTTCATGTTCTATGTTCTATCTCTGACATTTTTGTGTGTAATGATGTTTAACTTCTAATTCAGCTGATCATATTTGCTGCTCATTGTAAACTAAAATTTCTAAACGCTATCGTCCAGTGCATTTCACGACCAAAATCTGAGAAATTAGTATTACAATAAAGTCCTTGGACCTAACCCCAGTTTGCTCGGTCTGATCAAGCTTGTAAATCAGTCCCGATAGATGACCTCTGATCAAAGGATATCGAGATATCGATTTCCAGCGTAAGCTTAGTAGCCTAGATAAAAACGACAGGCCAAGACTACAAATGATACCGGCTCCCTTATGTATTGGTATAACGGAACGTATTGGTATAACGGAACGTATTGGTATAACGGAACGTATTGGTATAACGGAACGTATTGGTAAAACTGAACGTATTGGTATAATGGAACGTATTGGTATCTTCTTCTTCTTCTTCTGCGTACACAGTCCGACAGTAACCATTATTTTTTCGAAAAAAGCGGCGGTCGTCCTGAGGCTCTCGCCACTGCCATAGAGCTTGTCTTGCAGTTCCACTGGTAATGGCCACATCTGCTCTCTCTGATCCTCGTATGTCGGGCAGTTCTGCAGCAGATGTTCAGTGGTCATTTTACCAGTACCGCACGGGCATTCGTCGGTACACCCTATTTTCAATTTGTTGAATAGGTGGTACCTCAGTCTGTTGTGGCCAGTGCGAAGTCTGAAGACAACGACCTGCTCTCTTCGGTTCAACTGGTAATAGGCATCGTGTTTGGTGTAACCAGTATGTTCGGTTTCCCATTTGATCATGTATCTGGCTTTGATAAGCCGTTTTGACTCTTCGTACGTTATATTGGTATCTGTTTGTGGTAGTCTTGCACCTTCTTTTGCCAGTCTGTCTGCCTCCTCGTTGCCTTGGATGTTGCAGTGTGACGGGACCCACTGTACCACTACCCTTTTTGGTGCGGACTGCTGGCACAGTTTGCAGAGTGCTGCTCTTAGGTCATTAAGCTCAGTGTTTTTCTGGCTTTTTAGCGCTGTGACTACTGCGAGAGCATCTGTCAGCAGAACTATATGGCTCTCATTTTCACTGTTTGTCACCATTTCTTCCACTGCCGCCCTCAGTGCCTCTGCCTCCGCTCTGAAATTGCTGGTGTACTTACCAGTAGCGAATGACAGTGTTATTTGTCTGCCATTTGGTAGGTTCAGGAATGCTCCTGCCCCTCCGTTCTGTGTAGTGTTTGTTACAGAACCGTCGGTGTATGCATGGGTCCAGTCCATGCTTGGGTAGCTTTTCGTTATGAAGCTTAGGGTAGTGTCTCTCCTTTCTTTTTCAGTCTGGCAGTTTTTGTTTGCAATACCTGGTATATTTTCTACCACCTCTGGAAATATATCCTGCCTCCAAGTAGGTTTTCGTACAGTAGTGATGGGTTTTGGTGTTGTTTGTGCGTTTGTGGGATCTTCGTGCATCTTTGCTTTGGCTATTTCTGCAAAGTTTCTCCGCTTTAGTTTCCCATTTCCCAAATTGTTTAGTCTCTGGTACATTGGATGGTCCGTCAGTCTTCGGAGTTTCTCTGACTGCAGCTGGGCTCTGCAGTCTCTTCTATCGGTCATGGATTGCAGTTTTGTAATCTTTTCAAGTTCTACAATTGGCGTTGACTTCATGCCACCTGTTATAATTCTCATGGCTTGGTTTTGAAGTTTGTTAACTTTATCGAAGTTCGCCTTCGCTGCTGTTGTCCATGCCGCAATGCCATACTCGAGAACTGGTCTCACTCTTCCAGTGTACAGTTTCTTTAGTATGCCTTCGTCTGCTCCCCAGCTTGTGCCAGCAAGTTTCCTCATGATTGCCATTCTTTCTCTGGCTTTCATTCGGTTTCTCTCGATCTGACTTTTCCATGTCATGCGCCGATCAAATGTGACTCCCAGATAGGTTGGGTTGTCGTTTGGCTGCAGGATTTTGCCATTTAGACTTAATTTGGTACTTTGGGGTTTTAATGAGAGCGAGAATATTGTGCACGTGGTTTTCTCCTCGTTTATTTTGACCAGCCATGAGTTCGCCCACTCTTCCAGCGATGTTAGGGCCGTCTGCATCTGATTTCTTGCTATGGTGAGATTCTTTTCAGGGGTCCACATAGCCAGATCGTCTGCAAACATTGAGCTATGTACTCTTCTTGGTATATTCTCTGTAATCTCGTTTATATATACCAGGAAGAGTGTGGGTGACAAAACTCCCCCTTGGGGTACTCCCTGTTCGAGTGTCACCTTTTTGCTCATCTGCCCTTGTACTTGGACTCTGGCGAACGTATTGGTATAACGGAACGTATTTGTATAACGCAACGTATAGGTATAACGGAACGTTTTGGTATAATGGAACGTATTGGTATAACGGAACGTATTGGTATAACGGAACGTATTGGTATAACGGAACGTATTGGTATAATGGAACGTATTGGTATAATGGAACGTATTGGTATAACGGAACGCAGAGTCCAATGGAAATGAATCATAGTAACACTTTCACAATGAGATAGCGACCGGATTGATAACAGTGAAGCCAATCAGTTGGAAGGTAATGATCTGGCGAGACTGTGTCCACCAAGGCTGACAAAGACATACGGTTAAAATTATTCAGAGAGTCACCAGAGAGTAGATGAAACGAGTTTTGTTCGTTTGAAATCCAACAAGGAGGACCATGTGCAATATATATATATTCCTATACTCCCTCGTCCGTTATCGTTAAATAAAGAGAGAGAGCGCTGGCACGTCTCATAGATCATAGGGGTAATCTAGCAGAAGCGATAGCTTCTAGAAGGGTTACCTAAGCTGGATAGGTAATGGAGAGGGATTAGACTAAACATGGACAACTCACATAGAGTATAATAGGTCAAGTTAGGGCCAACCCCCCACACATGGACAACTCACATAGAGTATAATAGGTCAAGTTAGGGCCAACCACCCACACATGGACAACTCACCTAGAGTATAATAGGTCAAGTTAGGGCCAACCACCCACACATGGACAACTCACCTATAGTATAATAGGTCAAGTTAGGGCCAACCACCGACACATGGACAACTAACCTAGAGTATAATAGGTCAAGTTAGGGCCAACCACCCATACATGGACAACTCACCTAGAGTATAATAGGTCAAGTTAGGGCCAACCACCCACACATGGACAACTCACCTAGAGTATAATAGGTCAAGTTAGGGCCAACCACCCATACATGGACAACTCACCTAGAGTATAATAGGTAAAGTTAGGGCCAACCACCCACACATGGACAACTCACCTAGAGTATAATAAGTCAAGTTAGGGCCAACCACCCACACATGGACAACTCACCTAGAGTATAATAAGTCAAGTTAGGGCCAACCACCCACACATGGACAACTCACCTAGAGTATAATAGGTTAGATTAGTGTGGCATAGTAGGCGTGTAAGTTGAGTAGCTTACTTACCTAAAGAGTTACAACATACATCTACACCACCATACAACTTCAACATCGAAAAACACAGTAAACACTATCATGACCATAAAATATCATTTATTAACAAGAATAATTGTTGCACAATATCAACAAAACTTCCAAACTAAATAATATATATATTGAAATATATCCCAGAAAATACAAGCACATGTTGATGATGTTACTTCTGTAACTACCTATAAACCCAGATTCTAAACCTATACCTTCATAACCTCAAGAATTATTCTAGCCCAAACTTAAATGGCTCAAGTTAACCCGCCGTCTTCTATCTGTACCCTAAACACACAACCACAAACTCGTCTTCACAATCAGATCACGTACTCAGTCGATCTGTGCACTCACATATATTGTTGTAGTTGTCTTATTGTTGAATTTCCACAATTAATAGAATAGCTCTTTGGTGCGTCCTACAAAGGACGTTAAGTGGCGGGTTGTCGTCACTTCCCTCACATTCCAAGCGTGCTGATGAAGGTGGACCGGGGTCATCCAGATGGTTGTGCTATGCTTCGCTTCATCTGCGGGTCGCTCACTACTACGGAGATCACGTCGATCCCTCACCTCGTTAGTCACGCTGCCATTGAAACATCCCGTTTCCAGGACGGTCTACCAGGAAGCCGAGGTGGGGGTCTTATCCAGTATATTCTGTCTGAACCTGACTAACATGTCTGATCATTATATTTTGCCTGACCCTGACTAACATGTCTGATCATTATATTTTGCCTGGCCCTGACTAACATGTCTGATCATTATATTTTGCCTGATCCTGACTAACATGTCTGATCATTATATTTTGCCTGGCCCTGACTAACATGTCTGATCATTATATTTTGCCTGGCCCTGACTAACATGTCTGATCAGTATATTTTGCCTGGCCCTGACTAACATGTCTGATCAGTATATTTTGCCTGACCCTGACTAACATGTCTGATCAGTATATTTTGCCTGACCCTGACTAACATGTCTGATCAGTATATTTTGCCTGACCAGACGTTAGTCTTCCTTTCCGTGCATTCACTTATAATCAGATCACTTCACATACTCAGGCGTATCTGTACGCTCTCACATAATCAGATCATACATAGTTCACAAGGTGTCTTGCACACACATTACACACTAAGATCTCTTATTGTTCACAGGATTACCATTAAATGCACCTAGGTATATGATGGTACAACCATCACGTAAATTCTCTCATTTCCAGACTAATTCTCAGTCTCCTAGCCAGTCTGCCGAGTTTATCTCTGCGATGTATTTGATAGTGTTAAGCAACAACACGGCTGTCCAATGGTCTTCTCTGGGGCGGTTGATTTAGCCATCCCTCAAATTTGGAACTACCCCAACTAAAATGTTATTGGCTGTCTATCCACGAGTCACTGTCCTTCTAAATGTGGTAGCCTGTCTATCCACGAGTCACTGTCCTTCTAAATGTGGTAGCCTGTCTATCCACGAGTCACAGTCCTTCTTAATGTGGTAGCCTGTCTATCCACGAGTCACTGTCCTTCTAAATGTGGTAGCCTGTCTATCCACGTTTCACTGTCCTTCTAAATGTGGTAGCCTGTCTATCCACGAGTCACTGTCCTTCAAAATGTGGTAGCCTGTCTATCCACGAGTTACTGTCCCTTTAAATGTGGTAGCCTGTCTATCCACGAGTCACTGTCCTTCTAAATGTGGTAGCCTGTGTATCCACGAGTCACCTGACTTCTAAATGTGGTAGCCTGTCTATCCACGAGTCACTGTCCTTCTAAATGTGGTAGCCTGTCTATCTACGAGTCACTGTCCTTCTAAATGTGGTAGCCTGTCTATCTACGAGTCACTGTCCTTCTAAATGTGGTAGCCTGTCTATCCACGAGTCACTGTCATTTTAAATGTGGTAGCCTGTCTATCCCCGAGTCACTGTTCTTCTAAATGTGGTAGCCTGTCTATCCACGAGTCACTATCATTCTAAATGTGGTAGCCTGTCTATCCACGAGTCACTGTTCTTCTAAATGTGGTAGCCTGTCTATCCACGAGTCACTGTCCTTCTTAATGTGGTAGCCTGTCTATCCACGAGTCACTGTCCTTCTAAATGTGGTAGCCTGTCTATCCAAGAGTCACTGTCCTTCTAAATGTGGTAGCCTGGTCGTGTATGTCTTAGATTGTCAACAATCCCCATCCCTGTCAAGTCTGACGTCAGAGTGGTCAGTTCTGGCACCACCACTCGGAATCAAGAAGAATGATACAGTGGGGTGAACACCGGCCTTATGAATAGGATTACATCTAAGGTGAGGCAGTAAAGAAAACAGCCCTGAACCGTGTAAGCTTGAAGAATGTTGTCAATGCCCTAGGCACTGAGAGGACTGACGGGTTCGGTATATATGTGTGTGTGTGTGTGTGTGTGTGTGTGTGTATTTATGTGTGTGTGGTTTAACATACCAGTTATTCGTAGGGTGAAAAGAGCAGGTATGCATCCAAGACATCCTGCACTGAGGGTGACCAACAGAGTATTGCACAGGGCTGAGACTGGTCCAAGCTCGGCGCTGGACTGCTGGGAACGTACGCCACGCACTATTGCAAAACTGAAACACGGAACTATGGGACGTCGTGGCCCACAGCCAGAAGATGCTGGGTTCGCTCTCTATCACCAGCCCCGGGGAGGCTAATTCTTAGAAAATGCAGGAGGAAGCAGTCTCTTACATAAAATGGATGCCGAAGTCGGATGCACTGGGCCGGCAGGTGCAAAATAAAAACATAGTGCAACGCATACCGTCTTGGTGAATAGAGAAAATAAGGTCCACAGAAAAAACACTGTTAAACTGAAGGATAAGTAAAGAAGCCAAATACATTTCTGGTTTCTGTCAAGGGTTGGAAAGAAAGTACCCAGTACCCTCCCCTCCCCGCCCCCGCCCCCGCATAGAATCACCAATCGCTAATATATCAAAGAAGTTAATTCATATTAATAATAATAATAATAATAATGAGCCACATTTGAGCTTCTAATATTATTGTTCTGTAGAGAAATGACAGAGCTTTAGTCTAAAGTAAACGCTTTCCTTTATGATAAATCTAACATCGCCACACTATTAAATGGCTATAACAATTGTAAAGGTCGGTGACAAAGTTGCAGGTAACGTAAAATATCAGATCTCGTTTTAAGTAATCGGTAGACTGGAGAGAAACGTTACCACCAAACCACATTACACAGGAATGCACACAGATCAGTTATTCTATTTTTCTGTTCTTTTTTTCCAAAGATGGACGGCCAAATTCGCTGGCAAAACTCGATTAAACCACTCACTTATTTTCAATCTTTCGGTTTGGCTATTGAGATGAATAGCCAGTTATTATTTTGAGAGCACGTCATTTGCGCTTTGTTCAGGATTCCAGAGCTGCCCAGATTTTTTACGCTCGCTTTCTCAAGCCAATTTTTTTAAATTGCGTTCTCTGATATTCAGCTTGACTGCTCACGTCATCAATTTCTCCAGATCAGGCTATGTTGAATTTGAATGCTGGTCAATTTTAGTGTGTGTTTGTGTATGTGTATGTATGTGTGTTTTATTTTCAATTTGGTATCACAATTGTTATTTTCTTTGTTAATTGTATGTTTGATTTTCTCGGTGTAAAATGTGATGCTCAGCACACTCTTATGTTTTAATTATAATTTTAAAAAGACCCAAATATTTTTTCAGTCTTAAAACAACGTTACATTTTCGATAAAGTGGATTTTATGTTTTTGTTATTGATGAGCATGGCAATAGAATTGATTACATTTGTAAAGTTGACAAGTTATTTATTGCAAAAAGTCGAGAATTGGCACTAACCTCTAACCATAACACGGGAGTCCTAACACTGACCCCTAGACTTAAAACCTGAACCATACCATTAGTAGAATGTTTAATCGCTAACAGTCAAGTTTTAGCTCTGTAGTCAACCATAGCCCTAACTCTGACGCTAACTCTAACCCTAACACTAACCATAGCCCTAACCCTAACCCTAACTTTAATCCCAACCTTAACACTAACCCTAACTCTAACTCTAACCATAACCCTAACCATAACCCTAATCCCAAACCATAGCTCTAACCATAACCCTAACCATAGCTCTAACCATAGCTCTAACCATAACCCCAACCATAACCCTAACAATAACCTTAACCATAATCCTAACCATAACCATAACCTGACCCTAACTCTAACCCTAAACCTAACCCTAACCCTAAGCCTAATCTCTAACACTAGCTCCATAGCTCTAAAGCTGACTGCAACAGTAGGCCTAAGCCTAATCTCTAACATTTTCCCTGACCAAAACCCTAAGCTTTAAACATAATCTGCAAACCCTAATGTTATTCATAACCGTAGACCTAAGCCTAACCTCTAAATCCCAACACCTTTACCTGCAACCCTTACTCTAACCTCTAAACCCCAACACCCCTAACTGCAACCCTTACTCTAACCTCTAAACCCCAACACCCCTACCTGCAACCCTTACTCTAACCTCTAAACCCCAACACCCCTAACTGCAACTCTTACTCTAACCTCTAAACCCCAACACCCCTAACTGCAACCCTTACTCTAACCTCTAAATCCCAACACCCCTAACTGCAACCCTTACTCTAACCTCTAAACCCCAACACCCCTACCTGCAACCCTTACTCTAACCTCTAAATACCAACACCTTTACCTGTAACCCTTACTCTAACCACAACTGTAACCTGTACCCCTCACCTCTAACCTGCTGACTTGACACCCAACACCAATTCTCTAACCTCTAACCTTTACCCCTTCCCCTCTAACCTACTGACTTGACCACAACCCTTCAACTAACATTAACCCATAACCCAAACCAAAATAATTCCTTAGTGCTATCCTTATGCGTGGTACTCGGCCTAGCGGGACAATTACCTTACACACCAAAACTCAACCTGGACATGTCAATCAACCTGGACATGGCAGTCAACCTGGACATGGCAATCAACCTGGACATGACAGTCAACCTGGACATGGCAGTCAACCTGAACATGGCAGCCGACCTGGACATGACAGTCAACCTGGACATGGCAGTCAACCTGAACATGGCAGTCAACCTGGACATGGCAATCAACCTGGACATGGCAATCAACCTGAACATGGCAGCCGACCTGGACATGGCAGTCAACCTGGACATGGCAGCCAACCTGGACATGGCAGTCATCTTGGACATGGCAATCAACCTGGACATGGCAATCAACCTGAACTTGGCAGCCGACCTGGACATGGCAACAACGTGAACATGGCAGCCAACCTGGACATGGCATCCAACCTGGACATTGCAGCCAACCTGGACATGGCAGTCAACCTGGACATGGCAATCAACCTGGACATGGTAACCAACCTGGACGAGAATGTCACCTTATTCGTGAGATTTGCCCTGGACATGACAGCCAACCTGGACATGACAGTCAACCTGGACATGACAGTCAACCTGGATATGGCAGTTAACCTGAACATGGCAGTCAACCTGGACATGGCAGTCAACCTGGACATGACAGTCAACCTGGACATGGCAGTCAACCTGGACATGGCAATCAACCTGAATATGACAGCCGACCTGGACATGGCAGTCAACCTGGACATGGCAGCCAACCTGGACATGGCAGTCAACCTGGACATGGCAATCAACCTGGACATGGCAATCAACCTGAACATGGCAGCCGACCTGGACATGGCAACCAACGTAGACATGGCAGCCAACCTGGACATGGCAGTCAACCTGGACATGGCAGCCGACCTGGACATGTCAGTCAACCTGGACATGGCAGTCAACCTGGACGAGAATGTCACCTTAGTCGTGAGATTTGCCCTTGACATGACAGCCAACCTGGACATGACAGTCAACCTGGACATATCAGTCAACCTGGACATGGCAGTCAACCTAAATATGGCAGTCAACCTGGACATGACAGTCAACATGGACATGGCAGCCAACCTGGAAATATCAGCCAACCTGGACATGTCAGCCAACCTGGACGAGAATGTCACTTTAGTCGTGAGACTTGCCCTGGACATGACAGTTCACCTTGATTAACCCAAATCAAAAACTTTTACTCAAACTCAAATACTAATCTAGACCTGTTAACCTTAAAACAAATGCAAACCATAGTTTCAACACTAACCCGTACCTTTAACCTTAAACCAAATGCTAACCATAGCTCCAACACTAATCCGCACATTTAACTATAAGCCCTCAATGTACCATCCTGACAATTCTACAAACAGATTGTTAACATCAATGCCATAGACACGAAATCCGTAGTATATGGATTGACACAATATAACTACACATTTATCTGATATATTGCGTGCTTAATTGATATGGGAGTTTTGATCATCTGTATTTATTTATGTATTAATAAAAAGCAGAATGGAGGATGAACGAAAACCAAACGATATCATTTACGGAGAGTTGACCATTGGCAAGAGTAAAAATGGTAGATCCTTCCTCGGCTACAAAGATGTTTGCATGCGTGACCTAAAGGCGTTAGATATGAATACCTGTAACTGGGAGGAACATGCCAAAGACAGACCCGGATGGAGACCCGACTGTGTTGGTCTGCACGCAGGGGAAGACAAGATGCATCAAGATGCAGACTACAAATGTTTGCGGCGAAAGCTAGGGCAACAACTGACTGTCCCCTCTCTAGCGTGAAGCCCAATTGTCCCTCGAGACTGACCGGATGCCAATCATTAATAAAAACTATTTGAGTAATTGTTCCGATAAGAATTCTTGAACTTGAGGTTTTTGTAAAGATAGGGCTTTGGCGTAAACAACAATGATGCATGCCGACCATGGCTGTTTCACAGTCTAAGACTTGCTGTTGTGTTTAGCTCTGTCAATTTCAAACCCAATCATAACTATAATCCTAATCTTGACCCTAACAGAAATCCCGATCCCAACGTAACAGATCCCTGTGGAGCAGTAGAGATTGGGGGCTGGAGACTTATTCTCTGAGAACCCAAAATAAATTGTATGAGACAATATGTAGTAAGGCGAGGTTAGAGAAAACTGGGTCAACACAAACACCAGTATCAGGGGGAGGGAATTAGAAACGTTAGACTGGATTAAGCAACACAACACCAGTGTCAGGGCAGAGGGAATTAGAAACTTTGGACTGGGTTAAGAGAGAGGCATTTAGAGTTTACTATGAGTTAGAACTTGCTGTCTAGAGATGGGTTATCGGAGTTTGTTATACCTTTTGACTCCCATTCGTTATTTAAGTGACTGGGAATGGTACGCCAGACCGTCACGTGTAGAATGACAGAGTGACAGATAGAGATAAGTCAATGGGATTAACCAAGATATAATTGACGAATTATGAGTTTGCTGGGAGGAAACACTAGGCCACCATCTTGTTTTATCGAGATAAAATGGCTCTTTAAGAAAGAGAGGACACGGAATATTCGGGATTTGAGGGCAGATCTAGAAGACTTTCCCACTATGCTACAGGGGCTATTGCATTTGTGCCTTTCGGAGTGAAATGGCGGCCCTTCTTTGATCAACGAGAGATACGTAAACGTAGCTGAAGTCTTCACTTTGACCGGTTCTGATCTGTGAGAACGACGGAAAAGTGAACGTAGCTATAGTCTTCACTTTGACCAGCTGTGATCTGTGAGAAAAACTGAAAAGTGAACGTAGCTGTAGTCTTCACTTTGACCAGCTGTGATCTGTGAGAACGACTGAAAAGTGAACGTAGCTGTAGTCTTCACTTTGACCAGCTGTGATCTGTGAGAACGACTGAAAAGTGAACGTAGCTGTAGTCTTCACTTTGACCGGCTCTTGCGATCTACGAGAATGAGAGATAAGTGAATGTATTGGTAACCTTCACAGTCGTCAGCACCGATGATCTGTTGATGGTGAGAGATAAACGGAGGTTATAAACTAAGTGGCAGCTCTGCGGGCGTCAGTTCTTGAGGTGCTGCTGAGGAAGTGATCCAACCTATCGTACGCACGAGTCAGGTCGGATGAGTCTACCATAGCAGTCTGAGCCAAAATGAGATGTACCTTAAGACTCAGTATGGAACATACGCACGAACGTATCAAGCCACTATCATTGCTCAACGCAGAGCCGGCGACCCCCATAGATCAACATCAACACCTACTGCCAAAGGCACACTAGATTATATACAAGATAGTTGTTAAACAGTCAGAACATTATTTGTGTAGAGTTTCATGTATGTTAGGATAGACTGGATTGTTATAGTTCAAGGGATTCCATCTAGCTCAAGTTAACATTACTTGAGCTAGAAAGAATTATTGATGTTTAGTTAGCTTAGCTTATTTAGCATGTGTTAACAAATACTTGATGAAATATATGAATATATTATTTTATGTTTAACGAAAGCTGCAGTGTTTAGTATGTTGAAGTCGTAACGTCAAGTATTGGATTGTCTAACTCTTGCACGGAGTGTTAAGGGAAATCCTAGATCTGCTACATACATAGGTTTGAAATGGTCCATGTGACCAGGATATTGTAGATCTGCTACATCCATTCAGAACCTCATCATTACCTTTATTGTAAGCCCAATCCTAACCTGAACATTAAGTGTAACACCAACTCCCTCCCTAATCCTAGCTCTAAATAAATACCTAAGTCATACACTGAATCTAACTCTGATAAGCAACATTTATTTAACATTAAAATAATATTCTTAAGCACACACAACGCAACAAAAAGCAACAAACAAAAACCCTAACGTAACTGTCATCTCTCTAACACGTTGAGTGCGCATGCCCAGAAAGTGCGCTGATTCGTTAGAACAAAGTTGAAGATTGCTGACCTCATTATATTGACGTCACGTAACACGTTCTCAGCACGAGACATCTGACCACTACCACAACAAGTGATTGACAGTGTATCCAGTCTCACAGACTCAGATCTGCGGGATCAACGATCGGCATGATTGTTTGGGAACTTCACGAAAAATTTACGCGCGCAGAATCAACTTTTTTTCATCGCCATAACTTATCTGACAAAAGTATTTCACTTGGTTAGCAGCGAAGGACTTCCAAATTATCTTTAAATTAGGCTGTCAAAGCAAATTGCTCCTACTGAAAATACAATCCCATGAAGATATGAAAGAAGCAGTCACATTTGATGGAAGTTAATCATAATCATTTTGTTATTCGCTGGATTCTGACTCCGACATTATTTGAGATCTTCCTTGTTCTGCTATTGCAGCAGGCATTTGGTAACTCAAACGAAGGAGTTGTTCTTCACATAAGGTCGAATGGTCGACTGCTATCCGTGCAACGTGCACGGCCAAGAAGATCAGAGTAGTCGTCATCGAGAACTTGCTATTGGCTGATGCAAGTACCATCTACAGCTAGAAGGAACTTCAACGGTTGATGATGATGATGCGAGTATCATCCACAGCTAGAAGGAACTTCAACGGTTGATGATCGGTTCTCCCATTCCTGCAAAGATCTTCGTCTCACCATAAATCTCAACAAAACAAATGTTTTGGGACAGGAACTAGATGCTGCACAAACTAATCACATTGGTAATGCGCGCCAAAGCCTGGTGCCCCTTATTAATGGCAGACTCCCTCTGGACCCAGAAACTGACAGTCGCATTGGCAAAGCTGCTGCTACATTTACTCATCTCTCAAAGCGTGTTTTGGAAGAAATCAGAGACTTGAAATTAAACCAAGGTCATAGTTTACAATGCTTGTGTCTTCAGCATTCTCCTACTTGGCAGCGAAACTTGGGCCGTATATACCAAACAAGAATGAAGACTTAACGCGTTCCATCTACAGCGCCTGTGATCCATGTTAGCAATTATACGGAGGGACAGAGTGACAAATACAGAGAGGCCCCGTGGCACTGGTCTCCCAAGCATGTACACTCTCCTCAGGCAGCAAATGATGGGATGGCTTGATCATGTATGTCGCACGCAGTTGGTCGGATCCCCAAAAATGTTGTCTATAGACAGTTTGTTGGTGGTTGGTGGGTAACAACAAACAGTCGGCAGACTACATCTGAGGAACAAAGCTGTGTAAGTGGGTCATGAAGGTACTGGTCATCCCGGGAACACGACGTTGCTGACCGATCCAAGAGGAGATGTGCCACGAAGAGCCGCCTCATTTTGGGTGAAAAGAAGTTCTTGCAGCACAGAGAAGTAAAACAACACAGAGCAGTAAAACTATAGTCAATCATGATTGAAAGTGGCTACTATAGTCAATCATGATTGAAAGTGGCTACTATAGTCAATCATGATTGAAAGTGGTTACTATAGTCAATCATGATTGAAAGTGGCTACTATAGTCAATCATGATTGAAAGTGGCTACTATAGTCAATCATGATTGAAAGTGGCCACTATAGTCAATCATGATTGAAAGTGGCTACTATAGTCAATCATGATTGACAGTGGCTACTATAGTCAATCATGATTGAAAGTGGCTACTATAGTCAATCATGATTGAAAGTGGCTACTATAGTCAATCATGACTAAAAGTGGCTACTATAGTCAATCATGATTGAAAGTGGCTACTATAGTCAATCATGATTGAAAGTGGCTACTATAGTCAATCATGATTGAAAGTGGCTGCTATAGTCAATCAGGATTGAAAGTGGCTACTATAGTCAATCATGACTAAAAGTGGCTACTATCGTCAATCATGATTGAAAGGGGCTACTATAGTCAATCATGACTAAAAGTGGCTACTATAGTCAATCGTGATTGAAAGTGGCTACTATGGTCAATCATGCCTGAAAGGGGCTACTATAGTCAATCATGATTGAAAGTGGCTACCATAGTAAGTCGTGACTGAAAGGACTTGCTAAAGTCAATCCCAACTGAAACGGAGCCCTTTACTAACGTAACACCTGGCAAGTGAAAGAAATGCCTAGAGCTCCGAGCTTCCAGAAATAAAGCAAATCGCTACGAAAACCGTCACTTCAACCACTTTCAGAGCTTGTGCGCAGTCTTCCTACCATGGTAGGGATTTCATGCTGCGTGTTCTGGAGCAATGCAAATGTTAATGTTTTAGGAACGCTGCACTAACTATAATATACACACGCATTAGCAATGGTGTTATTAGGAAATGTTAGCCCAATGATATAAATGTGTCTATTAAGTTGCAGTAGTACTTCACTGGAGAAAGACAATAGATTTCTTAGCGTGTGGAATGGCTTTAAGCGAGTACTGACATTATAATACCATTAGCGAAAAATGTTAGAAGTTGAAGGAAACGCAGCGGACAAGGCGGACTTGGAAGTAGTCGATGACGACAGAGAATGAGACAGAGAGTTACAGAGAGAGAGAGAGCGATAGAGTGAGTGAGTGAGATGGGGAGGGAGAAGAAGACACGCGAAAGTGGTGTGAAGTCAAGACGGCGGGAGAGATAGAAAAGACAGGCAGGGATAAGGTAGAAGACAAGTACCAGAGATGTATATGCAGAAAGAGAGAGGGAGAGAGAGAAAAGACTTGTAGGGAGGAGGTAGAAGACAGGTACAAGTGATATATATAGGCAGAAAGATAGAGAAAGAGAGAAAGAGAGATATGGGTAGGGAGAGAGAGAGGGCTGGTAGGTAGGAGATAGAAGACAAGTAAAAGAAAGAAATTGATTGAAAGAAAGAGAGGGGGTGGGGAAAGAGAAAATAAGAGAATATGCATTTAGAAGTACGAGACATCAAGGCGGAGAGAGAAATAGAAAAGATATGACTTAAGGATGGTTGATAGAAGCCAAGAAAGAGAGTGAGAAAAAGTGAGAGAGAGGAAAAGAGAGGAGAGGAGGAAATATGTATTTAGAGGTACGAGAAGTCAAATCGAAGAGAGAAATAGGAAAGGTGAGACTTGGTGAGGGTTGGCAGAAGGCAATAAAGGGGGAGAGAAGCAGTGAAAGATGGAGAGAGATCTAGACAGGGAGAGAGATGGACAGATAGACAGAATGAAAGTCGAAGTGGAAGTGAGACCTAATATTAGAGGGAACAAGAAATAAGAGGAGAATTTCGTCAGTAAAATCCATACCACGTCTCATCTCTCCGTGGTTCTCAAAATGTGCCTCTGTCATCTTATTATCGGTAGAAACGTGCATTTCCCGGGTCAAGGGTCCTGTTCTCGACCAAACTACCTTCACCTTGGGGAGTACTAACATCCACTACCACCTTTAGAGAACAGTCGCTTATAGAACATTGTTCTAGAGGCAGCCATTTTCATCCTTTTCTTGCAGACGCGATAAGGACCAGTTGCTGATCGGCTGTGCCCAGGGAATTCTAAATGGTTACCTTAGTAAGTCCCTCCTACATGCGGGATACATGTGAGAACAGGTGCTTTATTTCTTAATATTTATGCCGATAGTTAATTTCGGTCTACGTGTACCCTAATGTGCGACATGGAGAGCCGTAGTCGCCTCTCTTGGGCCAGATGCGTTGCGTCTGACTACGTCGGACGTGTCGCTGGAAAATCGTCTGTCACCCGGTCACCCTCATGCTCAGACAGTCGGGCATTGTACGGGGATATAATAGATTATACAGGTAAGGTGAGTGAGCAAGTCCATGTAGCAGTAAGAAAGGTAAATGCAATGTTAGGTATGACAAAAATAAATATTAAATAAAGGAGCAATGATCTCATTGTCAAACTATATAAAGCTTTAGTTAGACCTAGATTGGAGTACTGTGTACAGGTGTGGAGTCCTTATCGTAGAGGGGATATAAACATGCTGGAAAGGATACAAAAAAAAGATCGACAAAGCTGATAGTGGGATTCCAGAATTACAGTTATGGTAAAGACTCAGAAAAACCGGTCTACGATGTCTAGAAAGGAGAAGAACTCGAGGTGAGTTAAGACAGGTTTAGAAGATAATCAAAGAAACGGATAAATAAGACTTTAACAAGTTTAAAAAAAAATTTCAACCACCTACAAGAACAAGAGAGCAGAGCCACAAATTAAATTGCCAGAAAATATGTTTTTGGTCAGAGATTGGTGAATTCTTGGAATTCATTGCAACAAGATATTGAGGAGGCAGGGTCAATTAATGCATTCAAGATTAGATTGCATACGCACAGGTACAAGTTAGATGAGTGAGCGCAAAAGATGATGTTTGTTTACAGACTCTGGTCCTCCAAACCAGTGTAAATATGATATGTTGAGACGTCACGCAGGCTGACAGAGGAAGCTGATCAGGATACATTCTCATGAGATGGCTGAACCAGTGTACCTTCTGCCTGGATATGTTTTCGGCAAGCGGAGTCCAGATTTTCACTGGGGGTTTTCTATCTAGAAAGCACATGTATCCACATCATTCATGACCACACACAGCAAATAACATAGCACGCAGCAGGTGGCAGATTTATTACATCATATTCATACAACAACTAAGGGGGACGGCGTGGCCTAGTGGTTAAGTGGCACGGCTCACAACCAGAAGGTGCTGGGTTCGATCCCCATCACAGCACCGGCCGTTACCCCGGGGAAGCAAACCCTTAGAAAATGCAGGAGGAAGCAGACCCTTACATAAAATGCATGCTGAAGTCGGATGCACTGGGCCGACAGGCGCAAAATAAAAACCACAGTGCAACGCACACACGCCTTGGGGAATAGATAAATAAGGCGAACGCAAAAAAAAAAGAAAAAAAAAAAAAAAAAAAAAAAAAAATACAACAACTATTAAAGTGAGTGCAATCAGATTACAAACAACATAAGAAATACATTTTAACTAAATAATAATCTTCCTAATGCATATATATATATATATTATTAATAACTACGCGGAGGTTTTAAGCATAAGCTATTGAATATTGATCAGGAGTACCTCAATTCAGTTCTAGCCGCACACTCCCCTCCCCGTATCTGCACCCTCAACACACTCTCAAAAACTCGTCCTCACTTTTTTTTCTGTGCATTCACTCACACTCAGATCCCCTCAGACGGGTGATCTTGACATTATGCATTCAATCTATTCAACGTATACTTACATGTCCTCACACACTCAATCGATCTGCGTATACACATATTCCGGAACATACATCGTTCCCTCGGTGTACTTCACAAACCACACACACACATCCAGATATCGTCCTTAGGCGTTCTGTACACTCGTGCAACCCTTCAGAATATGCATCGTTCTCAAGATGTACTGTACGTACAATACACATTCAGATAGCTTCTAGACACAGGGCTCCAACACACTCCTTATAGAGCGACTGACCAAGACCCAAAGGCGTATGCTGGTTGAGCCACCCTGTATTCCATTCTTTCTACCTAACATTCGTAAAACAGCCTATCAATCGACCATCTATAAAGTCGCCGAGTTAAACAGACTCCTAGCTAAGTTTATGTCTCGCTCTCTCTCTCTCCCTCTCTCTCTGTCTCTCTCTTATCTTTCCATGGCCAGTCTGCTTGAATTAAACTGTGTCTAGTATTATATAGTCTCAAGCAGTATCAGAGCTGTCCAATGCCCTCTGTGGGATGTATGCTCCAGCCATCCTCTAATTTGGATCTACCTCCATTTAATGGTTATTGGAACGAATCACTTTGAATTCCTGTCACTCAAAATGTCACAGCAAGCACTGCTGGCCTATGTCTGTCACTAACCTCATACTACCCGAATCAGAACGTCGGACTGGTCAGTTCCTAGCCAACACCTGTACTAAACACATTCTTTCACCCAACCCACATTTTCCTTTGTTGACTTAGTATCGAAATGGTGGGTGACCTTGGCATAGTGTCGAGGCGGAGAGTGACCTTGGCACATATTAAGGTACCTCTGTTCTCAGAGTTGCTGACCACATCACCCTGCCCTACACGCTCCGGCTGGAACTGGTTACATTTTTGGTACAGGTGATGGCACCGACCCTTTTGCGAATGTCCTCGTGAGTCAGTCTGTCTCTCCTGGAGATGCAGACTTATCTCATTTCGCTGGTGGAGATCTTACTGTCTCGCGCCTTGTACGTTGCACACGTTTGACTCTGGTAGCACAGGATTGGTAGGAAGATGATGTGGATCAGTTGGTGCGTTAGTGCCAGACTAATGTTGTGATGTTTGAGCAGTGGAGCCAGTTGATGTCACTCTCGTTTCTGTTTTAGCATCTCGTCTCAACACCTCTCTTGCACCTGCCGTCTTATGAGCAAATGCTGCCCAGATACCTGACCTCATTTGTCTACATGAGAGCCACGTACTGAATGCCGATATTGACAGATAATAGTATAATGGTATATAGTTGTTGTTTTTTCGAATGCCCATAGCGATTGTGCCATGCTTGGCTTTATCTGCGTGTCGCTCACTACTACGGAGATCACGTCGAACCTCACCTTGTTAGCCAGACTGTTGTACTCGACAACAGCCAGTTTTCAGGATGACCAACGAGGAGGTCAGGTGAGGGTCTTGGCCCGTATATTTTTCCTGAGCCTTGCTAACTTTCTCTGATCAGTGTTTTGCCTGACAAGACGTTAGCCTCATCGTCCCATGGTATATAGTTAAACAATACGATCACGTTAGTACAGATCATGTTTCTCTCTGTTTGCGCGTGAAACATGAACATTAAATGCTGACAGAACGGAAAATCAAGTTATGAGGTGTTTCCGGAAGATTCTCGGAGTTCCTCAAGCAAATCACATCTCAAATGCCAACAATAAATAATACATTCATTTATAATATTGGATACACACACATCTAATGATGTTGTCAAACCAGTCAAATTGTAATGATGCGGTCATGTGTTCATATTAAATAAATTACCAAACATTATACTCGAGGTGTAATTGAGGCAGATCTAACTTCTCAATACATTTATCACTGGGACCAATTAAACGTTATATGAAATAACAGTAGTCACTTCAACCGATTTATACTTAGACTACCGTATAGCTAACTTATTCCCCTTACATTAATTATTTCCCATAGCACATTCTAACAAAGGAAGCACTTACAGCTTATTCTTTCGTTAACAAATCACAATTAATCATGTACTGCATAATCTAGTCAAACACATCCGTTGTCTTCTTATCTAACTATAACTAAAGACTCTGGAAGGTGATTTCATTAATTAACTTGATGTGAATAATGAAACACACGATAATTCATTAATTACACATCTAGTCATTTACAACATTATCACAACTAACTAAACTAAATCTTTCAAACTCAAGGGACGTCAGCATGAGCTGGTTACAGCCCTTGTATATATATTCAACGATATGTTGAAATGTACATAATATAAAATCCTTGTTTAAAACAAAAAAACAAAAAAAAACCTGTTTATATTAATGTTGAAAAAGTTAAATCTGAGTGAAAGAAAGAGTGTAGGGAAATTTGAAATGTACACAACCAAAAGATGGTTTTTTCGCCTTTGAAAAATGAAAAATAAACACATTAAAAGAAAAATAAACACATTCAGCTCTTGGATCTACAACTCAGTTTTGTTGTCTGTCCTATGCTTCTTCTATTATCTACAAATTTCACTTTGGTTTAATCTATACAAATCTTGTTCTGCCATTGGTTACCTAACAAAGTAGTAAAGTTATTCATCGGGGGCATTGGACAACAACAACGACAACTACAACAAAAACAACAACTACAACAACAACTACAATGCCCACAAAGAGTAAGTCTACTATTTTGTGCGCCCTGAAAAGGTCGTTTAGTGGCGGATTGTGGTAGCTTTCTCACCTCACGGGCGTGCTAATGAAGGTGATCCGCTGTTATTTATACGGTTGTGGTATGCTCGGCTCTATCTGCGTGATGTTCATTACTATGGGGATTATGTCGATCCAAATCGCGTCAGTCAGACTGCCTTGAAAACAGCATGTTTCCAGAGAATACTACATTGAAACAGAGATAGTGATCTTGGTTAGTATTTTATGCCTGACCTTGACGCGACGTACTGGTCAGTATGTTGTGTCTGGTTCTAGCACGATGTTCTGGTCAGTATGTTTTACCTGACACTGACTAAATGTTCTGGTCAGTATGTTTTACCTGACACTGACTCGATGTTGTGGTCAGTGTGTTTTACCTGACACTGACTCGATAACGTGGTCAGTATTTTTTATCTGACACTGACTCGATGTTGTGGTCAGTATGTTTTACCTGACACTGACTCGATGTTGTGGTCAGTATGTTTCACCTGACACTGACTCGATGTTGTGGTCAGTATGTTTTACCTGACACTGACTCGATGTTGTGGTCAGTATGTTTTACCTGACACTGACTCGATGTTGAGGTCAGTATGTTTTACATGACAATGACTTGATGTTGTGGTCAGTATATTTTAACTGACACTGACTCGATATTCTGGTCAGTATGTTTTACCTGAGACTGACTCGATGTTGTGGTCAGTATGTTTTACCTGACACTGGCTCAATGTTGTGGTCAGTATGTTTTACCTGACACTGACTCGATGTTGTGGTCAGTATGTTTTACCTGACACTGACTCGATGTTGTGGTCAGTATGTTTTACCTGAGACTGACTAAATGTTCTGGTCAGTTTTACCTGACCAGACTAGCGTTAAAGTTCCCCATCGTGACCATTTCACAACAACAAAAACAGCACCACAATTAATATAACCACCATTATCAATACCACAGCTAAGACAAATGTATTATCAGTATCGTCATTAATTTTTTTTTAAATACCATTGTCATCATTAACATTATCATGGTTACCAGTATCATCATTAACATTATCATGATTACCAGTGTCATCATTAACATTATCATGATCACCAGTGTCATCATTAACATTATCATCATTACCAGTGTCATCATTAACATCATCATGATTATCAGTGTCATCATTAACATTATCATGATTACCAGTGTCATCATTAACATTATCATGGTTACCAGTATCATGAATACCAGTGTCATCATTAACATCATCATGATTATCAGTGTCATCATTAACATTATCATGATTACCAGTGTCATCATTAACATTATCATGGTTACCAGTATCATGAATACCTTTGTCATCATTAACATTATCATGATTACCAGTGTCATCATTAACATTATCATGATTACCAGTGTCATCATTAACATTATCATGGTTACCAGTATCATGAATACCAGTGTCATCATTAACATTATCATGATTACCAGTGTCATCATTAACATTATCATGATTACCAGTGTCATCATTAACATTATCATGATTACCAGTGTCATCATTAACATTATCATGGTTACCAGTATCATGAATACCAGTGTCATCATTAACATTATCATGATTACCAGTGTCATCATTAACATTATCATGATTACCAGTGTCATCATTAACATTATCATGGTTACCAGTATCATGAATACCAGTGTCATCATTAACATTATCATGATTACCAGTGTCATCATTAACATTATCATGGTTACCAGTATCATGAATACCAGTGTCATCATTAACATTATCATGATTACCAGTGTCATCATTAACATCATGATGATTACCAATGTTATCATTAACATTATCATCGTTAACATTATCATGATTACCAATGCCATCATTAACATCATGATGATTACCAGTGTCATCATTAACATTATCATCGTTAACATTATCAGGATTACCAATGTTATCATTAACGCGTTCTTCGTTATCACTGTCATCGCTATTACATTCATCCTTCTTAGTGCCATCATTAAATATAAACACCTTCAACATAGTCAACAGTAATATCAACTTTATTCTTGTAACACCATTAATTCTGGCTTCTGTCGTCTGTCTGATAACTGCTAATCTACTGTATGTTTTTATAAGACAATTTGTAAACCTTATACTAGTTGCTACATCATTTGTTTTTATGGTACAGCCGACTTCTGACATACGCGTCCCGTGTCTGGCGTGCCTGGAATGGATAACATCTCGTGGCACAAGTCTGATGCTGCCGCCAATTTATGTTGCGATTGGTAACTATTGTTATATTATTATTTATGATTATAATCGTATTATGGTCTTTTATCTTTCTTTCCATGCAACCTTTATTCTGATAAGATTGTATTTCGTCACTGGCGCCAAATATACTTGTACAGTATTTCCTGGTCTGGGACAAACTATCAATCTTATCGCATTCACTGATCACACTCCAGCAAAATCATTCTTAAACTATTTCCTGATCTGGCATCAATATTCAATTATTATACGTTTCCTCGTCTGTGGAATGGAACTCACCACTTTATTTGGGATTCGAATACTATGAACAAATATTTGACAGTTCGGACAGAGAATCATTCTATAAGCTGCTCAAGCACTATTTGTCTGCTTTTACTGTTTTAAACAAAAAAGTATTCTATAACTCGATCATGCACTATTTGCCAGCTTAAATAGAGAATCAGTTGATAGTTTAAACAGAGAATCAGTATAACTCGCACATGTACTATTTGATAGCTTAAATAGAGAATCACTCCATAACTCGCACATGCACGATTTGGACCTTAAACAGACAATCACTTTGTACATTGCTCTTGCACAATTTGACAGCGTAGAGAGAGAATCATACTGTCCGTTGCGCATGCGATATCGAATGCTGGAGAAGTTCATTAACATAATAAACGTTTAAAGATGAGTTCTACATGAGGGTCAGCTTTCTTAGAGTCGTTTGAGATAACGATTAGTGTTAGACAGGGAGAGCTCTTCCCATCACTTCTACGTCTGCCGGCTATTGACTGGATTATAAGCCAACAAAAGCAACCAATAATAATGGAATTTGACTAAAACAGCTGATGATCTGGAATTTAATTAAACTATTTAACTGAACTATCGCGCTGATCAGCCACGCTAGCAAGATACTCTTGGAGAGCCTGTGTTTTTCCTGTGGCAGTTTATGGCTGAAAATCATGGACGATTACCAAAACTTCCAGACAAAGAAAGATCCTCAGAATACCATAGAAAGAGAAATAAACAAATGTAGACATTTGGCAAGAGTTGAGCATATAGGAGAACTGGTTTATCAATTCCATTATGACCAGAAAATGCAAATACTTTGGTCACAACGGTCTCGAGAGAACAGCGATGGAAGGTATAGTGTTAGGAAAAAAAGGAAGTTTTATACCAAGAAGACGATGGCACCAAGATATCCAGGAATGCCTGGGTATGACAGTGGCGGAGACTGGCGTTTTGGCAAGGGAACGAGTTTCTTTCAGACAGACTGTGATGGCAGCGACGTTCTATAAAGGACATGCTACATGATGATTGTGATCATCTAAAATGTGCAGATGACTTGACCATGCTGTCGCGTACCGTAATCAGACGCAGAATAAAATAAATATACTTAATGAGATTTCGCACGGAAATTTCCATTAAGAATATACAGACAAACAAAACTAAGATTATCTTTTTGTAATGCAACCAATGACAATTAGATTGTGTTGTGAGACACACTCCTACAAGTTGAGGAGTCTTTCATGTACCTTAGTAGGAATATAGTCAAAGTAGGAGGTACAGCTAAAGATATAAATTAAAGAAAAGAAAAGAAGAAAAGGAGCTCTGGTTGCGCTGGAAGACATGAAAATAAAATACGTCCCGCACAAAAATATAAATCTTCAACTCAAATGTAAAGTTAATTATATTGTCTGGCTCTGAAACAAAGAGAACAACAAAGCAAAGAAGGGAAAGTAAAAATATTTTCTTTTTAAGTACACCAGCAATAAGGATAGAGACTTTAATAAATGGGTGAATGCACAGGATAGGGAAATTGTAATAGGATGATAAGATCAGTAATGTAAAACTGTTGGACAGAACCAGACCGATATCTGTCGAACATGAAGTCAGGAGAGGGAGTTGGCGTTAGATTGGGCATAGATTAAGGAAACTTGATTATATTATTACAAGACAGGCTGTGTTCTAGAGTACCTAAGGTAAGAGAAGAAGAGGCGGCCCACAACACACAAGAAAGTTAGCTCGTTCCAAACATACAATAAATAGGCAAGATGAGGCCAGAGCTAAAACGGAGGATCCAGCATTGAAGGACGTGTTGCAGATCTATGCTCTGCAGGGAACTGAGAGCTTTTAATTGACGGCGATGTCCTGGACTTTTTCCGTTTCTTGTTATAGTATTTGCTAGTCTAACACCCAAATATAATTCTTGTAACATTTACTGACCCAGCAGCATAAACTAGAAGTGTTACAATGTATGTGGGTATGGCAATAACATAATCGTGTTACAGTATCGTCAGTTTGGTTCCGTGTTTTAATTTGTTACAGAATCGTCACTCTCACCAAAGTAAAATGTTAACAGTATAGACAGTCTGCCACCAAAGTAGAATGTTAACAGTATCGTCAGTCTGACAGCAAAGTAGAATGTTAACAATATCGTCAGTCTGACAGCAAAGTAGAATGTTAACAGTATCGTCAGTCTGACACCAAAGTAGAATGTTAACAGTATCGTCAGTTTAACACTAAAGTAGAATGTTAACAGTATCGTCAGTCTGACACCAAAGTAGAATGTTAACAGTATCATCAGTCTGACACCAAAGTAGAATGTTAACAGTATCGTCAGTCTGACACCAAAGTAGAATGTTAACAGTATCGTCAGTCTGACAGCAAAGTAGAATGTTAACAGTATCGTCAGTCTAACAGCAAAGTAGAATGTTAACAGTATCGTCAGTCTGACACCAAAGTAGAATGTTAACAGTATCGTCAGTCTGACACCAAAGTAGAATGTTAACAGTATCGTCAGTCTGACAGCAAAGTAGAATGTTAACAGTATCGTCAGTCTGACACCAAAGTAGAATGTTAACAGTATCGTCAGTCTGACACCAAAGTAGAATGTTAACAGTATCGTCAGTCTGACACCAAAGTAGAATGTTAACAGTATCATCAGTCTGACACCAAAGTAGAATGTTGACAGTATCGTCAGTCTGACACCAAAGTAGAATGTTAACAGTATCGTCAGTCTGACAGCAAAGTAGAATGTTAACAGTATCGTCAGTCTGACACCAAAGTAGAATGTTAACAGTATCGTCAGTCTGACACCAAAGTAGAACGTTAACATTATCGTCAGTATGACACCAAAGTAGAAAGTTAACAGTATCGTCAGTCTGACACCAAAGTAGAATGTTAACAGTATCATCAGTCTGACACCAAAGTAGAATGTTAACAGTATCGTCAGTCTGACACCAAAGTAGAATGTTAACAGTATCGTCAGTCTGACACCAAAGTAGAAAGTTAACAGTATCGTCAGTCTGACAGCAAAGTAGAAAGTTAACAGTATCGTCAGTCTGACACCAAAGTAGAAAGTTAACAGTATCGTCAGTCTGACACCAAAGTAGAAAGTTAACAGTATCGTCAGTCTGACACCAAAGTAGAATTATTATCATCGTCACTCGTTTCTGACCATGGGCACAAAAACAAATATGCTGTAAACATTTGTGTATTCAATCTCCGTTAAACTGCCACGATTCAAAGTCATGACAATTATTCGCCTGATGCGGGAATCTCTGCCAACGGCTACAGACTGAATGTGGGTACACCTAGTAACCAAAATAGCATTCGGATGATCGGTCTTGTAGCATCAGCCATGATCTCTTTGCAGTGGGTCTAGTCACATCAGCCATGATCCCTTTGCAATGGATCTAGTCACATTAGCCATGATCTCTTTGCAATGGGTCTAGTCACATCAGCCATGATCTCTTTGCAATAGGTCTAGTCACATTAGCCATGATTTCTTTGATATTGGTCTGGTCCTAGCACAGGCTTGCCCTGGAAATCAAACTATAGATTTGATATAATTTCAATCCTGTCGTGCGATTTCGAAATTGGACAGTCTTTCAGAGAGATCAGAAACTGGTCGGAATCTTCCACGTGGTCAACCAACATCGTATCCATAGAGACAGATGACAAACCTCGTCCCCAACACCGAAACGTTCTGACGGCTCAACGTGAGAGCAATATCCTCAACTGCGGATAGGCCACGCCTCTCTTTCTTTGGCCATGTGACCCACCTCTATAAGGACGTCGAGGCTTGACAGCTTCTAGACCTGTTTCTGGAAATCAGGGACGGCAGAAGACCGCAACTCTCATGCAGTCGTCACCAAGGCCGCAAGCACAACACCTGACAGGCACTTCCACTCTGCCTACCTGGCTTGGTACAAGAGAATTGACCGCGAACCGTGGCCATGGGTGGTCAAAGTGACGCGCTCTATCCACCTAGACGGATTACTGGGCTTAACCTGACCGACCTCGACCGTTATTCTATTTAAATCATATTCTGTCGCACTCACTATCATGTGCTTGTAGCAACACTGAGCTGATGAGGAAAACAGTTGCCCACATCTATTATATTACAAAAACCAGCCGCACAACTTTCTGAATTATTGGACATATGTATTCTGGATACTTCTTGTCCTCAGATCTCGGCATTTGCGTTTTGAAGGTTTCCCGCTCTGGAAATGTTAAACAGTGAAACGTCCTCGCTTGGTCTGTCTATATCCTGCGCCAAGACCAAAGTTGAGACCCTCATTTCCGACACGGCACTCCAGGGTATTGAAACTCAAGGGCACACCCCGGAGGGCACTAACGAATTCATCTACCTCGGTAGCATGATATCATCCGGTTGGCGCAGCAGTCCCGATATGTCAAGGCGGGTCGGACTATCTGCGTCCGCTATGCACAACCTCCGACGTGTGTGGTATAATGGCAAGATCTCCCTTGGGACAAAAATATGTCGTTACTAGTTCTGCGTCCTCCCAGTCGTGCTTTACGACTCCGAAACTTGGATATTGCTGAAACATGACATGTCGAGACTGGAAGCCTTTGACATGTGCAACCAGCGGCGTATCCTGGGCATCCGATGGCATGACTACATCCACAACGTGGATGTCTATGCTAAAACAGGCCTCCACCCAATCTCAAAAACACTTGACCGGCGTCCAGTTTATGTGTTTGGTCATGTTATACGGCTGGACTAGGAAATCCCTGCCCACAAGATACTACACAAGTCGTTCCTCAGCGTCAGAAGTCTTCCCCCGACCGGCTGGAAGCGCTGAAGAGGCCGTCCCCGAACAGTAAGGCTCTAGGAAATAGCAACCTCTTCCTCCGCCTCAGCTGTGGGTCATTGATGTGGGTCATGGATGTGGGTCATGGATGTGGGTCATGGATGTGGGTCATTGATGTGGGTCATGGATGTGTGTCATGGATGTGATCGACCGAAGCAACGGGCGTGAGACGCCTAATCGAACATTATTATGACCGGGGACGACGAATCTGCATGCTAATCCAAGAGTCACATCAGACAAGAAAAAGGTCTTGTAACGTTGAGACGGGAAATACCAACACAGAAAGGAACAAGAAACACTGAAACTCATTAGAGAGTTACCAATCTATAGCCGCATCATCCTAAAGACAGAAATGACTGACAGAGACCACTAACTATTGTCCAGTTAAACGCTGACCTCTAAGGTCAGATGCTCTGATCACTTGTTTTCCTATTGGACTGGCCGAAAACGAACGGTCAGATACCTCAGTACCTCATTGCCAGCCCCTACTGCCAGACGTATCACGTTTAATTCTCTCGGGTTTTTCCGAAACATGCTGTAAACTGCCTAATAATTATTGCTCTATAACTCGGTTACCAGCGACTTCTGTAGTGAGATCTCTTACATTTCCCCTGGGTTATGTAAACGTACTGTAAACTCCTAATACTCTTTATTACTAACCTAATAATTGAATACCAGCCACCGCTGTCATTGACCACGTCATGTTGCCAGTTGGTCAGGGCACTGGGGAACAAGTTACATTTGCAGACAGACGACATCGTAATGGCTTCCCATTCTAACCGATGTTTGGGAGGACGTTAATTTGACTCAAGTACAGAGAGCATAGACTTGACCCAATTATCACGAATCCCACAAGGGAGTGTACTTTCGGCCATACTTATATCTTGTTCACGCTACCTATCATGGGGGACTAACTCTATTTATTGATATCATTATCTACACGACCATGTTTGTATCTGATCAATTTTCTTGTGCTGTTCACTAACTGCTGGAAATAATGTACGCACCAATAACATATGTGAAATAGATCTACTTTATATATACTACTACTTCTTCATTTGTCTTCTTTTTCCTTATCCCGGGAGATTCGGTGGCCTTGGGATTGTGAGCTTGTTTTACAGTTTCAACGTGCTAAGTTCGAATCATGTCGTGATAAGTTTGACGATCATGTCGTGCTAAGTTCGAATCATGTCGTGCTAAGTTTGACAAGACGATTATGTCGTGGTTATTTTTTATGGCATGACCGCATCTCTCAGTCGATCTAGCGAAAATGTCGAAGCCGCCGCTGGAGTTAGTGGTTCGTACTCTGTCATTAGCACTCTCCGCAATCACAGGGACTGATTACATAAGGTGAAGGGAGGCGAAGGGGGCGCTCTCAGCGATCACACGACTGAGCACATATGGGGGCGCTCTCAGCGATCACACGACTGAGCACATATGGGGGCGCTCTCAGCGATCACACGACTGAGCACATATGGGGGCGCTCTCAGCGATCACACGACTGGGCACATATGGGGGCGCTCTCAGCGATCACGGGGATTCAGCACATATTGTGGCACCCTGGTAAAAGGAAGTCGCTTCTAGGAGCCTGCGATGTGGAAGAAAAGCATCTCAACAACGTTTGTGACTGTGCTCCCTGAGGAGTCATAGGTACACCTCACTTTCAATCAGGAGGCTCTGACTGACCCCTCTGTCCAAATTGATTCAGAAACATTTTTCCCTATAATCTGACCAGAGCAGTTATCGATAGCGTATTCGTGATTGCTCTTTGAGGTGTTCCTCTTACAAATTTGTTTGCTGTATATCCAAAACAGAACACCAAGAACTGATGTCCGTGAAATGCACACCGACAAATCTCACAAGCAATGTCCGATTCTGCCTGTGAGTTTACCGACTCAGCTAACTGTTGTCTCCAGCCCACTGAAAAGCAAAGCGTGTGGAATCTACAGCAATGTTCGGACTTTGTCTCCGTCACTTGAAGATTTCTGTCTCGTGTCGCTGGGGTTGGCTCACCGACCCTTCTGTTAGGCAATCGTGCAATGCCAATGAACCTCACAGTGGTTAATCTCCCGGCCACCTCTGCCCGAATTCAATCATTTCTCTTGTTTGATTGGCCACCTATGCGCCACCTTTAACAACTTGCGGCTGATCATCAGAAACTTAAATATTCAACTCCTGAACGAACAGCTTGCAATAAATATTTGACTCGTCAAGAAGAACTTGCAATAAATATTTGGAATCGTGATTACTCATGTTAGTTCTAATTTTTCTACACTGATATTGGAAAAGAAAATCCTAGGAACTAACGTTGACTAAAATCAAAAATAAAAACAATGTAGATTACTCTCCAGAATAAAGCAAAGAGGATAAACAATTTAGATTTCTTGTCAGAATTAATCCACAAAGGATAAACAGTGCGGATGACTTCTGTAAATCTATTGAAAGGACCCACCCCCCCCCCCCCCCACCCCGAAATGCGAATAAACGCCGTAATGCTAAAGGGTTGATAAATAATCAAGTTAATAGAGAAAAGGTTTGATAAAGAATCAAGATTTGATAGAGAAAAGGGTTGATAGAGAATCAATGGTTGATAGAGAATCAAGGGTTGATAGAGAAAAGGGTTGATAGAGAATCAAGGTTTGATAGAGAATCAAGGGTTGATAGAGAACCAAGGGTTGATAGAGAAACACGGGTTGATAGAGAACCAAGGGTTGATAGAGAATCAAGGGTTGATAGAGAATAAAGGGTTGGTAGAGAACCAAGGGTTGATAGAGAATCAAGGGTTGATAGAGAACCAAGGGTTGATAGAGAATCAAGGGTTGATAGAGCAAAGGGTTGATAGAGAATCAAGGGTTGATAGAGAATCAAGGGTTGATAGAGAACCAAGGGTTGATAGAGAATCAAGGGTTGATAGAGAACCAAGGGTTGATAGAGAATCAAGGGTTGATAGAGGAAAGTTTTGATAGAGAATCAATGGTTGATAGAGAATCAAGGGTTGATAGAGCAAAGGGTTGATAGAGAATCAAGGGTTGATAGAGAACAAGGGTTGATAGACAATCAAGGGTTGATAGAGAAAAGGGTTGATAGAGAATCAAGGGTTGATAGAGAATCAAGGGTTGATAAATAACCAAGGGTTGATAGAGAATCAAGGGCTGATAGAGAATCAAGGGTTGATAGAGAACCAAGGGTTGATAGAGAATCAAGGGTTGATAGAGAATCAAGGGTTGATAGAGAAAAGGGTTGATAGAGAATCAAAGGTTGATAGAGAATCAAGGGTTGATAGAGAACCAAGGGTTGATAGAGAATCAAGGGTTGATAGAGAATCAAGGGTTGATAGAGAATCAAGGGTTGATAGAGAATCAAGGGTTGATAGAGGAAAGGGTTGATAGAGAATCAAGGGTTGATAGAAAATCAAGGGCTGATAGAGAACCAAGGGTTGATAGAAAATCAAGGGTTGATAACTTGGCTAGCTTAACATTTGCAAGATCTGTAGAAGTCTTCAAGCATATTTGTCTTTCTTAACTAAATTATTGTGGTTCCCTTTGTAGCATAGCTTTGCCGAAAATGGTTCGCCCTCTGGTCTTAAATCTGGGCCTATCTTTCGATTATGAGCCTGGTAATACAAGTTGTTCTGGTCTACGATTTGGTCTGTTTAAGGAGGAGTTCATAGATCTCCACGCTTTTCTGTTCTGCTGTGGGTTCTGAGTCAACACTTCGCTGGTTATGTTTTTTTTTTCTCTAGCGGTGTATCATTTTCAGATCCACTTCCCTCCTCCATCTCCAGCGCTGTATTGGTCAGGTTCGTTACCGCATATTTGTGTTTGTTATTGTTTTGTTTTTAATCCAATTGCATTGAATCATCTAGTCAACCAGCCGTCTAGTCATCAAGCCGTCTAGTCTTCTAGTCATCTATCCGTCTAATCTTCTAGTGATCTAGTCATCTAATAATTTAGTTTTCTAGTCATCTAGTCATCTAGTTATCAAGCCGTCAAGTCTTCAAGCGGTCTAGTCTTCTAGTCATTTATTCATCAAGCCTTCTAGTTATCTAGTTATCTAACCATCTAGCCATTAGTCACCTAGCCATCTAGTCATCTAGCCGTCTGGCTGTCTAGCTACCTAGCCACCTAACCATCTAGCCATACTATATGTGATAGACACATCTGTTTGTGAAGATCTACAATCTAGATGCCATGCTCTTTGTTCTGTCTTCTCATTCTACATTTTCTTCTTCCTTTTCTTCTTCTTCGTCTTCTTCTTTTTCTTCTTCGTCTTCTTCTTTTTCTTCTTCTTCTTCTTCTTCTTCTTCTTCTTCGTCTTCTTCTTCTTCTTCGTCTTCTTCTTCTTCTACTTCTTCTTCTTTTTCTTCTTCTTCTTTTTCTTCTTCTTCTTCTTCTTCTTCTTCTTCTTCTTCTTCTTCTTCTTCTTCTTCTTGTATTAGCCCTTTGATTTAAACACTGTCAGACGAGTTCACGTTATAAGATAAACATTTACCTCCGAACAACTTTGAGCTCACTGTTGACCCATTTGGTCAGTGAGACTTCCTCTAATGGCTTTACAGGAAGGTGGGTGGGGGACGGGGTGGGCAATCCGGCTTAATAGTCACTGTTTTTTCGCTCACTCAGAGAACATACGGACAGTGATGAAGCAGACAGACGAAAACTGTATAAGTATGTATCTAGCCTGTTCTGTCCCGTCCTATGCAGAAGAATGGTGATATGTCCCTGCACGTCAAGTTGGGCTGGTTCTGATATCTTCCAACAGTCTGATTATCCCTCTGTTTGTCTCAAACTCTTTGTTACATGTCAGTTTTCCGTGCCATAGACTGTGGCTGACTTAACATTGATTGTTAGCAAAGCGTTCCTTCGAGAAGGGTTGACATAGGTGACCAGGACGATTAGGATGGGGCCGTCACTCGCATTTGCATAAAAACCATTGCCAATAAAACCATACTACCAACAAATGAATTTATGATTGATTTATAGCTAAAAAGAGGCAGTACAATTGTAGTATTGGGGTCTATACTCTAACAATTGAAATGTTGGGGTCTATACTCTAACAAATTGTAGTGTTGGGGTCTATATTCTGACAATTGTAATGTTGGGGTCTATACTCTAACAATTGTAGTGGTGGGGTCTATTATCAGACAACGGTAGTAAGATAATTATTATCATTTTTATTATTATATTTCTTTTACCTATTTTTATTGACTTGAGAGAATCATGCAGAGTTATATACTGGGCGAGGAGAGATGGAAGAAGGTCTAGATTTGTGCATCTATTTCTTTCATAGTTTTTCATAAAATTGATGAAATTACATTTATTAAATCCTTTGCTTATTAATAATTATGGCTGGTTTTTTTGCCAAATCAAACACAAACATACAAAATATAAGCGGAAAAACACAGCCTCATTATTTAAAAATAGATTGATCTGTGTATCCCATTTGTACTTAAACGAGGCTAAACTGGAACAAAAACAGCTATCAAGAAGTAAATAATGAATGAAGGTCCCAATATAGGTCCGGGGCTATAAAATAGATTGGTCCTTTTAAACTCGCTAAAGTTCTCTAATATATCTACGGCATCCTCTTTAAAATTTAAATACAATCACAAAAAAGTCATATTGACAACATTCCCCATTAAAATATCGTCATTATCATGTTTATTTTTCTTCTTTTTCTTCTTCTCTTCCTTCTTCTTCTCCGTCTTCTTCTTTGTCCTGTTGTTCTTACTGCGTAGGTTTCTGGTTTGTGCTTGGTGGAAGGCTGTGACTGCTGACATGTTGTTTTGGAGTGGTTCCTTGATTCCATCGATTCATCGCCATCGGGGTCTACCTCTTGCTTGTGGAAGAATTATTTCGCTGCAGGTTTATCATATTCCATCTCTGTCAGATGGCCAAACTACATTATCTTCTGTGCGACAATATACAAGCCTCAATCATATTCCTCCGCCTGCCGTTGTAATTTTGTCGTGAATTGCTGGCATTCCTGTTGCGCATCAATGCAGCGCATCCTCCGGGTCTTGATCTGACATGAATTCCTATTTGAAAGGGCCCAAGTTCAACATGTTTGTTTAGTGGATATTATGACACTTGAATGTTTCAGTATAAGTGTTAGCTGGTAATGTACCTTGATTGCCTTTAAATTCCATTTTCCCTTTCTCTGTTCAGTCTGTCTTCGTTAGTCAATACACGTCCCAGGAAAGAAAATTCCCGTACCTGCTTCAGGCGCCTAACAGGCTGCCGTTCTACTTTATTCTAGTGTTGTCTATTAAGAGGTACTCACACAACGGTTAACCACCACCCCCCCCCCCCCCCCCCACGGCACTCGTCCCCACGCAGCTGAGTAGTAAGGTGTTCGAACCTAGCACGCTAAGCGGGAAATCCTTCTCCCGGCTACATCCAGCTCATCCCAGAGCTGGAACCTGCACAGGGACATCTGCCCGAGTGGAGTACAGGTCGACTTAGTGGTACCTGCACAGGGACATCTGCCCGAGTGGAGTACAGGTCGACTAAGTGGGACCTGCATAGAGCCATCTGTCCATGTAGAAGTAGAGGTCGACTAAGTGGGACTGCACTGGGACATATGTCTAAGTGAAGTGCAGATCGACTAAGAACTAAGAAGATAGAAGAGGCGATAGCACACAACCTTGTCGAAACCAACTTCTCACTTGATTCCAGTATGTCCAACACTTATCTTAAAAACCCCTTCGCTGCAGGCGTACCTGGCTTGTTTATTGTCCAGTAGCTGTCCCTTTACATCGTATTCCTCGAAAACACCTCTTAATTAACACATGTTGGCCCTATCAAAGACTTTCTCGTGATCAATGAAGACCACACAGAAATCGATATTTATTGATAGCGGCGTATATATTGACAATAGATGACGCTGACAAGGAAGGGGAAGATGTTAATCAATGTCCTGTCGTAATGACGATTATAAAATGGTTAGTATAGACGATGAATGAAAGAGAGTTGATGATTATCCTGACACAATAGATGATTTGTAGGGCTGCACAAGAGACAACACTTGGCTATATCTTACCACTGAACCACAAATCGTTCTAATATTTTTACCTGCCAACATCTCATGTCATCTGTGTTGACCTTGTGACTCGATGACAGACAGTAGAAAAGAGCTCTTAATAGTTCAGACTTATCTGCCATAAGACACATCTGCATGAGTTATAGCCCTTATTACGGCTTAGTTCGGACTTGTCAGTCACACAATGCATTTTGCAACAGTTATAGCCCTTATTATGGCTTAGTTCGGACTTGTCAGTCACACAATGCATTTTGCAACAGTTATAGACCTTATGTTGGCTTAGTTCAAGATGTATCCGTTACATTTCACATTTGCATAAAGGGTTATAACCCTTTTTTGGGATAAGTTCAAACCTATCAGTAACCCTGTACTGCGACACCTGATACAGCCCTTTTCTGGGTTAAAGCTCGTACCTAACATTGACAAAATACAGAGCTACTGAAACAATATCTGTTGGTTATTTCACAGCAAATAATCGCACTTTACAAATGCAAGAGATCAATCTCTTACGTGTTCTGTGTTCAGAGCTAAGCATCGCAACATACAACAAGAGTTATTTCGTAAATGGTCTACGTTCAGAGCTAAACATCGCAATATACAACAAGAGTTATATCATAAATGGTCTACGTTCAGAGCTAAGTATCGCAACATACAACAACAAGAGTTATATCTTATATGGTCTATGTTCAGAGCTAACAGTCACACTACACAAAGAAAGGAAATATGTCTACCTGTGAACCAAAACCAGACATCACGACTTGCAATCAATTAACATCAGTACTGTTACACTTAATATTGTTACAATATGGCCTCCGTCACAATAGCAGACAATCTTAGAGAAACAACAACAAATTATTAAACGATTGCGTCTTCTCGAGAACAGTGTCCTTTGGATTAGCTATTGCTGCAGAGAAGGTTAACAACCTCATTATGTAAATTGACACAAACACAGAGAGCGTGAAGTACATGCTTCCCGCAAGAGGGCAATAGCTAAGATGGCGAGTGCTTCATAATACAAGAATAGATCGGAAAGAAAACGAATAGGATTTCCTTGCACTGATTTTTTGTCAACCGTATATCCGAAATGCATAATCAATTCTAATTTTACAAATTCAGGTCTCGAACTCAAAGACAGTTCGTCGTCTTTCTGAGCTGACACAGACATCCTTGTCTTCATTCTGTCGTCTGCGAAGTAGAATTGTATTTCTTCAGAATGTTAAATTGTTTACTTGGATTACACTGGCTAGTGGACACGGTCTTAAGACCAGCATTGGGGAAGTCCACAGATTTATACCAGTCTGTAATGATTCCACAGTCTATGCTTGAAAAGGAAATCTCCTCTGCAGATTTCAGGAAAAACACAACATAATTGAATTATACCTTTTGAAAAATAACGTTCATTCACATCGGCTATCAATAAAAAGGAGGCTCGTTTGAGACTTCATTGCTTATTTTGGCAGGTAATGAATAGACAAGAAGGATTGAAGCATTTCATGTTTTATTATCAACTATTCATCGGTTATTCCCAGAGGATCTCCTTTGTTTTCTTTACTTTTTTTGCAATCGCTATTTTTAAGTATAACAATCAACAATTGTCTTTTTTTCTAGACCGTCACATTCAATATTGGTTTATTATTTTTGTGGCTTCCAGTGTCTGCCAGACATTCCTGGTCCCTTGTGTAACTTTGTATGCCTTCAACCTTGTTCAAAATTGAAAGTGATGTTGATTGTATTAGGGAGTTGTCAAACAGCATATCATTAATCGTGTTGTGCTAGAGATGGTTTCAGTCTCTCGTGTTTGAGTATGAGAAGGCTGTTTTAATTCTGATTAGTTCTCTTGTGTTTGAGTATGAGAAGGCTGTCTTAATTCTGATTAGTTCTCTTGTGTTTGAGTATGAGAAGGCTGTCTTAATTCTGATTAGTTCTCTCGTGTTGAGTATGAGAAGGCTGTCTTAATTCTGATTAGTTCTCTTGTGTTTGAGTATGAGAAGGCTGTCTTAATTCTGATTAGTTCTCTTGTGTATGAGAAGGCCGTCTTAATTATGATTAGTTCTCTTGTGTTTGAGTATGAGAAGGCTGTCTTAATTCTGATTAGTTCTCTCGTGTTGAGTATGAGAAGGCTGTCTTAATTAAGATTAGTTTTCTTTATTTTATATGAAGGTGATGTTAATTCTGATTAGTTCTCTTGAGTTTGAGTATGAGAAGGCCGTCTTAATTTTGATTAGTTCTCTCACGTTGCGGACGGGGATGTAGTGTTATGTATTTCATTCTCTTCAATCTCTGCTTTTTACTTTCATATTGAATTATCACTTCCCTTCCTCGCCGCCTTGTATTCCTTATCTGTGATGTTGGTACCCATTTACGATTGAGTAAACTCTACCGTTTCAAGACATAAGTTTGACAGAGGTTTGACAGAGGTTGTTAGCCTTGAGATTAAAACTATGTCGCAACTCAAGGCCACAGAACTCCTAACGGACTACATACTCTGAATATATAAATAGTTATCTGTTGCTTTGTGGGTAATTGTGGGTAACAATTATGTTGCATTGATAAATGTACTGCCACGTTGTCACATACTTTTTGTTATGTCGTCTGTGCATGTATCTCTTTGTCTTCGTCGTACATATGAGTAATGCGTTATAAGTGCCATACCATGCCACTGGAATCTCCTTTTTATATCCGGAAGTATAAACAGACATCCGTTTAATTGGACCACACGAAGAAAGATATGTTTGGGAAGAGCTATAGAGTCAGGGAAATCAGTGTCGTAACTGTTTATGTCGCAAACAGAATCTCAAGAAGATGTCCCAAAACATGCAACTAAGGACAGTAACTGTGCCAGATTTGTCGTGTTTAAATTGAATTAAGCATCTTGAGGAAAGAACAATATGATGCAATTGTTGGTGACAAGCGACATTGTTCCAATTTCATCTTGTATCGTCTCTATGTTTGGAACTAAGAGTCGTACTATGAACCGATAAAATGTACATATTAGTGTTACCGGGGCCTATAAAGGAAGCAAAGAATAGTAGAACCGAAACCCGCTGGACACGTCGTATGATGTGATTGAGGAGGAACATAAAACTGGCTATCACTTCCTGTCGAAACATGAACCCTCAAAAACGTCAGCAGAGAAAGACAGGTCAATGATTCATAAAGTGGGGTGTATTTATTGCAGACTCAAACTCCACAGGGAGCTGATAATGTTCTGTTCAATGAATGATTGACCCCTAAGATTGTTTTGTCAATGATTGACTCCACCACACTGTCTTCGCTGGAGCCGCCGCCCCGCCCCCCCCCTGTCTTCGCTGGAGCCGCCGCCCCGCCCCCCCCCTGTCCTCGCTGGCCCTGTTACTACAATGTCCTTGCTGGACTCACGGTAACAGTTCCAGCTGAAGCATGGGCGTTTATGGCTGGAAAGATTTGGCTAGCGAATATAAGAACAAAGGTTTCGTCCATGCGTGCCAAAGTCAATCACAGTTTTCACACTAGGTCGACAAAGGAAACGAGGGGTTTAGGTGAAAGACTTTGTCTGGTACAGTTGTGGGTGTTCGGAGCTGGGATGGGGGTTCGGCGCTGATCAATCTGGCGTTCTGAATTGGCGTAGAGGATTCTGCAACGACCGGCTGCGACATTTAGAGTGACAGGGATTCGGGGTTAGCCATCCAAGTACAATTAGTTGAGGGAAGTTCCAAATTAGAGTGATAGCTAAGTCAGGCAACCAACAGAAGATATTGGACAGCCATGATGTTAATTGAGACTATAAAATACTCTGAAATGATGAACTAAGAAGGCGGGCTAGGAGACTGGCTGAGGGGCTGCCAGGAGTCTGAGAGTGACTGAGTTTGAACGGTGACTGGACCAGCATACACCTCAAGTTTTGACCAGTCGCTGAATAGGTGCTTATGTTGGACACCCTGTGAACAGTAAAAGATCTGAATGCATGTTGTATATGTAGAACACATTGTGAACGATGTATGTTCTAAACGGTTACACAAGTATTCAGATCGCCTGAGGACAAGATTTGAATGCGTGTCGTACGTCCAAGACACATGGTGAACGATGCGTGATCTAAGTGCATATGAATGTACAGAATCAGGTGAATATGTGAAATGATCTAAGTATTTGTGAAAGCACAGATCGCTTGATTGTAATTCATCTGATCGTATGTGAATGTACAAATTAGTCTGAGTTTACGAAGTGATCTATGCAATCTGGTCGTGAGGACGAGTTCGTTGATTAAGTGTAAGCGAACAGTTTCACGTGAATACGTGAAGTGATCTAATTACATACGAATGCACAGATCGCCTGATCATACGTGAAGCGATTGTATGTGAATGTACCGATCACCTGATTGAAAGTGATATGATTATACGGGAATGCACAGAATGACTGAGTACGTAATTCGAGAGTGAGGACGCGGATATGGTTGAATCGATTACATGGCTTCCAAGTACTTGTTGAATGTATCCATCCCATGGCTTCCAAGTACTTATTGAATCGATTCTTTAGTTTCCAAGTACATGTTGAATCCGTCCATGGCTTCCAAGTACATGTTGAATCGATCACATGGCTTCCAAGTACTTTGTGAATCGATTCATGGCTTCGAAGTACTTGTTGAATCGATCCCACGATTTGCCATAGCGCGCTACAGTATATTATAATAATTCTGAATTCTCCCTTTTCTCAGGATCATTTGTTAATATGTTCACCTTCATACAGGGCTGTAAAGTCGCTCGAGCCAGGGAGCCGTTGTTTATGCTGACACGACACACGCTCTTATCAACGTTGATCATTTCGAAAGAGTTGAGCTACAGCAGCCTGGCCATGGAGGTTGGGGTTCGGCACTATCATCCCATAAATAGTAAGCCAAAATGACCATCGCATTACAAACTAGTTTGACCTAAGTCTACGTCTTTAAGTTTTCCAGGAAAAGCAGAAGTGTAAATTTTAAATTGCTAGCAGCAAAGAAAATTCATCAACAGTGGACATCAAACCACGACCCGCTTGGAACAGCGCCAAGAACAACAAGACTTTGAAAGATCGCAAGCTTTTCCACAACATCAACGTCACAATGATCTATTCTCCGACCTTTCTCGCGGTACATTGATAAGTCAGCAGCTCTATCCCATTATTGCTTGCTCGTACTCAAACTATATTGCCCAGAAGACACAAAAACCGTTGAACAACTGAAACGGTGTAAATAGAATCTGGTCTCGCATATTAGACACCGGATATATACTGAAATTGCGGTCTAGAAAGCGTCTATTGACACGGGGTGTAATTTATACGGTGCAAATTCACGAAGCATCACCGACCGCATCATTACGGCTGCCCGGTCCTTCCTGTTAGGTAGTAATTTGTGCTTGGGGAGGTGTTTTCGTGTCGATACAAGACAGAGTGCCTGCCGGATTTATAGACTAGGCCTGGTGCAGTACAACGGTCTGAGAGTTGATACATATGTGGTTTACATTTACACACTAGCTGAACCGTTCATCATTTATCAGGGAAGGCTCGACGGCTATTGCTCTTGCTGTGAACAGTAAAACGTTATGTAGTATCTCTCATTCCCCTCACTCTCCCTCTCTCTCACTTCTTCACTAAATATGTGGACGTGTGTGCTTAATAAATGTGTTTCAAATAATCTCAATTGAATATTGTCCTTGCCTCCCTTTCTCGTTCCTCTCCCTGGATAGAACATGGATTATACACATGAGAAAGAGAGTTTTTTTATTCTACGTGGAACCAATACGGACATTGCAGTGAACCATAGACAATCAGCAAGCAGGCGCATAGATTTTTCGAAGCAGTGGAGATGTGGATTTACAAAAGAATGCTGCGGATCCGTGGACTACTAGTAGGATGAATGATACAGTACTCGAAGAGGCTCAATCACTAGGACAAGCCATTGCAAGAATCAGACCGATGCAGTCATCCCTTTTGGTGAATGGTATGAGAAAAGGCGGCTTGAAGCACGTTGTGCCTTGAAAAACAGACAGAAGAATGCAGAGATAGACGCTGTTGGACAGCCTGAGAGGATGCCACGTTCGATAATCCACAACAGAGTTGATCAATAAAACACGTGATAGAAGTGGAGAGAAGTTAATGATCGCCACCGCCAACCGGTAGGACACCTGATGATGATACACACACACACACACACACACACAAATACACACACACACACACATATATATATATATATATGTCATTCCAAGGCCTCATTGCAGATTCTACAGTACTTACTTATTGTCCGCGTCCAAGCACCACATCATACAACATGCACCCAGTATTCAGCGGCATGGATTGCCTTGTCATATGCCTCCAGCATGTCGCATATTTTGCATGTTTCCTGGAGGTAGGGACAGGTCAATGGATGGTATGCGCTACAGTCACATGTGTCATCATTTGTGCATCTTCATCTCTCCTTATTCCTCTTGCACTGTAATACACTAATTCGGAGTCTGTTTAGCGATTTCCATCTTGTGTATGGTAAATGATGTCCGGGGGCAGCTCCATCTCTGGAGCCTGCATCAATTCATGCCATCTCTGGAGCCTGCATCAATGTATCCCGTCTCTGGAGCTTGCATCAATTCATCCCATCTCTGGAGCCTACATCAATTCATGACATCTCTGGAGCCTGCATCAATTCGTGCCATCTCTGGAGCCTACATCAATTCATGCCATCTCTGGAGCCTACATCAATTCATGCCATCTCTGGGGCCTGCCTCAATTTATCCCATCTCTGGGGCCTGCATAAATTCATGCCATCTCTGGGGCCTGCATCAATTCATGACATCTCTGGGGCCTGCATCAATTCATGACATCTCTGGAGCCTGCATCAGTTCATGACATCTCTGGGGCCTGCATTAATTCATCCCATCTCTGGAGCCTGCATCAATTCATGCCATCTCTGGGGCCTGCATCAATTCATCCCATCTCTGGGGCCTGCATCAATTCATGCCATCTCTGGAGTCTACATCAATTCATAACATCTCTGGGGCCTGCATCAATTCATCCCATCTCTGGAGCCTGCATCAGTTCAGGACATTTCTGGAGCTTTCATTAGTTCATTACATCTCTGGGGTCTGCATCAATTCATGCCACCTCTCAATATGACGACTTTCGGAACTTGTCTGTATTGGCTTTATTGATGTTAGGAATACATGTATGATATTGAGTCTCGTGTTCTGTACCTGATGTCCAAACATTTGGTGTCTCGTGTTCTGTACCTGATGTCCAAACATTTGCTGTCTCGTGTTCTGTACCTGATGTCCAAACATTTGGTGTCTCGTGTTCTGTACCTGATGTCCAAACATTTGCTGTCTCGTGTTCTGTACCTGATGTCCAAACATTTGGTGTCTCGTGTTCTGTACCTGATGTCCAAACATTTGGTGTCTTGTGTTCTGTACCTGATGTCCAAACATTTGCTGTCTCGTGTTCTGTACCTGATGTCCAAACATTTGGTGTCTCGTGTTCTGTACCTGATGTCCAAACATTTGGTGTCTCGTGTTCTGTACCTGATGTATAAACATTTGGTGTCTTGTGTTCTGTACCTGATGTCCAAACATTTGGTGTCTTGTGTTCTGTACCTGATGTCCAAACATTTGGTGTCTCGTGTTCTGTACCTGATGTCCAAACATTTGGTGTCTCGTGTTCTGCACCTGATGTCCAAACATTTGGTGTCTCGTGTTCTGTACCTGATGTCCAAACATTTGGTGTCTCGTGTTCTGTACCTGATGTCCAAACATTTTATGTCTCGTGTTCTGTACCTGATGTCCAAACATTTGGTGTCTCGTGTTCTGTACCTGATGTCCAAACATTTGGTGTCTTGTGTTCTGTACCTGATGTCCAAACATTTGGTGTCTTGTGTTCTGTACCTGATGTCCAAACATTTGGTGTCTTGTATTCTGTACCTGATGTCCAAACATTTGGTGTCTTGTGTTCTGTACCTGATGTCCAAACATTTGGTGTCTTGTGTTCTGTACCTGATGTCCAAACATTTGGTGTCTTGTGTTCTGTACCTGATGTCCAAACATTTGGTGTCTTGTGTTCTGTACCTGATGTCCAAACATTTGGTGTCTTGTGTTCTCTACCTGATGTCCAAACATTTGGTGTCTTGTGTTCTGTACCTGATGTCCAAACATTTGGTGTCTTGTGTTCTGTACCTGATGTCCAAACATTTGGTGTCTCGTGTTCTGTACCTGATGTCCAAACATTTGGTGTCTCGTGTTCTGTACCTGATGTCCAAACATTTGGTGTCTCGTGTTCTGTACCTGATGTCCAAACATTTGGTGTCTTGTGTTCTGTACCTGATATCCAAACATTTGGTGTCTTGTTTTCTGTACCTGATGTCCAAACATTTGGTGTCTCGTGTTCTGTACCTGATGTCCAAACATTTGGTGTCTCGTGCTCTGTACCTGATGTCCAAACATTTGGTGTCTTGTGTTCTGTACATGATGTCCAAACATTTGGTGTCTTGTGTTCTGTACCTGATGTCCAAACATTTGGTGTCTTGTGTTCTGTACCTGATGTCCAAACATTTGGTGTCTTGTGTTCTCTACCTGATGTCCAAACATTTGGTGTCTTGTGTTCTGTACCTGATGTCCAAACATTTGGTGTCTTGTGTTCTGTACCTGATGTCCAAACATTTGGTGTCTCGTGTTCTGTACCTGATGTCCAAACATTTGGTGTCTCGTGTTCTGTACCTGATGTCCAAACATTTGGTGTCTCGTGTTCTGTACCTGTTGTCCAAACATTTGGTGTCTTGTGTTCTGTACCTGATATCCAAACATTTGGTGTCTTGTTTTCTGTACCTGATGTCCAAACATTTGGTGTCTCGTGTTCTGTACCTGATGTCCAAACATTTGGTGTCTCGTGCTCTGTACCTGATGTCCAAACATTTGGTGTCTTGTGTTCTGTACCTGATGTCCAAACATTTGGTGTCTTGTGTTCTGTACCTAATGTCCAAACATTTGGTGTCTTGTGTTCTGTACCTGATGTCCAAACATTTGGTGTCTTGTGTTCTGTACCTGATGTCCAAACATTTGGTGTCTTGGGTTCTGTACCTAATGTCCAAACGTTTGGTGTCTTGTGTTCTGTACCTGATGTCCAAACATTTGGTGTCTCGTGTTCTGTACCTGATGTCCAAACATTTGGTGTCTCGTGTTCTGTACCTGATGTCCAAACATTTGGTGTCTTGTGTTCTGTACCTGATGTCCAAACATTTGGTGTCTTGTGTTCTGTACCTGATTTCCAAACATTTGGTGTCTTGTTTTCTGTACCTGATGTCCAAACATTTGGTGTCTTGTGTTCTGTACCTGATGTCCAAACATTTGGTGTCTTGTGTTCTGTACCTGATGTCCAAACATTTGGTGTCTTGTGTTCTGTACCTAATGTCCAAACATTTGGTGTCTTGTGTTCTGTACCTGATGTCCAAACATTTGGTGTCTCGTGTTCTGTACCTGATGTCCAAACATTTGGTGTCTTGTGTTCTGTACCTGATGTCCAAACATTTGGTGTCTCGTGTTCTGTACCTGATGTCCAAACATTTGGTGTCTTGGGTCGTGCTCCTGTTTTTTGTTTGTTTCGATTTCTGCTGCGACGCTTCTTCAGATCCCGGGTGTTGCTCGCGTTCTAGAATAGGACATAGACTATGGAAACAAAGATAAGTTTCGCTCAGATAACGCTTTAGAACCAAGAACGGAACCTTTTTTGCGACTACATGGATTTCTGAAGACATGACGAATGACACACAAAACAACAGCTAACAGATCATGTGAGAAATGATGACCACATCAACAAATATCCTTAGGTGTGACCAATGTGCGGTTACGATCCTTTCATGCTACTGAACTTAACGTCTTTATACTGGTTTAGAAGACTCTGCAGAGTCTGAATACAACCAGTTTCATTAACATTACCTTGCTCTAAAAGCTTTGCGCTTCCAATCTATTCTTAAATGCATTAATTGTCCCTGCCTCCACTACTTTATGTGGCTGTGCATTCTACGTATTCACCACTCTCTGTCTAAATGAATATATCCTAATTTCTAATCTGGACCTCGCTTTAGTCAACTTGTAGCTATGCCCATTTGTTCTTGTAGGTGGTTGTATTTTGAGAAAAAAAACTTGTTATAGTCTAATTTATCCGTTCCTTTGATTATATTTATGAACCTGTATTAAGTCTCCTCGATTTCTTCTCTTTTCTAGACATTGTAGGCCGGTTTTTCAGAGTCTTTGCTGATAACTGTAATTCTGGAATCCCACTATCAGCTTTGTCGATCTATTTTGTCTTCTTTCCAGCATGTTTATATCCCCTCTATGATAAGTACTCCACACCTGTACACCGTACTCCTATCTAGGTTTTACTAATGCGTTGTACAGTTTGACTATCACTTCCTTGCTCCTATGTTTAATATTTGTTTTTATCATACCTAACATTACATTTGCCTTTTTCACTGCTACCGGAACTTACCCAGTCACCTTACCTATATGATCTATTATAACCCCTAGGTCCCTTTCCATTTTTATCATTATAATATTGTTCTCGCTCATTTAATTATGTTCCATATTGGATCTACCCATGTGGATGACTGTACATTTATCTACATCAAACTTCATTTGCCAGCCTACAGACAATTCTCGAATTTTATCTAAATCCGACATAAATATATCCACTTCCGCTTTAGATGAGACACTACTGCATAGTTTTGAGTCATCAGCAAATTTTACAATCATCGATCCCACATCAATGTCCAAAACAAATTGTGTTTTTATATATCAAGGACAATATTGGTCCCAAAACCGAGCTCTGTGGCACTTCAATTTTTACTTCACACCACTCAGAGTACTCCGTATTTATGCCCACTGCCTGTCTTCTTCCCGTTAACCAATTTTCAATCCATTTTGCAATTTCTCCACCTATTCCATGTGATTTTAACTTTCTAAATAATCATTGATGAGGTATTATATCTTTCTAAATAATCATTGATGAGGTACTCTATCAAAGCCCTTTGCAAAATCTAGATAAATAGCATCTAATTGCTCCCATTTATCAATCATTTTAGTAACCTCCTCCATGAATTCTAATAGATTTGTTAAGCACGATCTCCCTCTATTTCTGATTAGATTAAACGTTTCTAAATGTATGACAATGTTTTCTTTGATTAATGATTCTAACAATTTACAGACTATGCTCCTTAAACTCACCGGTCTATCATTTTATGTTTCAGATTTTTTGCACTTTTTTAATAATGGAATCACTTCTGCATCTTTCCAGTCCGTGGAACAATCCATTTTGCAAGTGATTGAAAACATAATATAGGCAATGGTTTTGATAGTTGGTCTCTAGTTTCAAACAGTAATTTTGGATGAATACCATTTTGACCTGGACATTTATCCACTTTCAACCCACTGGAAGAGGGTCAGGGATGAATGTGAAGTAGTTAATTTTTGTTTGCTAAACGGTTGGCCGGATAAGAAGTTAGAAACCAAACGTGAAATGAGTAGGTTGGGATATGTCTACTTAAAACAATGACAGTATACCCACGTACTAATGCAGAGTTTGATATAAAATAAAGGAAAATCGGAAAGAAAGAGAAAAGGATAGACAAAGGAGAGACAAAACAAAGGTACTGAAAAGTCTGTTAGCGTGCAGCTCCATGCAGCCCATGAGGAAGGTTAATGTATTCTCCAGCTCGAATATATGACGATCATGAGAGGAGTAACAACTTGACTTGACCTGACATGACTGACTTGACTTAATCTGACTTGACATGACTTGACATGACTTGACATAACTTGGCATGACTTGACATGACTTGACATGACTTGACATGACTTGACTTGACATGACATGGCTAGACTTGACGTGACATGACTGACTAGACATAATTTGACATGGCATGATTTAACTTAACTTGACGTGACATGATTGAATTAACTTGACATGACGCGACATCAATTGACTTGACATTACATGACTGACTAGAATTGACTTAACTTGACTACATGAAATGACACGATTGACTAGACTTAACTTGACTTGAATTTACATACTTGACATTGCTGATCTTAATCCATCCTCTTCTAACATGAGGTTTAGAGGCCTTCTTTTCTTTACCTGTTATTACTTTACTTGTACTTAATAGTTTTTACAGCACTACGCAGTCAGTCCCATGCCCGCCCCCCCCCCCCCCGTCTTCTTTAGTCGCCTCATACAACAAAGCCTGGCAGCTTACTACTCTTAGTTCCCTGTTCTGCCCTCCATAAAAAAATGGCATCCATATGAATGTTACCTCCGCTAAGTGTAATCAAACGTTCACATGCACTAGACAGTATTCAAAGACCAGAAAGACAACAAAACTGATGGTCACACAATCTTAATGAAGACGTAGAGAAGCGATTTCTGCGGATTGTCTGAAAAGTCGCAGTAAATAAACAGACTAAAACCATCAGGGCCAGTGAACCAGAGCTGCCAAGACCTTTCTACACCTCCACATGGTGATCTTGGATAAAACACTGCAACAGAGCAGACTGGCTAAGGAAAAGGGATCGAAGAGGGAAGGCTAACCTTGTACCCAGACTGGCTTAGGAGAAGGGATCGAAGAGGGAAGGCTAACCTGGTACCCAGACTGGCTAAAGAGAAGGGATCGAAGAGGGAAGGCTAACCTGGTACCCAGACTGGCTAAAGAGAAGGGATCGAAGAGGGAAGGCTAGCCCTGTACCCAGACTGGCTAAGGAGAAGGGATCGAAGAGGGAAGGCTAACCCTGTACCCAGACTGGCTAAGGAGAAGGGATCGAAGAGGGAAGGCTAGCCCTGTACCCAGACTGGCTAAGGAGAAGGGATCGAAGTTGGAAGGCTAGCCCTGTACCCAGACTGGCTAAGGAGAAGGGATCGAAGAGGGAAGGCTAGCCCTGTACCCAGACTGACTAAGGAGAAGGGATCGAAGAGGGAAGGCTAACCCTGTACCCAGACTGGCTAAGGAGAAGGGATCGAAGTTGGAAGGCTAGCCCTGTACCCAGACTGGCTAAGGAGAAGGCATCGAAGAGGAAAGGCTAACCATGTACCCAGACTGGCTAAGGAGAAGGGATCGAAGTTGGAAGGCTAGCCCTGTACCCAGACTGGCTAAGGAGAAGGCATCGAAGAGGAAAGGCTAACCCTGTACCCAGACTGGCTAAGGAGAAGGGATCGAAGTTCGAAGGCTAGCCCTGTACCCAGACTGGCTAAGGAGAAGGCATCGAAGAGGGAAGGCTAACCCTGTACCCAGACTGGCTAAGGAGAAGGGATCGAAGTTGGAAGGCTAGCCCTGTACCCAGACTGGCTAAGGAGAAGGCATCGAAGAGGAAAGGCTAACCCTATACCAAGACTGGCTAAGGAGAAGGGATCGAAGAGGGAAGGCTAACCCTGTACCCAGACTGGCAAAGGAGAAGGGATCGATGAGGGAAGGCTAACCATGTACCCAGACTGGCTAAGGAGAAGGGATCGAGGAGGGAAGGCTAACCCGGTACCCAGACTGGCTAAAGAGAAGGGATCGAAGAGGGAAAGCTAACCCTGTACCCAGACTGGCTAAGAAGAAGGGATCGAAGAGGGAATGCTAACCCTGTACCCAGACTGGCTAAGGAGAAGGGATCGAAGAGGGAAGGCTAACCTTGTACCCAGACTGGCTAAGGAGAAATGATCGAAGAGAATGCTAACCCGGTACTCAAAAATGATTGCTAAATTCAGATGTGTTGGACCAAATGGTGCAAATATAGCAGTCAAGCTGTAAACTATGGCGGAACGAATTCCTTTCTCTAGACAAACATCCTGCTACTTTCAAAGTCCTTTTCATGGCGTGGTAGCGAGAAACTGAGAACGAACGAAGGCGAAGAAGAAGCAATTTAAAAAAGTAACAAAGATGTGACTATTTATATAAATATGCAATGCTTAAACGGAATTTTAAGGACGGCAATATAAATAAGAAAGTATTATTGACATACTAGGATACAGAATAACGGCTAAAATTTAAGAAACATTTATGGAGATTGAAAACAAAAACAATATGTTAACCCAATTTATGCAAATAGCAACCAAAAAAAAAAACAGAATTCATTTTCTTCAACTTGTGAAATTCGACCACGGAGGAATATGCAAAAAAATAAGTAAATAATCACGCAAAAAAATAATTAACTTCAGATTGGAAAAATTGTTCATCTATTCAGATATCAGAATGACAAGTAACAATTTAAAAATAATAGAGCTTTGCGTTTTTCTTAATCGGACACTAAACAAAACAGATGAAAAACATGGCCAGAATTAGCCAAAAACATTTATTTAAAATAAAATGGTAAAACCAGAGCAAAAAATACAAATAAAGATAGCCAGGCAGGCAGTAATGCTGAGCACGTTCCTGCATGTGATAAGATGTTGCAGTGAGGAGGCGTCATGGCTTCTGGTGACGCTGTGCCACTTGAGACCAGCCCGCTACATTTTGATTGACTCGAGAATATGCAACAGATTCGATTAAGGACGGATTTTAAAGAGCATTTCTTCCATGCCGTTGATTCTTAAAGTTGATTTGCCTGTGTATGTACGGTTGAGTGTGCGTGAATGTGTGTACGTGTTGCGAATATGTGTACATGGATCAAATACAGGTACATTCTGTGCTGATTGGTTTCAATCTTAATCGTTGAAATGATCAAGATTATATCGGCCGTGTTGTCTTGTGTCTCTCACAATAATCAAGATTATATCGGATGTGTTGTCTTGTGTCTCTCACCATGATCAAGATTATATCGGCTGTGTTGTCTTGTGTCTCTCACAATGATCAAGATTATATCGGTTGTGTTGTCTTGTGTCTCTCACAATGATCAAGATTATATCGGCTGTGTTGTCTTGTGTCTCTCACAATAATCAAGATTATATCGGCCGTGTTGTCCTGTGTCCCTCACAATAATCAAGATTCTGTCGGCTTTGTCGTCTTGTGTCTCTCACCATGATCAAGATTATATCGGCCGTGTTGTCTTGTGTCTCTCACAATGATCAATATTATATCGGCTGTGTTGTCTTGTGTCTCTCACCATGATCAAGATTATATCGGCCGTGTCGTCTGGTGTCTCTCACAATGATCAAGATTATATCGGCCGTGATGTATTGTGTCTCTTACAATGATCAAGATTATATCGGCTGTGTTGTCTTGTGTCTCTCACCATGATCAAGATTATATCGGCTGTGTTGTCTTGTGTCTCTCACAATGATCAAGATTATATCGGCTGTGTTGTCTTGTCTCTCTCACAATGATCAAGATTATATAGGCTGTGTTGTCTTGTGTCCCTTACAATGACACAGGAGCGGGATGATGGTTTGTTTTATTTTATCCTCACGCCAAACCAAACTTGTACTTTTAAACAACAATACATATGCACATTTATACGGTATAGACATACACATATAGAATGTGTTGATGGGTGTGAATGTTTTTATGAATTGTGGGTGTGTTTTAAGTGTTTGTGGGTGTGAATGTTTTTATGTGTTTGTGAGTGTGAATGTTTTTTTGTGTTGTGGGTGTGAATGTTTTATGTGTTTGTGAGTGTGAATGTTTGTATGTGTTGTGGGTGTGAATGTGTTTATGTGTTGTGGGTGTGTGTGTTTTATGTGTTTGTGGGTGTGAATGTTTGTATGTGTTGTGGGTGTGAATGTTTTAATGTGTTGTGGGTGTGTGTGTTTTATGTGTTTGTGGGTGTGAATGTTTTTATGTGTTGTGGGTGTGTGTGTTTTTATGTGTTGTGGGTGTGAATGTTTGTATGTGTTGTGGGTGTGAATGTTTTTATGTGTTGTGGGTGTGTGTGTTTTATCTGTTTGTGGGTGTGAACATTTGTATGTGTTGGTGAGAATGAATGGTTTTTTGTGTTGTGGGTGTAAATGTTTTATGTGTTTGTGAGTGTGAATGGTTTTATGTGTTGTGGGTGTGTGTGTTTTATGTGTTGGTGGGTGTGAATGTGTTTATGTGTTGTGGGTGTGTGTGTTTTATGTGTTGGTGGGTGTGAATGGTTTTATGTGTTGTGGGTGTGTGTGTTTTATGTGTTGGTGGTTGTGAATGGTTTTATGTGTTGTGGGTGTGTGTGTTTTATGTGTTGGTGGGTGTGAATGGTTTTATGTGTTGTGGGTATGTGTGTTTTATGTGTTGGTGGGTGTGAATGTTTTATGTGTTGGTGGGTGTGAATGTTTTATGTGTTTGTGAGTGTGAATGTTTTATGTGTTGGTGGGTGTGAATGTTTTATGTGGTGGTGGGTGTGAATGTTTTATGTGTTTGTGAGTGTGAATGGTTTTATGTGTTGTGGGTGTGTGTGTTTTATGTGTTTGTGAGTGTGAATGGTTTTATGTGTTGTGGGTGTGTGTGTTTTATGTGTTGGTGGGTGTGCATGGTTTTATGTGTTGTGGGTGTGTGTGTTTTATGTGTTGGTGGGTGTGAAGGGTTTTATGTGTTGTGGGTGTGTGTGTTTTATGTGTTGGTGGGTGTGAATGTTTTTATCTGTTGGTGAGTCTGAATGTTTTTATATGTTGGTGAATGTGAATTTTTGTAATGTGTTGGTGTGGCAGCGTAAAGCGTTTTCACAGTTATTAGCTATCTATTAGCTATCTAGAATGTTACCACATGCACCCACATGATTCACAACCACACACAGCAAATAACATAGCAACCGGCAGGTCATAGATTTACTTTATTAATATCAACAAAACCAACATTTAGTAACCCAAAATCAATACTAAACATGTTACCACAAAAAGGACAACCTGCACATATAACTAAATGAGCATATATTATATATATTATTATAAAATGTTAATTACCGCGGAAGTTTTAAGCATTAGCTTTCGTTAACTCTTTCCAACTACTTACAACCCAGTTGTAGCCGCTTCACTCCCCTCCCCTTATCTTCACACTCAACACACTCTCACAAACTCGTCTTCACGATCGTATTCTGTGCATTCACTCACACTCAGGTCCATTCAGGAAGGTGATCTTCACATTACACGTTCAGATCTCTTCAGGCAGGTGATCTTTACATTACACATTCAATCTGTTCAACGTATACTCACATGTGGTCACAGCTCAATCGATCTGCCTGTACAGATACACCAGAACATGCATCGTTGCCTCTGTGTCCTGCACACACAACACACACATTTCGATCTCTTCTAGTCACAGGGTGTCAAACACACACCTTATAGATGGATTGACCAAGACTCAAAGGCGTATGCTGGTTCAGCCACCCTGCAAATCATCCCATCTCTCACACATTCGTGTGAGCCTACTAACTAGCAGCGACCTATCAATAGCTCTTCCAGTAGGTCGGTGAGCTAAACTCTCATTCCTTTCCAGCCAATCTCCTAGCAAAACTCTCAGTCCTTCTCTTTCCATGGCCAGTCAGTTTGAGTTAAACTTTGCCTAATTTCAATATAGTCTCAAGCAGTATCAAGGCTTTCAAGTGGTCTTCTGTCGGTTGTCTGACTAAGCCATCACTCTAGTTTGAATGTACCTCCAACTAATTGTTAGAATCACTCCGAATTCCTGTAACTCTAAAATGTCACAGCAAGACCTGATGGTCTCTATCTGTCCCTAACCCACAACTACCCAAATCGGAATATCATAGTGGTCAGCTCCTAACCCCTACCTGTGCCAGACACATTCAGATACCGTTGTTCCCAGAGTCGCCGGCCCCATAGCCCCTGCCCTTAACGCACATGCTCCAGCTGGAACTGTTACATTGGTGGGTGTGAATGTTTGTATCTGTTGCGTGTGTGTGAATGTTTTATGTATTGTGTGTGAATGTTTTTATCTGTTGTGTGTAAATGTTTTTATGTGTTGTGAATGTGTATATATTTATGTGTTGTGAACGTGAATGTTTTTATGAATTGTGAGTGTGAACGTTTTATGTGTTGTGAGCGTGAATGTTTTTAATGTGTTGTGTGTTTATGTTTTTATTTGTTATGTGTGTGAATGTTTCTGTTTGTGTTGTGTGTTTATGTTTTTATTTGTTTTGTGGCTATGTGTGTTTTTATATATTTTGCGGTGTGTATGTTTTTATTTGTCTTGTCGGTGTGCAGTTTTCATGTATGTTGTGGGTGTGTATGGTTTTATATTTGTTGGTGTGCGTATATGTCTTTATGTATGTTGTATGTATACTGTTTCACATCTACCGTATTAGAATTCGCTTTGATTGTAAAAATATTCTATTGAAGATAAGCAGGCCAGCAGATGCATAAATTGAACAGCTAAGTGACAGAAACGATCGAAGATAAAAATACATTGACTCAGTTACTTACTCATTTAAAATTGTCTACATCAAGCTAGTTCTGTATTATGTTGCTAATGTTCTGAGTAAGAACGGCTAGACTAAAGATTACAAATTTATTGCGGGTATTATGTGTGAAAAATTCTAAAAGGTTTGGTCTTTCTTGCAGCGAGACGCTATTGCATCCAATAGGTCTGCGGTTCAATTCCAGTTACTTGACTTCCTGTCCTGTTGTTTAGTGTTTATGATTTTCTAATGCTTTAACTATATTTCTTTTTGAAGTAGTTTCCTTTACTTTGTTGGCCGCGTATCTTTGTCGATTTCGGACTTTGATTTTCACTCATTCTTGCAAAGTACAAGAAGGTGAAGGTCGTCGGATAATCTCGCTGTTCAGGATCAACAATTAAAGCTGGGCCAGTCCCATTTGTGCCAAGTGTTACACGCACACTCAATGACGTCAAACGTTCAAGGAAATGCACATTCCCCTTCTAATTTGCCACTCCAGGAGCCTGTGGTCTTACTAAAAAGTGATCAGCCGCAGTTAAAACACAAGCCTCACATTGTAACAACAATGCCATTTATTGCAAATGTTTGGAAAAGTACTTCTTTTAAAAGGTGTCAAATGCGGTAGAGGTAAATGCTTCATATAAATACCAACTTTAAAAAAATCTGTTCCACTGGCTATTAAAACTGTAACAGGGTTATTTGTATCCTTGTTACACGGACCAATAATGCATATGTAGTAAGGTCATCTTAGCTGAATAATTATTTAAGAGTTGAATAATTTACAACAGATATTACACAACTATACGACTTCAACCACAGAAAACATTCAAACTATCGTTAATCAATAAGAAAAACGAATATCATTTATTGGCATGAATGATTGCTACATAATATCAACAAAAGAAAGAGAGCTACTAACATAAAATAATATATTAATTTAACACATATGAGGCAAGCAATTATCTGTTGATGTTGCCTCCGTAAACTAAAATACCCAGATTCTAAATCTATATCTGCAATAACACAATTCATAAACTCTAATACTATCTAGTTACAACTTAGTGGTTTTAGCTAACTCGTTGTTCTCTGCTATTCTTCCGTCCGTCGTCTAGGTTGGGATGAATCTGCCGACCTCCGTCCGGGCTAAGAGAGACTTCGGGATTATATCCTAGGATTCAGAAATAACCCTTTTTCCCAAGAGACTTTGTTCGTAGAAGGGGCACTATTCTTCCATTAGACACCAATGCAATGGTCATGCAGAACAGTCGGACTGTCTTCTAGATCAACCTCAATTCGTGACGAGACTAATCTTCTCACCTGCATGCGATCAGATCTCTGTCTCCTATGGTTTACAGAGTGTCCACCATTCGCACCAAGGTTCTATGTGTATGATGGGATATCCACCACGTAAAATTTGCTCTCTCTCTCTCTTTCTCTCTCTCTCTCTCTTTCTTTCTCTCTCCGAATCTCTCGAATGTCTCTGTGCATTGTCTTTTATAGATTATTTTCGTAGCTCTAGAAACACACATGACAGTGGAGTGGTCCTCCCCAGTTGGCTGGTTAGCCATCACTCTAATTTAGTCCCACCCAATCTAGAATCCTATTGGTTGCAATATCTATATGTCATTGTCACTTTAAATGTGATAGCCTGCCGTTTGAGTTCCTCTCGTCCATCTAGATCCTACCACTAGGGCCTGGTACCAGAATGGCCAATCTGACACCCACCCCCAAAACTAGCCAGGTTTTCCCTCTATCGAGAATATTTACCTCTCACTTCTTGTCAAGCTAGTGTCGCTTCTTGTCGGTCTAGTGTCGCTTCTTGTCGGCCAAGTGTCGCTTCTTATCATGCTAGTGTCGCTTCTTGTCGGCCTAGTGTCACTTCTTGTCGAGCTAGTGTCGCTTCTTGTCGGCCTAGTGTCGCTTCTTGTCGGCATAGTGTCGCTTCTTATCATGCTAGTGTCGCTTCTTGTCGGCCTAGTGTCGCTTCTTGTCGGCCTAGTGTCGCTTCTTGTCGGGGTAGTGTCACTTCTTGTGGGCATGGTGTTGCTTCTTTTCAGGGTAGTGTCGCTTCTTGTCGGCCTAGTGTCGCTTCTTGTCGGCCTAGTGTCGCTTCTTGTCGGCCTAGTGTCGCTTCTTGTCGGGGTAGTGTCGTCTTCTTGTCGGCCTAGTGTCACTTCTTGTCGGCCTAGTGTCGCTTCTTGTCGGCCTAGTGTCGCTTCTTGTCGGGGTAGGGTCACTTCTTGTCGGGGTAGTGTCGCTTCTTGTCGGCCTAGTGTCGTTTCTTTTTAGCTAATGTCGACACCGACGACTGACCCTGAAGTGACCTAGGCTCGCCCACCACCATTCAGGCAACTGTTTGTTCCCAGAGAATACAGCCACCAGCCAAATCTCCCCTTCCCTAGACGTGTATGCTCCATAGGGAACTGGAATTGTCACAAAACGCTTCCGTGTTTTCTTGTCAAATATGTTGTTGTTGTTGAATGCCTAATGAGTAAGTTGATCTTTTGTGATTCACTAAAAGGCTGACAACTACGCCATTAGAAGACGTCCACGCTCTGAAATAATGATAACCTAATCAGAGACGTCAATCCAGAGACCAACCCAGTAGACACTTGCCTCTTCAAGGATTGATCCATCCACCATTTTCATGAACGAATCTACAATAGAAAGCGTGGTTTGTGATCAATTTACTGACTAGAACACTCTCCAGTAAAGCCTCACTTTAACCTTGATACTCAGTGCTTTAACCAAACATAACCGTCATCTTCCATCTATCCCTTAATCTCCAACCTCCAGCAATCTCTGCTCATTCACTTAGGTCACCACTTGTTATTCCCTCACGTCCGCCTCAGAGACGTAATTACCTGCTATTCTCTCGTAGACACGAGCAATACTCACTGGCTACTCCGAGCACGCGCTAGCCCGATATGCACATGTTATCCAGCCAGACACAAGCTGAGCTGAATCTGCTTCATGAATCTTAAACTTGACAGACAACTGAAGACTTCAACGGAACAGACTTATAGCCGGTAAATGGAAGTAAGACAAGACTAGAGAGCAAGAAAGGGGAGGTCATGTTCAGGGGAAAGAATCAAGCCAACATATGTAAAAGTTACATAATGTATTGTTGTGTGGCCTCATGTCCAGCGATTCTCAAAGGATGTGATGGGGAATTGCGTGATTATATACAAAATATTTGAACTTAATCGGACAATTTCGTTATTTATTAATACAAGAAGAACAGACAACAGATTATGTGACCTAGTCGTGTGACAGGAATGTTTCTAGTCACAGGATTACGTGATTTAGTATTGTGACAAAAATTACAATATAGACAAACTTGGCAGAGATAGGCAGACAAAGATCTTCAGACTCAGAACGGGACACTGTAGACTCAAGGCCCACCTTCACAGAATGGGTCTCAGAGACACTGATACGTGCGATTGGGGAGCAGCCAGGCAAACACCAGAACATATTCTGCAAGAATTCCCTCCCTATGCAGACCAAATAGAGGCAGTCTGGGCTGGAGGAGCGATCATGATCGAAAAGCTGTGGGGGACCGGAGAAGACCTGAAACGAACAGTCTCCTTCGTGACCCTCACCGGACTAGAAACACAGCATCAGCTGATCGATGAGAAGAAGTATTGTGACAAGAATGTCCCCAGGTAGAACCACCATTACGTGATTTAGTCACGTGACAAGAATGTCTCCAGGTAGAACCACCATTACGTGATTTAGTCACGTGACAAGAATGTCCCCGGGTAGAACCACCATTACGTGATTTAGTCACGTGACAAGAATGTCCCCAGGTAGAACCACCATTACGTGATTTAGTCACGTGACAAGAATGTCTCCAGGTAGAACCACCATTACGTGATTTAGTCACGTGACAAGAATGTCCCCGGGTAGAACCATCATTACGTGATTTAGTCACGTGACAAGAATGTCTCCAGGTAGAACCATCATTACGCGATTTAGTCACGTGACAAGAATGTCTCCAGGTAGAACCACCATTACGTGATTTAGTCACGTGACAAGAATGTCCCCAGGTGGAACCACCATTACGTGATTTAGTCACGTGGCAAGAATGTCCCCAGGTAGAACCATCATTACGTGATTTAGTCAAGTGAAGAGAATGTCCCCAGGTAGAACCATCATTACGTGATTCAGTCAAGCGACAAGAATGTCCCCAGGTAGAACCATCATAACGTGATTTAGTCAAGTGACAAGAATGTCCCCAGGTAGAACCATCATTACATGATTTAGTCAAGTGACAAGAATGTCCCCAGGTAGAACCATCATTACGTGATTTAGTGAAGTGACAAGAATTTCCCCAGACACAATCATCATTGCATAATTTAGTCAAGTGACAAGAATGTCCCCAGACAGGCCCATCATTACGTGATTTAGTCAAGTGAGAAGGGATGTCCCCAGACACAATCATCATTGCATAATTTAGTCAAGTGACAAGAATGTCCCCAGACAGACCCATCATTACGTGATTTAGTAAAGTGACAAGAATGTCCCCAGGCAGAACCATCATTACGTGATTTAGTCAAGTGACAAGAATGTCCAGAGACAGACCAATGATAATGTGATTTAGTTAAGTGACAAGAATGTCCCAAGGCAGAACCATCATTACGTTATTTAGTCAAGTGACAAGAATGTCCTCAGACAGACCCATCATTACGTGATTTAGTCAAGTGACAAGAATGTCCCCAGGCAGACCAATCCTTGTGTAATTTAGTCACATGACAAGAATGACGCCAGACATACCAATCATTACGTGATTTAGTCCCGTGGCAAGAATGTCACAATGCAGACAAATCATTACATGATTTAGTCACGTGACAAGAATGTCCCCAGACATACGAATCATTACGTGATTTAGTCACGTGACAAGAATGTCTCAAGAATACATCCGTTTCGCTAGCCTACAACAATATATAACCCTGACGCGTGCGTAGAGCATGACCGAACGCTCCATATCCGGCCACGTCCTGTTTCTGTTGTGAAAGAATGCAACCTACAAACGCATTATAACACCAAACACGCTTATTATTCAGACCTCTATTGGAAGGACTAACACCTAGCACTTTACCGGGAGGTCTAGCACCTGGCACTTTACCGGGAGGTCTAGCACCTGGCACTTTACTGGTAGATCGTGCACCTGCCTCTTTACTGGGAGGTCTAGCACCTGGCACTATACCGGGAGGTCTAGCACCTGGCACTTTACCGGGAGGTCTAGCACCTGGCACTTTACCGGGAGGTCTAGCACCTGGCACTTTACCGGGAGGTCTAGCACCTGGCACTTTACTGATAGATCGTGCACCTGCCTATTTACTGGGAGGTCTAGCACCTAGCATTTTACAGTGAGGTATAGCACCTAGTACTCTACTGGGAGATCTAGCAACTAGCATTATACTGGGAGGTCTAGTACCTATCACTTTACTGGGAGGTCTAGTACATATCGCTCGTCTCCCGGGAGGTCTATCACCTATCCCTTTACTGGGTGGTCTATCACCTATCACTCTATAGGGAGGTCTATTACCTAGTACTTTATGGGAGGTCTAGCTCCTAGCACTTTACTTGGAGGTATATCACCTAGCACTCTACTGGCAGGTCTAGCACCTAGCACTTTACTGGGAGGTCTAGCACCTAGCACTTTACTGGGAAGTCTAGTACCTAGCACTTTACTTGGAGGTAAAGCACCTAGCACTTTACTGGGAGGTCTAGCACCTAGCACTTTACTGGGAGGTATATCACCTAGCACTTTACTGGGAGGTCTAGCACCTAGCACTTTACTGGGAGGTATATCACCTAGCACTTTACTGGGAGGTATAGCACCTAGCACTTTACTGGGAATTATAGCACCAAGCACTCTACTGGCAGGTCTAGCACCTAGCACTTTACTTGGAGGTGCGATGGCTAAGCAAGAGGAGGCTGCTGAAGCAGATGTTTGGAAAGATGAGATATCTGTTTTCATGGACATGAACGTGAAACTTCTGTGGGAATTACAAAACAAAAGCTGGCTATGAGCTCTGGCATTTCTTGGAGTCGTTACAACTCCTCTTAATGAGTTCAATGTTAATTTAATTACCATAGAATAGTTGGTTTATGAGCTGTATGGACACGTTCAATCATTACGAACCAATCTTCGACTCCGAGAAAGTCAAATTTATACAGACAGTACCTATCGTTATCCCACACTTGCAAACTACAATAATTGATTTGATTAATTCGATTCATTTGAGAAGACGCTGAAGTCTTTGAATGAAGAATTCAACTCCAGCTTCCAGGATTTTCAAGCACAGGAAACCAATTTTAAAATCATTTCTTCTCCATTTGATGTTGACTTGGAACAAGATCAACCTTCAGACCTGAAGAAGAAAAGCTAACAATGTTTCACTAATTGACTTTTATCAGAAATATTCATCAGAGCACAAGTATCCGAAACTCAAAGCATTTGTTAGGAACAGAATAAAGCTATTTTGAAAGCACTTACAGCTGTTAGCAATTTTTGCGCGTTAAATCTAAATAGAGGGCGAAAAACACGGATTCACATATGAAATACACTTTCCGTTTTGAAACTCAAGGCATTTCCCCGAGCGCTCATCTTCCGAGACACGATAAGGCTTAAACTGCGCATTGAATGCGTCTGATGTGTCTTAAATTGATTGAATGCGTCTGATGTGTCTTAAATTGAATGAATGCGTCTGATGTGTCTAAGAATGTGTATATCTTTAAATCTTAAAATGACATTCTACAGTTTGACGCGCGATATTTTTGTATTTCGCCATGCGGCTCGCGTTCTTGATGAAGTTGCACATCACTGATAGAAATATACAGAAAACAAGGATTTACATAAACACGACAAAGACGATTGGTTAACACTTCTAGCGGTCACATAGTTGACACAGGACAGAAGTTTTACCCCGCTAATGTTGACTAACGTGTATGTTTGAATCTATGCTGCATACAACAACTTCGGACTGGTAATAAATGTTTATAAAACAGAGGTTATGCACCAGCCAACTCCTAGTACCGGATACACACAGCCACAAATTAAAGCAAATGGACAGATCATGTGTGCAAGAACACCTACCTGGGTAGTACACTGTCACGAGCCGTCAATCAGGGCGACGAGGTGGCTTGTAGAATAATGACAGACAATGAAGCCTTCGGTAGAATGCGCGCGACAGTGTGGATGCGCTGTGGCATAGCGCCAAGACCAACCTCAAGGTCTGCCGAGCTGATCATCTTCCAACTCTGCTATACGCATGCGAGAGTTGGACTGTCTATGCGAGAGTTAGACTGTCTATGTGAGAGTTGGACTGTCTATGTGAGAGTTGGACAGTCTATGTGAGAGTTAGACTGTCTGTGTGAGAGTTGGACTGTCTATGTGAGAGTTGGACTGTCTATGTGAGAGTTGGACTGTCTATGTGAGAGTTGGACTGTCTATGTGAGAGTTGGACTGTCTATGCGAGAGTTGGTCTGTCTATCCGAGAGTTGGACTGTCTATACGAGAGTTGGACTGTCTATGTGAGAGTTGGACTGTCTATGCGAGAGTTGGACTGTATATGTGAGAGTTAGACTGTCTATGTGAGAGTTGGACTGTCTATGTGAGAGTTAGACTGTCTATGCAAGAGTTGGACTGTATGTGAGAGTTAGACTGTCTATGCGAGAGTTGGACTGTCTATGCGAGAGTTGGACTGTCTATATGAGAGTTGGACTGTCTATGTGAGAGTTGGACTGTCTATCCGAGAGTTGGACTTTCTATCCGAGAGTTGGACTGTCTATGTAAGAGTTGGACTGTCTATGTGAGAGTTGGACTGTCTATGCGAGAGTTAGACTGTCTATGCGAGAGGTGGACGGTCTATTCGAGAGATACATACTCCGCGTCCGCTGGCAAGACCATGTCCCTGACACTGAAGTCCTGAAACGAGCAGACATGCCAAGCATCCATGCATCGCTGCAGGCGACAGAGCTGAGAAGGGCTGAGCACACCTTGTGTGCATGTCAGACACAAGACTGCCGAAGAGAATTCTGTAAGGTGAGATTAGGGAATGCTATCGAATAGACAGTTGGCCCAAAAAAAGAGATTTAAGGACATCCTGAAGGAAACTCATAAATGATGTCACATAGACGAAGACAAGTGGGAGAGCATGTGCGGAAAATATATCTGTCTGGAGCATGCAGTAAACGTGGGTGTTGCTGAAGGCGAAAATCACCGTTTGCAGACAGTGCAAACCAGAAGTCTGATCCGGAAGTAAAGAGCAGCGAAACCACACTCACAGGCAGCAGAAGACCTACTTTAGTGTGCAAACCATGTAATAGAACATTCCGTGCCAGCATTGGACTGATAAGCCACATGAGGCACAGCAAACACTACACCAAACCATGTAATAGAACCTTCCGTGCCAGCATTGGACTGATAAGCCACATGAGGCACAGCAAACACTACACAAAACCATGTAATAGAACATTCCGTGCCAGCATTGGACTGATAAGCCACATGAGGCACAGCAAACACTACACCAAACCATGTAATAGAACCTTCCGTGCCAGCATTGGACTGATAAGCCACATGAGGCACAGCAAACACTACACCAAACCATGTAATAGAACATTCCGTGCCAGCATTGGACTGATAAGCCACATGAGGCACAGCAAACACTACACCAAACCATGTAATAGAACATTCCGTGCCAGCATTGGACTGATAAGCCACATGAGGCACAGCAAACACTACACCAAACCATGTAATAGAACCTTCCGTGCCAGCATTGGACTGATAAGCCACATGAGGCACAGCAAACACTACACCAAACCATGTAATAGAACATTCCGTGCCAGCATTGGACTGATAAGCCACATGAGGCACAGCAAACACTACACCAAACCATGTAATAGAACCTTCCGTGCCAGCATTGGACTGATAAGCCACATGAGGCACAGCAAACACTACACCAAACCATGTAATAGAACATTCCGTGCCAGCATTGGACTGATAAGCCACATGAGGCACAGCAAACACTACACCAAACCATGTAATAGAACATTCCGTTTAGTAATACACTGCAGCCTAGAGGACCCATACATCCCCACCTCCTCCATTCCTCTTCCCTCCTTCCCCACCCCATACCAATAACCACCTACCAGAAGAAACCCACGGAAGATCAACAACCCAGCACGTAGTTTCGAATAACATATTCTCTTCACTCCGTCACATAACAACTTGTACAGTTTGTATTCAGCCTCAATTAAATTTATTTACTTTTGTATCTCTTGCATTATTGTAACAGTTCCCGCCGGAGCAAGGGGAGTTTAGGATGCCTGAACATGTTAAAGCTTAAAGCTACATGAATGCATGTCAAGGTCACTCACTATCTCAGCAAAGGAGAACAGAGTTGGGTTAAGGAATGTGGACAGGTAGAAACTGACCACTGGCCTTCCGATTTTGGTAGGGGGAGATTGATTGACAGACGAAATTGGCAACGGGGCTTGCTGCGAGAGAATGAGTGACAGGTGTGCAAAGTGTTTCGTTCCAATTGGAATTGAAGATGACCATACCTGAGATCGATTGGTCAAGCTCTGGTCTTGCTTGAGGATATATAGCTCGAGACAAAGTTTAGCTCGACAGGCTGGATGAGAGATGGAGAGTGAGGGGAGAGAGAGTGAGGCTGGAGAGAGAGAGAGACTGAATGTGGATAGAATGTTTAACTCACCGACATAGAGGAGCGATTGATAGACGGTTGGACGAATGTTTAGTGATAGAACAGGATCGCTCAAATAGGTGTGTGAGTTTTGCATTAATAGATAATGTGAAAGTGTGTTTGTAAGCAAGGACACATTGTGAACGAGTTATGTCGAGATCGCCCGCCTGATGGGATTTCAGTGAGGAAGAGTATTTGATAAGGTGTGTTGAAGACGCAGTTAAGGCGATGTGTGTGTGATGTAATTGCAAGGCAATAGAACTGGGTTTTTAGTTAGTTGGGAATTCCATCAATAGCTAATGCTTACAATTCCCGTTTTAGTACAATGTTTAGTTAAGATATGTATTATATTGTGTTTGTAATTTCTCTACTCATTCTATGATATGAGTATGATTTAATAAATATGCCACCTGCTGTTTGATATGTCATTTACTGAGTATGGTCATGATGATGTGGATGAGTGTGAGAATGTTCTAAGTTAGATCACGGCCAAGGCAAACAGTGGGATCTGCTACACGTTATTATTATTTTGGTGCCTGTTGACCACGGATAGTCGTGGTAGATTTATAAATATAGTGCGTGTGTAGCTATAGATCTTGATTTGCATGTTTAACACAAGTGTCGCAGTTAAATATAACTTGTGTGTGTAGTTAGGAATAGAGGAGTAGCTAGTGGTTAGAGTGTTAGAACCATAGACAGCTTTTCCAATCATCTGACTGGTAAGTGTGACATTTTTCTTCCACCCATTGTTGTATTATTGACAAGACTTTGTGCGTACTTGACAGTCTTATAAATTTTTTGGTGGGCCAGACGGGTTTATTCAATATGTCGAGGTTGGACAATGTTAAACAATGTTATTATTGTCTAGCTTTTGGACATTTGTCTATCGGATGCCCTAATATTCTTCGGAATATTAATAGTTTCTGGAGAAGAGGAGGACTGGTTGTCAAAAACAAGCCTTTCATGGCACGAGCTACAGTCAGCGATAAGTGGGAGGACAAAAGTCAACTACAAAACCAGCTAAGAGAACTAACAAGCAGAGTTATTCGGCTGGAAAGACAGGAAAAATATCTCCAATGGAAGCTGCGACAGCTGTTGCAACAGTTTGAAAACGGAGCTTTCAAACCAGCTAGGAAGGAGAGAAGAAATCAAGAAATCACAGGAGTAAACACGGCCCAGTATTTTGGAAGGGGACAGAGTGGTAGGAAAGTGAGTAGGAAGCCCATCCAACTTCCACATTCCGATCCGTGGAGGGACAGAGGTGGAAATCTCAGGACGGACGTGTGTGGACGGCTGGACAGAGGTGGAAAAAAGGGGAGTTTGACCCAGGTGGAGAGGCCAAGTCAAATGAGAGGAGGAGGAATGGTTGGGCAGAAGTTTGAATCGGGCAGATTCTTAGCCCAGAAGAGGCCTTTTGCACGGTTACAGATGGAGAGGCAGGACAGGAGCTATCAAAGAGACTTTAAGCACGAGGTGGAGGAACAGAGTTTCTAAGGAAAACGAAGAAAAGGGAAAGACAGGTTAACCACAGCCAGGACAGCGAACCAGTCATCGAAGCAAAGATGAAAAGATCTCAGTTCGAGATAAGCCAACAGTCAAACGAACAGTGTGAAAAGTCTTTCCCACAAATAGTGAATACAGATGGACGGAAGGCTGAAGTAGCGGACGATGTAAGTGTACGTAACACCACCAGAGAACCGGTGGGTACGAACCAAACAACCGTGAAACAAACAGACCAGACGATGGGCGTTTTACAGGAGGAAATCGCGCAGCAATCAGAGACAGCTGATGGGGCAGCGCATAGTCTGGTTAAAATAAGCAGTAGTGATAAGGAACGGTTGATGCAGTGTTTACTGACGCTAGCCAAAAACATGGAAATCAGAAATGGAATTAGGTAAAGTCGTGTGGAGTACTTACACACATGGGCTATCATGTGAAACTCCAGTTAATGTATGCATTTGCATAAAATTTGTTTCATCTACCGTTATCCTTGGGAAACGGAGATTTGGATAATTAGGGGGTAGGGTATAGAGATGGAGGAATGACCAGATGTTAAAAATTCCTTTGAATTCGTTGTCTGAAGTACACGCCAGACAATGAGCGGACGGTCAGTCTGAAGCGAAGACTGACCGAGATCAAAGGGACATTTCCGACCAGAGAAACGGACAGAACGGACAAGAGACGCAGGATAGCTGGATGCGCCAGGTAATGATTACGCGACGAAGGGTAACACGTGGACGCGATGTTTCGGTCAATATCTGACCAGGTAGCTTTGATGCGGAGAATTTGGGGAAATAGCGGTGAATTAGTTAGATCACAACACTCGGTTTTGATTCCTCGGGACAAAGACTGCACCCGGACTAGTAGGGTTACAGCATGACGTAATTCGACAGGTGGACGATTCGGTTTTTGACTTTTGACGCAGACATAGTTTAGTACCTGATTAAGTTAGAACTTAGTCATAGTTTAGGGACATAGTTTAGTACCTTAGTATCTTTTGAAGGGGGCATTAACAGGTGCTCATCTGTGGGGCACGAGCAGGAGTGAAGGTTGATGGCACTTGGTCATGTTTATATGTGTAAATATTTTGATATTTGGATTTTGACAAGCGTATTACTTGCACTTTAATTGATTGTTGTTGGTTTGTTGAAACATGATTATGTGTCCTGACATAAGTATCAAGGTGGGTGATACTTACGGACTGAAATACTGATATCATGAGTATGCGTGCAAATATTTTGACATTTGTATTTAGTGTTTGGGTTTCGACATTGTATGCAATGCATTTGTCTTGTGTTTTGTTGTTGTTTTTGTTGTTGTTGTTGTTGAATCATCATGTTTACAGGTATTTGATACAGGTTATATAGGTGATCTACAGAGCAGTATATCTCATCCAGACTGTAGGCCTCCGCAAGCACAAGTCACCACGAGTTCCAGAATCACATGTATGTGGAGTCTTTGCAGAGAAGACTACATTGATCAGAAGTTTTAATATTGACTATGACATATGTTGTCAAATATCGTTTTTGTGGGAAACATAAAGAATTTTGCTGTTTTCTTTGAGAGGGGATAGCTGTCAAGAGAGACAATGATAACTAGCCTGAGGATAACCCATGTAAATTCGTGGCCTCACAGGAGTTAGTATGAAGTGAATCGTCGGCCAGGCGTGTAATGAGACCGCCTGAGAAAATTGACCTGAACTGGTCGAGTGTAACAATGAAGGTTCGTGTCTTTAGAGGAAGGCACGGGAAACAGGGCGAGGTATGTTGACCTCAAATGAGTAAGGAGAATTCCTTAAGGTGTTTCTGTTTTGATGAGTTAAAGGTCCCGCAGGGACAGACTTTGGTGTATTTGACTGCAAAACGATGTAAAAGTGGTGGTTTGTGTTGTAAAAACGCCCAGCCACAGTGTTTTTCTTCTGCTTGTATTGATTGTGTATGTATTACAAAAAGTTTATATGTATCAAATGACATGTCTTTTTATGCATGTACGATGTGAGTGTAAACAAGTTGTAAACAGGAGTAGGGTTTACATTTTGGATAGTAGAGACGAAAATGGTGGTCATTTGCCAGATGAAAAAAATGACCATCCATGTTTCGGTCTGTAGTTTAGGGAGGTAATGTAACAGTTCCCGCCGGAGCAAGGGGAGTTTAGGATGCCTGAACATGTTAAAGCTTAAAGCTACATGAATGCATGTCAAGGTCACTCACTATCTCAGCAAAGGAGAACAGAGTTGGGTTAAGGAATGTGGACAGGTAGAAACTGACCACTGGCCTTCCGATTTTGGTAGGGGGAGATTGATTGACAGACGAAATTGGCAACGGGGCTTGCTGCGAGAGAATGAGTGACAGGTGTGCAAAGTGTTTCGTTCCAATTGGAATTGAAGATGACCATACCTGAGATCGATTGGTCAAGCTCTGGTCTTGCTTGAGGATATATAGCTCGAGACAAAGTTTAGCTCGACAGGCTGGATGAGAGATGGATAGTGAGGGGAGAGAGAGTGAGGCTGGAGAGAGAGAGAGACTGAATGTGGATAGAATGTTTAACTCACCGACATAGAGGAGCGATTGATAGACGGTTGGACGAATGTTTAGTGATAGAACAGGATCGCTCAAATAGGTGTGTGAGTTTTGCATTAATAGATAATGTGAAAGTGTGTTTGTAAGCAAGGACACATTGTGAACGAGTTATGTCGAGATCGCCCGCCTGAGGGGATTTCAGTGAGGAAGAGTATTTGATAAGGTGTGTTGAAGACGCAGTTAAGGCGATGTGTGTGTGATGTAATTGCAAGGCAATAGAACTGGGTTTTTAGTTAGTTGGGAATTCCATCAATAGCTAATGCTTACAATTCCCGTTTTAGTACAATGTTTAGTTAAGATATGTATTATATTGTGTTTGTAATTTCTCTACTCATTCTATGATATGAGTATGATTTAATAAATATGCCACCTGCTGTTTGATATGTCATTTACTGAGTATGGTCATGATGATGTGGATGAGTGTGAGAATGTTCTAAGTTAGATCACGGCCAAGGCAAACAGTGGGATCTGCTACATTATGTTTCGGCACTTTTTTCTATACATAACCGTCTTATTTACGTTGACCTGGTATATGTCGTGAAGGTAGTTAACAATAAGGAGTTCTCAAATAAATGTTATATTTTAAATAAGGCTATTAATGTGTTATGTAAATGCTAACAGGCTTCAAATAAAAGCATGCCAAACGGTATTGACTTGACATTGACTTTCAAAATTGAAATATATACATATCTTTACGTCTATTGCTACTGATATCATCAATTTTCTATAAATTGGAAACATTTAGACCATAATAATATCAATTATCTTGACAATACGTATGTCGTGAATGTAACTTAATTGAGATATTGTTGGCACCGGAATTCGTTTAAAATGGAAGGGTAAGAAATAAGGAAATATGACCCCAGGACTCGGAGCCAGAAATTACAAGCTGGCAACACAAGAATCAAGGCAGCCGTTTTTTAAATTAACAGAACATGCCCTATGGGGCTGTGAACTTTTCGCGAAAATCCATACCAGGAGGTTTCGTAAAACACTGTGCAAATGGTGCTATATTTGGCTTCATTAATTTAGCAGTTGCTAGAGGTAGTGTTAAATATGGGTTGGTAATCGCGACATACGAGCCGGCGGATGTCAGCAGTTTGACTGCATGAATGTAATTTCTGGGGCGTTTTCGTTCTTCAGCCCCTTATTGAAATCTTGCATTTGCTAATGCAATATACATTAAAACTATGGTTTTAAACAGGCACATGCATGTGCAAATACACACCAACAAATAAACTGTTGGACACTCGCACAAACAAACACATACAACAGAGGCACTGGATACATACATTAGGGTCATAAGTGAGAGGGATACATGGAGACCTGGAATACAAATTGCCTGTTAGAGTGTATCACTAAGATTAGAAGAAGACAGAGCAATAAATGGAAAGGAAATTTAAGAGTTGGACAAACAATAACCAGTGTGGTCGAGAGGTCGCCTCTCAAAGCGATGAACCCAACAGGCGTGGGTTCAAGCCACAGGTTTCGAACGACCCCTTGTCTCAACCGAGAGGGGGGTGGGAGGGAGGTGGTGGGACGGGGTACATAGGGCCAGCATACTAAATTACCTCCAGTTATCTTGACGTATGTCTTGCCACTGGCCCACGGTAGTTCAGGACGAGAGAGTGAGATCGATGGCCAGCGCAACCTCTTCATCACTATAAGCCAAATACATCGCAAGTCACATCATCAAGACATACCTGCCTAATGGTGCGGCTAACATTGCTTGCGATGGCCAACCAACTAACTAACTAACTAACTAACTATCTAATGACGGTGGAGAGAGCAGCGCAATAAAAAGGAAAGACGTATCAGCCAGAGTATACCACCAAGACAGCTCTGCTATATCAGTCAGAGTATACCACAAAGACAGCTCTGCTATATCAGTCAGAGTATACCACAAAGACAGCTCTGCTATACCAGTCAGATTATACTACAAAGACAGCTCTGCTATATCAGTCAGAGTATACCACAAAGACAGCTCTGCTATATCAGTCAGAGTATACTCCCAAAACACCTCTGCTATATCAGTCAGAGTATCCCACAAAAACAGCTCTGCTAAATCAGTCAGAGTATACGACAAAGACAGCTCTGCTATATCAGTCAGAGTATACCACAAAGACAGCTCTGCTATATCAGTCAGGGTATACCACAAAGACAGCTCTGCTATAACAGTCAGAGTATACTACAAAGACAGCTCTCCTATATCAGTCAGAGTATACCACAAAGACAGCTCTGCTATATCAGTCAGAGTATATCACAAAGACATCTCTGCTATATCTGTCAGAGTATACTCCCAAAACACTTCTGCTATATCAGTCAGAATATACCACAAAGACAGCTCTGCTATATCAGTCAGAGTATACCACAAAGACAGCTCTGCTATATCAGTCAGAGTATACCAAAAAGAGAGCTCTGCTATATCAGTCAGAGTATACAACAAAGACAGCTCTGCTATATCAGCAAGAGTATACTACAAAGACAGCTCTGCTGTATCAGTCAGAGTATACCACAAAGACAGCTCTACTATATCAGTCTGAGTGTACCAAAATAACGGCTCTGCTATATCACTCAGAGTATATCACAAAGACATCTCTGCTATATCAGTCAGAGTATACCACAAAGACAGCTCTGCTATATCAGTCAGAGTATACCACAAAGACAGCTCTGCTATATCAGTCAGAGTATACCACAAAGACAGCTGTCCTATATCAGTCAGATTATACCACAAAGACAGCTCTGCTATATCAGTCAGAGTATACCACAAAGACAGCTCTGCTATATCAGTCATAGTATACCACAAAGACAGCTCTGCTATATCAGTCAGAGTATACTACAAAGACAGCTCTCCTATATCAGTCAGAGTATACCACAAAGACAGCTCTGCTATATCAGTCAGAGTATACCAAAAAGACAGCTTTGCTATATCAGCCAGAGTATACTCCCAAAACACCTCTGCTATATCAGAGTATACCACAAAGACAGCTCTGCTATATCAATCAGTGTATACCACAAAGACAGCTCTGCTATATCAGCCAGAGTATACCACCAAGACAGCTCTGCTATATCAGTCAGAGTATATCACAAAGATAGCTCTGCTATATCAGTCAGAGTATACCAAAAAGACAGCTCTGCTATATCAGTCAGAGTATATCACAAAGATATCTCTGCTATATCAGTCAGAGTATACGACAAAAACAGCTCTGTTATATCAGTCTGAGTATACCACAAAGACAGCTCTGCTATGTCAGTCAGAGTATACCACAAAGAAAGCTCTGCTATATCAGCCAGACTATACCACAAAGACAGCTCTACTATATCAGTCAGAGTATACCACAAAGACAGCTCTGCTATATCAGTAAGATTATACCACAAAGACAGCTCTGCTATATCAGTCAGAGTATACCACAAAGACATCTCTCCTATATCAGTCAGAGTATACCACAAAGACAGCTCTGCTATATCAGTCAGAGTATACCACAAAGACAGCTCTGCTATATCAGTCAGATTATACCACAAAGACAGCCTGCTATATCAGTCAGAGTATACCAAAAAGAGAGCTCTGCTATATCAGTCAAAGTATACCACAAAGACAGCTCTTCTATATCAGTCAGAGTATACCACAAAGACATCTCTGCTATATCAGTCAGAGTATACCAAAAAAACAGCTCTGCTATATCAGCCAGAGTATACTCCCAAAACACCTCTGCTATATCAGAGTATACCACAAAGACAGCTCTGCTATATCAATCAGTGTATACCACAAAGACAGCTCTGCTATATCAGTCAGAGTATACCACAAAGACAGCTGTGCTATATCAGTCAGAGTATACCACAAAGACGGCTCCGCTATATCAGTCAGAGTATACCACAAAGACAGCTCTGCTATATCAGTCAGAGTATACCACAAAGACAGCTCTGCTATATCAGTCAGAGTATACGACAAAGACAGCTCCGCTATATCAGTCAGAGTATACCACAAAGACAGCTCTGCTATATCAGTCATAGTATACCACAAAGACAGCTCTGCTATATCAGTCAGATTATACTACAAAGACAGCTCTCCTATATCAGTCAGAGTATACCACAAAGACAGCTCTGCTATATCAGTCAGAGTATACTCCCAAAACACCTCTGCTTTATCAGTCAGAGTATCCCACAAAGACAGCTCTGCTAAATCAGTCAGAGTATACGACAAAGACAGCTCTGCTATTTCAGTCAGAGCATACCAAAAAGACAGCTCTGCTATATCAGTCAGAGTATTCCACAAAGACAGCTCTGCTATATCAGTCAGAGTATACTACAAAGACAGCTCTCCTATATCAGTCAGAGTATACCACAAAGACAGCTCTGCTATATCAGTCAGAGTATATCACAAAGACATCTCTGCTATATCTGTCAGAGTATACTCACAAAACACCTCTGCTATATCAGTCAGAGTATACCACAAAGACAGCTCTGCTATATCAGTCAGAGTATACTACAAAGACAGCTCTGCTATATCAGTCAGAGTATACCAAAAAGAGAGCTCTGCTATATCAGTCAGAGTATACAACAAAGACAGCTCTGCTATATCAGCAAGAGTATACTACAAAGACAGCTCTGCTGTATCAGTCAGAGTATACCACAAAGACAGCTCTGCTATATCAGTCAGAGTGTACCAAATTAACAGCTCTGCTATATCAGTCAGAGTATACCACCAAAACAGCTCTACTATATCAGTCAGAGTATACCACAAAGACAGCTGTCCTATATCAGTCAGAGTATACCACAAAGACAGCTCTGCTATATCAGCCAGAGTATACCACCAAGACAGCTCTGCTATATCAGTCAGAGTATACCACAAAGACAGCTCTGCTACATCAGTCAGAGTTTACCACAAAGACAGCTCTGCTATATCAGTCTGAGTATACCACAAAGACAGCTCTGCTATTTCAGTCAGAGTATACTACAAAGACAGATCCCCTATATCAGTCAGAGTATACCCCAAAGACAGCTCTGCTATATCAGTCAGAGTATACCACAAAGACAGCTCTGCTATATCAGCCAGAGTATACCACCAAAACAGCTCTGCTATATCACTCACAGTATACCACAGGGCAGCTGTTCTATATCAGTCAGAGTATACCACAAAGACAGCTCTGCTATATCAGTCAGAGTATACCAAAAAGACAGCTCTGCTATATCAGTCAGAGTATACCACAAAGACAGCTCTGCTATATCAGTCAGAGTATACCACAAAAACAGCTCTGCTATATCAGTAAGAGTATACCACAAAGACAGCTCTGCTATATCAGTCAGAGTATATCACAAAGACAGCTCTCCTATATCAGTCAGAGTATACCACAAAGACAGCTCTGCTATATCAGTCAGAGTATACCAAAAAGACAGCTCTGCTATATCAGTCAGATTATACCACAAAGACAGCTCTGCTATATCAGTCAGAGTATACCAAAAAGAGAGCTCTGCTATATCAGTCAAAGTATACCACAAAGACAGCTCTTCTATATCAGTCAGAGTATACCACAAAGACATCTCTGCTATATCAGTCAGAGTATACCAAAAAGACAGCTCTGCTATATCAGCCAGAGTATACTCCCAAAACACCTCTGCTATATCAGAGTATACCACAAAGACAGCTCTGCTATATCAATCAGTGTATACCACAAAGACAGCTCTGCTATATCATTCAGAATATACCACAAAGACAGCTGTGCTATATCAGTCAGAGTATACCACAAAGACGGCTCCGCTATATCAGTCAGAGTATACCACAAAGACAGCTCTGCTATATCAGTCAGAGTATACTACAAAGACAGCTCTCCTATATCAGTCAGAGTATACCACAAAGACAGCTTTGCTATATCAGCCAGAGTATACTCCCAAATCACCTCTCCTATATCAGAGTATACCACAAAGACAGCTCTGCTATATCAATCAGTGTATACCACAAAGACAGCTCTGCTATATCAGCCAGAGTATACCACCAAGACAGCTCTGCTATATCAGTCAGAGTATTTTACAAAGATAGCTCTGCTATATCAGTCATAGTATACCAAAAAGACAGCTCTGCTATATCAGTCAGAGTATATCACAAAAACAGCTCTGTTATATCAGTCTGAGTATACCACAAAGACAGCTCTGCTATATCAGTCAGAGTATACCACCAAAACAGCTCTGCTATATCAGTCAGAGTATACCACAAAGACAGCTCTGCTATATCAGTCAGAGTATACCACAAAGACAGCTCTGCTATATCAGTCAGAGTATACCACAAAGACTGCTCTGCTATATCAGTCAGAGTATACCACAAAGACGGCTCCGCTATATCAGTCAGAGTATACCACAAAGAAAGCTCTGCTATATCAGTCAGAGTATACCACAAAGACAGCTCTGCTATATCAGTCAGAGTATACCACAAAGACAGCTCTGCTATATCAGTCAGAGTATACCACAAAGACATCAAGACAATTGAATCCTAGACTTACATAGCCGACCTCAAGTCTTGCTGAATTCTAAACCAACATGGCCGACTTCAAGTCTTGCTGAATTCTAAACCAACATGGCCGACCTCAAGTCTTGCTGAATTCTAAACCAACATGGCCGACCTCAAGTCTTGCTGAATTCTAAACCAACATGGCCGACCTCAAGTCTTGCTGAATTCTAAACCAACATGGCCGACCTCAAGTCTTGTTAAATTCTAAATGAATAACCAATGAAATTAAGGCATTTAAAATTAAATCTGACAAATCAAATTCACTCACCCGAGACACAAGGTCGCTTATCGGAAAAAAAACAGCGCTTAGAACCTTCAGGAAACGGTGGATCAACTGGTGACGAAGTTTGCAGAAGGAATATAAATACAGTTACACAGTTCGTAGGGAACTGACAAGAGCTCTCTTATATGCTACGAGAAGAGATGAGTAAGGTGAACACGCGTGTAGATATTTTATTGGTTCAATTTGAGTATATAGATATGTTCACACTTGGAGTAATGATTAATTATCTATACCATACATGTGGCATATAGCAACTTAACATGGTTGTTCATTGGACTAGCAACATCATAATGTAAAACTAATCTATACAGAAACAGCCCCTAACAAAGTACACATAAAGCTTTGATAAAGGCTTTTTGTTAAGGGGTCGTGGTAGAGGGGTGAGCTGCAGTTCTCGCGCCATGCTCCAATGTGGGTGTCAAGGAATGAGAATCAGGAGAGTTGTGCCACCTTATTGTTAACTCAGTCTCTGCTATATTTGTTGTGTGTTTCTTGTCCAAGTCTGTGTGCAGTTTGATGTATCTACTGGTGGGTCAGCGACCCAAAGCTGGGTGTCAGTGTCAGGGACAGCGACCCAAAGCTGGGTGTCAGAGACAGCGACCCAAAGCTGGGTGTCAGGGACAGCGACCCAAAGCTGGGTGTCAGAGACAGCGACCCAAAGCTGGGTGTCATTGACAGCGACCCAATGCTAGCTGACAGCGTCAGGTCCAGCGACCCAGCGTTGACAAGGCCCTTCTGCTCCTACATGTGGTAACGGGTCAGACTGGCTAAGGAGAAGGGGTCAAAGAAGGAAGGTCAACCCGGTATTTTAAAATGCCAGATGAAGTCGGATGTGTTGGACCGAAAGGTGTAAATATTGCAGTCTGGCTGTAAATTAGGACACAACATATTCTGTTCTGCGGATAACATCAAAAACATTGAATGATGTGGATGCATGTGGTAACATTCTATATAGAACAACTGCAGTGAAATCCTGGATTCTGTCACATGTGAATGAGTGAGACTGCGTGTGTGTGTGTGTGGGTGTGTGTGGGTGTGACTGAGGGTGTGTGTAGCTTGTTATGTAAGTTCCCAAGGTGCACTATTTTCTTGTGTGTAGCTTGTTATATATGCTCCAGTCTACAAACGGGACAGGAACCTGAGGGACTTGCTGGTCAGTAGTCGCATACATACCAGCCCTCCTAGCCTTCCAGGCACCAGGCCGTGCAAAAAATGCATGTGACGGTGTTACTTGCCCTTGTGTCATCCTTTCTCGCTCCATCACCTTTCCCAAAGCAGAATTCTTCATCAAAGAGGGATTCACATGCAATTCCCGTAACCTCATCTATTCTATCGTCTGCCGTCAGTGTGGTATGACATACATTTGGGGAAACTGGTATGGAACTGCGAGAGCGTTTCCGCCAACACCTCCACGATATCCGCACTGGTCCCCCAATTGCCAGCCACTTCAATGGTCATGAGCACCGGGGTAAGGCTAACGTTAGTGTCACTGGTCTAGTTTCTTGCTTCTCTGACACCGGGGTAAGGCTGACGTTAGTGTCACTGGTCTAGTTTCGTGCTTCTCTGACACCAGGATAAGGCTGACGTTAGTGTCACTGGTCTAGTTTCGTGCTTCTCTGACACCGGGGTAAGGCTGACGTTAGTGTCACTGGTCTAGTTTCGTGCTTCTCTGACACCGGGGTAAGGCTGACGTTAGTGTCACTGGTCTAGTTTCGTGCTTCTCTGACACCAGGGTAAGGCTGACGTTAGAGTCACTGGTCTAGTTTCGTGCTTCTCTGACACCGGGGTAAGGCTGACGTTAGTATCACTGGTCTAGTTTCGTGCTTCTCTGACACCAGGGTAAGGCTGACGTTAGTGTCACTGGTCTAGTTTTGTGCTTCTCTGACACCAGGGTGAGGCTGACGTTAGTGTCACTGGTCTAGTTTCTTGCTTCTCTGACGATAGTCATCGATTCGCCCCTGAGAATAGATTTATCTCCATCATGGGTTGTCTCTAACCGCATGGCATTAATATCTCCCATACCTGTTCTTAAACCCTCACACTGACCCCAATCTATATTTTTGGCTTCTTTTGTCCCCCCCCCCCCCTTCTTCTATCAGTTCTCCCCCCCCCCTCCCTTCTATATTAATCTCATCCCCTCCCGGCTTATATCACCTTCTTTTTGTTCTCCCACCCGGATCAATATTTGGCCGGTTCCATATTTGGCCACCACTGGCTTATCCGGCACATCCCCCCTCAATTCTTACGATCTCCTGGCCACCTTATTTGACTTCTCCACTTCATATTCGGTCAAGCATCTGGTCCAACCGGTCGCTTAGACAGACTGGTCTTCTATCAGATAATTTGACCATTTTTTCCTTATATGTTGATTTGTTAGTTCAGTATTGTTATCCGTGATGAAGGCCTATTGGTCGTAACGTAGGTTTTGTTTTGTGTTCTCGTCTCGGTGCAGTATCTGACCATACCCATTTTTAAATTTTGATTAAACTCAACCGTAATCAACTTTTACAATTTGGTTTTCTTAAATTTTTTCCCCGTTTAATATGCTCCTATGGTGCACTATTTCCTTGTGTGCAGCTTGTTATATAAGTTCCAAAGGTGCACTATTTCCTTGTGTGTAGCTTGTTGTATAGGCTCCTATGGTGCACTATTTCCTTGTGTGTAGCTTGTTATATAGGCTCCTATGGTGCACTATTTCCTTGTGTGTAGCTTGTTATATAGGCTCCTATGCTGCACTATTTCCTTGTGTGTAGCTTGTTATATAGGCTCCTATGGTGCACTATTTCCTTGTGTGTAGCTTGTTATATAAGCTTCCACTGTGCACTATTTCCTTGTGCGTAGCTATTTATATAGGCTCCAATTTCCTTGTGCGTAGCTTGTTATATAGACTCCTATGGTCCACTATTTTCTTGTGCGTAGCTTGTTATATAGGCTCCTATGGTGCACTATTTCCTTTTGTGTAGCTTGTTGTATAGGATCATATGGTGCACTATTTTCGTGTGTGTAGCTTGTTGTAAAGGATCATATGGTGCACTATATCCGTGTGTGTAGCTTGTTGTATAGGCTCCTATGGTGCACTATTTCCTTGTGTGTAGCTTGTTGTATAGGCTCCTATGGTGCACTATTTCCGTGTGTGTAGCTTGTTGTCTAGGCTCCTATGGTGCACTATGTCCTTGTGTGTAGCTTGTTATATAGGATCCTATGGTGCACTATTTCCTTGTGTGTAGCTTGTTGTATAGGCTCCTATGGTGCACTATTTCCGTGTGTGTAGCTTGTTGTAAAGGATCATATGGTGCACTATATCCGTGTGTGTAGCTTGTTGTATAGGCTCCTATGGTGCACTATTTTCGTGTGTGTAGCTTGTTGTAAAGGATCATATGGTGCACTATATCCGTGTGTGTAGCTTGTTGTATAGGCTCCTATGGTGCACTATTTCCTTGTGTGTAGCTTGTTGTATAGGCTCCTATGGTGCACTATTTCCGTGTGTGTAGCTTGTTGTCTAGGCTCCTATGGTGCACTATGTCCTTGTGTGTAGCTTGTTATATAGGATCCTATGGTGCACTATTTCCTTGTGTGTAGCTTGTTGTATAGGATCCCATGGTGCACTATTTCCTTTTTTGTAGCTCGTTGTCTAGGCTCCTATGGTGCACTATTTCCTTGTGCGTAGCTTGTTGAATAGGATCCTATGGTGCACTATTTCCGTGTCACAAAAGACATTATAAGTCCGGCAGCAATGAACCCAAAAACGAGGCAAAAATTCGAGACAACTCCCTTTTAACAGTAATTGAAGGAGCCATGAGTTTACTCCCTTAATATATCCTACTTTCCGCACGAGTGGATAGAAAACAAGGATTACTAGATCAAAGAAAGAGTCCTGGTATTATGTCAGTGTTCTAACGACGAAGCTAACATTGTCCCCGTTTGAAAGATCCATGCCTTTGTGTGCTGTTCCATTCAACTGCGTGATTGATGATGCGAATTATCAAATGACGCGGACCCACGTTCCCTGTTGGAGATAAGAGGTACATTAGAACGGAAGAAAATGAAGCGAAAATACAAAGACGCTGAAGCCGTAAGGAAAAACTACGGAAGCACAAGCGCACAAAAGCATTAGCGAGTAAAAATGAACTGGCAGTGAGTTTCTTTTAATCTTTATTGAAGTCATTTGTCAGTTTGATGTTAATTTAGTGGGATTGTCCGACAGCTGAATGAACTTAACTTAACATCTTTATACTGGTTTAAAAGACTCTACACAATCTATATACAACCAGTTTCTTTGAGGGTGGTTAACCGATATGCATCTTAGTAGACTCAAACATTACTGCAAAGTAGACCTGCAGCCTGTTAGGCGCCAACTATGTTGCTCTTAACATACCATTCAACCATGGCTGTGTTTGCCATGTCCCACATATAGTCGCCTCTAACGACATGTTCTCTGCTGCGCCAGTGGTGCTATTCTTGTCTTGTCATACACGAAGTCCCGGTGAACCACTCCGGAACGTGACACTTGAGTCTGGTTACATCTGAGTTTCTGGTCCTGTTAGGTGGAAGCTAGTAATTTCATGCTTTCTTCATCTAAAACCCCTGATCAATGATTGATAAATCGATCTGTAAATAATACACCTTGTAAACGTAGCAAAAAATTCCCTGCACTTCAACCAGTCCGTGACGGGTGCCACAGCTATGGCTCATAATCCTCTTTTCTGATTCTCTGATTCACCGTGAAGTTGTGTAGATGGTGTAGACAACTGGTCTTGGTTGAGCAAGGAGCTTTTCATTTGGTTATTTTACTCAGTGCCCTTCTCGGCCCTGTACTGCTTTGAGCGAGTCTACTCGGTGCCAACCTCAGCCTTGTACTACTTTGAGCGAGTCTACTCGGTGCCAACCTCAGCCTTGTACTGCTTTGAGCGAGTCTACTTGGTGCCAACCTCAGCCTTGTACTGCTTTGAGCGAGTCTACTCGGTGCCAACCTCGCGCTATTGCAAACTTGAAACATTGCCCAGCTAACGGATCAGGAGCTCCTGGTGTGTCTTGGTTTTCAAACTTGTCTCCATCCCTGTGAGTTTCATCTCAGTGTATGTTGTTATACTGCCAGGCTAATGTCTGAGACTGTATCATATCCATCTAATGGACGTCAGGAGTTGAAAGCAAACCAAGCCGTATTATCCTGGCGTTAACAGCTTGGTTTAGTTTGTTCCTCCGTCTTTATCAATCTTACTTCCGGCCAGCAGTACTAGCATTTTCATTGGCTGTTGGGGTTTTGGTAACAAAGTTGTTGTTTTTTGTTTGGAATTCTATCTCTAGCCAAAAAGCGATGCGAGGAGGTCGCAGACTCATGATAGTATCACATAAGTTCTGAGGCAGTCCCAGACTCAAGATAGCATCATAGAAATTCTGAGGCAGTGCCAAACTCATGATAGCATCACAGACGTTCTGAGGCAGTCCCAGACCGATGATAGCATCACAGAAGTTCCGAGGCAGTCCCCTGATTACATCACATAAGTTCTGAGGCAGTCCCATGATAACATCATAGAAGTTCTGAGGCAGTCCCCTGATAACATCACAGAAGTTCTGAGGCAGTTCCAGACCGATGATAGCATCATAGAAGTTCTGAGGCAGTCCCCTGATAACATCACAGAAGTTCTGAGGCAGTCCCCTGATAACATCACAGAAGTTCTGAAGCAATCCCCTGATAACATCACAGAAGTCTGAGGCAGTCCCATGATAACATCACATAAGTTCTTAGGCAGTCCCCTGATAACATCACAGAAGTTCTGAGGCAGTCTCAGACCGATGATATCATCACAGAAGTTCTGAGGCAGTCCCCTGATAACATAACAGAAGTTCTGAGGCAGTCCCAGACTCATGATAACATAACAGAAGTTCTGAGGCAGTCCCAGACTCATGATAACATAACATACGTTTTTGAGAATGGTGATGACAAATGCGTGAAAACTAGCCAATAATGAAGAATCAGCACTTGCTTCTTAATTGACCCAAACAAAGCATGCATGTTTTTTTTAGGATCAAATTTGAGCTAGTGGCGTCACAAAACAGTCCACTTTTTAATTGGTATCAAACATTCTACGAGAATATACGATAATTTCTGCTAACACTAATTCATGCTGTCTTAGCAATGAATTTCTGCAATCTGTCAACGTTGGTCCCAGACACGAAGAGTAGCATCCAGTTTCTGGAATCTGTCAACATTGGTCCCAGACAAGGAGAATAGCATCCCGTTTCTGGAATCTGTCAACGTTGGACCATAACAAGGAGAGAAGCATCCAGTTTCTGGAATCTGTCAACGTTGGTCCCAGACACGAAGAGTAGCATCCAGTTTCTGGAATCTGTCAACGTTGGTCCCAGACACGAAGAGTAGCATCCAGTTTCTGGAATCTGTCAACGTTGATCCAAGACAATGAGAGTATCTTCCAGTTTCTGGAATCTGTCAACGTTGGTCTATGATAAGGAGAGTAGCATCCAGTTTCTGGAATCTGTCAACGTTTGATCATGACAAGGAGAGAAGCATCCGGTTTCTGGAATCTGGCCCACGTTGGTCCCAGACAAAGAGAGTAGCATCCAGTTGTTACATCAACGCGGCAATATCCATTCTGTCAGACGATGTTATACAACCATGTTATCTAACCTTAACCATAGTTCTAACCTTAACCATAATTCTAACCTTAACCATAATTCTAACCTTAACCATAATTCTAACCTTAACCATAATTCTAACCATAACAATAATTCTAACCTTAACCATAATTCTAACCCTAACCATAAACCTAACACTAATCCTACCCCCAACCTTAAACTCTAAATCTAACAATAACCCTAACCATAAACCTAACCCTTCACAAAACTGAATATAACCATCTTTTCTACACTTCTTTCTTTATCTAAGTATTAACTTATTTATTTAAAATTCAATGATATTGACCTGTCCTCACCTTAACCCAAAATGGAATGCCCCGTTGCTTACAAGGGGAACACATGGAACTCTGTTTGGGGTGAATTTAGACGCAAGTACCCAAGAGTCTTTCAAATCAGCTGTTATGAAAGCGACGTTCTTCAGAGAACATGTTTCAGGATGATGATGATTATGCCTTTCCAGAATGATCTTTAGATCTATCAGATTATGTCCTAGTGGCCTGGCCTCCTCTGCAAATGGAGTGTGTTGGAAGATACGAGGGATGCAAAAAACGACATAAAAAACAAAACAGGCAAAAATAAGTTACGACTGAAGACGGACGATACATAGAGCGATACTGTCAAACTAAATGTCAAAAGTGAGTATTCACACAAACATTGAGGATTGTGTATGCTGATACGCTTTTGCTCCTTACGAACAACAGTTGCTTCCTCACAGAAAGGTTGTTTCAAATCACTGGTCTGCATTTGAAGAGGTGGTGTATGTAGTATTTCGTTTTACATAATCAATTTGCTATTTTCAACCCTCTTTAGTTGTCTAATTGCGACATGCTTGGCAGGTTAAAATTGTCTTTTTCTTTCATTTGCAGGTACGACACAAGGGATGTAGTGTGGTTGTGGTGGTGATGAAGCATTTGGACCACCGTTAGATCTGTCACCCATTCGGGAAGCCTGTATCACTGCAGTTGTAGCGGTAGTTTCTATAGCAACCATGATTCTACTCTCATCTGTGTACACATTGCAGAATTATAGTTATGAGGAAAGAGTCAGAAAACCCGGTCTACGGTGTCTAGAAAAGAGAAGAATTCCAAGATGGTCAGAGGAACGGATAAATTAGACTATACCTTTTTTAAAAAAAATATAATGACCTACAAGAACAATAGGGAACATCAACAAATTAACTAAAGAAAGGTCCAGATTAGATAATAGGAAATATTTTTTTAGCATAGAGTAAGGAATGCTTGGAATGCATTGCCACAGGAAGTAGCGGAGGAAGGAATAATTAAAGTATTTAAGAATAGATTTGATATGCGTAGCTTTGAGAACAAGGAAATGTAGTACAATGTAGCAGAAACTTGCTGGTGTCTGTACCTCCATATGTGTACAAATACCAAACACTTAGCCAGGCCTGTACTTCCACTGGGCTAGGCCTGTACTCCCACTGGGCCAGTCCTGTACTCCCACTTGGCCAGGCCTGAATTTTCCCTTGGCCAGGCCTGCACTCCCACTTAGCCAGGCCTGTACTTTCCCTAGGCCAGGCCTGTTCTCCCACTTAGCCAGGCCTGAACTTCCACTAGTATAAGAGAAAAGGCCGCTAAAATCTTCTTCTGGAAACCTCTGCTTAGATCAATAACCCATTACCCGTGTCTTAATAAGGTACTTTGTAACCTCTGGGCACACGTCACAGTGAAGAGAATGAAAAACGTCCCCATATGTCTTCTTTGATGACGTGCCGGCCGCCCCATGCCAGGCACGCTGACGTCAGCTAATGCTGGACATGTCTTGGCAAGTGTTTTGTCCCCATGGTAGCCAGGTCTGGAAATGCGCCTGTCAGTCAAGATAATCTAACATGCTCTGAGTTTCTTTTTCTTTTAGAATTCAGCAACCACTTGGCTGTGGTTGTTGTTAGTGTTTTTTATATTTTATTTATTCATTTGCTTTTATTTATTTATTTTAATTATTATTTCTTTTTTAGTTGTTCCCGCTGTAGAAATAAATTATTTCATTTGAGGTTGACAGTTGAGGAATTCTTTTATTCAACTACATTCTCTATTTTTTGGCGATTTGATTTAATTCTCTGCAGAAATAATTATCTTTATCAAATTATTTTCCAATAGCGATGGACAAAAACTGTTGACATTGTTTGTGTAGCTGATATTAAATCAAGTTATCTTTATATTGTTTAGTCTTCTGAAAATTGATATGTCCATAAACCAAAAGATTATATCTATTTTATTTAGTATATGTAAAAAAAGTTTTAGACATTTGCAAATATATACCATATGATAATGCTCATAACGAAAATGATTCAGTGCGACGCCTGTTTGCCTGTCGCCTGTAACACGTTTCTGGAACATCTCTCACGAGGGTCCACAATAGTAGGCTAATATTGCCGCATTTAATTTCTCTTGGTACCTTTTCACGAAGGTAGTAATGTCCTGATGTAATCGTTTCCCTTGCTCGTCCCTGACATCATAGCAGCTAGAAGGATAGAGATCCAAGTGATTGTCAGAAGTGTCATTTCTAGAACATGTCGAATCCTAGCCCTTAGTAACGCTAGGGTGGGTTTCTACCTGCCCTGGTCTCGGAAGATCTTTAGTTAACTCACGTTCTTCTTTAAACATCGTTGTCCGGTTCTTCCCTGCTGTTTTCCACACACATTTGTCACCATCCACTGCCTGCGTTCTGCGATGAACGTCAACTGGTCGACATCCTTCAGCTGTTAGAAACCGAATCACCGCTCACTGATCAACTTTGGAAGGATTCCGTATTACACCCTTCATGTTTTCTACGGTCTACTAAGGAAACTATGAACGGGAGGATAATTACATTTTGCAAACTTGACGGTTGGTATGTGCTATATACACCAGAAGTGACGTCATCGTGCGCATCGTACATATGTTCACTTGGTGCAGTTCATTTGAACACGCCTGTCATTGTCAGCCTCAATGTTTCATAGAAAGTGTGTGGTCATTTCTTGGAAAGCATTCCAAGCTAACTTCTCATGAACTGTAAGAATATCATTAAGTCACTGATCTAGGAAGACCTAGCGTATCTGTGGTCTGACAATTACACCTGCCTTGAATTTGGTCTCACCATCTTCTGAAAATTTATCCGAAGGTATAAAAATCATGCACCATTTCGATTCACGGCCCCTACACAATGTTTCATTAGTCCACGTTTGATGTGGAGACGACACAGCAGGATTGTGTGGGATTCTGTTAGTGGTTCGTTAAGTGTTTTATTGTACTCGTTTTAATTGATTGTTGTTGTGAAACCATTGTGTAACCTCATCAAGATGGCAACGACCTTGAGGTCACCACGAATATGTCACTTAAACTTGTAATTGTTTAATGGTGTGTAACGGCTGTTTCATGTTGTTGATGGTGTGTAACGGCTGTTTCATGTTGTTGATGGTGTGTAACGGCTGTTTCATGTTGTTGATGGTGTGTAACGGCTGTTTCATGATGTTGATGGTGTGTAACGGCTGTTTCATGTTGTTGATGGTGTGTAACGGCTGTTTCATGTTGTTGATGTTGTGTAACAGTTGTTGATGTTGTGTAAGTTGTTTCATGTTGTTGATGGTGTGTAACGGCTGTTTCATTTTGTTGGTGGGGTGTAACGGTTGTTTTATGTTGTTGATGGTGTGTAAGTTGTTTCATGTTGTTGATGGTGTGTAAGTTGTTTCATGTTGTTGATTGTGTGTAAGTTGTTTCATGTTGTTGATGGTGTGTAACCGCTGTTTTATGTTGTTGATGATGTGTAACGACTGTTTCTTGTTGTTAATCGTGTGCAACGGCTGTTTCTTGTTGTTGATAGTGTGTAACGGCTGTTTCGTGTTGTTGATGGTATGTAACGGCTGTTTCTTGTTGTTGATAGTGTGTAATGGCTGTTTCATGTTGTTGATGGTGTGTAACGGCTGTTTCTTGTTGTTGATGGTGTGTAACGGCTGTTTCATGTTGTTGATGGGTTGTAACAGTTGTTTAATTTTGTTGTACGTTTCTGTCATGAGGACTTCAAACCAATTTGAAACAGATGGTAAACCGTTACCATTATCCAGCAAACAGCTTTAAGCTCAACTTGGACGAATCAATGAGCAGCTTTCAACTGTCATATGTGTAGTTGATGGGTAATACCACCAGTATCCCCACTATATGGACGCAAGCAATGAGGTTATCTCATTTTTAGATATGGAAGCCGATCTTTCCGCCCAGCATGATACACAGAAACATTCACGTCTGATCAAGAAGGTCCCACTGCTGCATTCTGGACCCAAGCAACAATTTGTTAAATTGTATTATCAGTTCCAAATCTCTCACTTTGTCTTAGTTGGCCCGCACATCTATTTGGGTGGTTGTCTTTGCGCAGGTCCCAGCTCTTGTGCGAGAAATTATGCGCGTTGGGGCTATAAGAAAAAGTGGTACTGTGTCAATTATGTCCTTAAGATGAAGTCAACAGCCTGCCAAAGCAACCTCCTAGTCACAAGCACACAGCGACCGACGACATGCACTGGGTCAAAGAGCAAAAACTTCGATTCCTATGACGGTTTTAAACATGAATGTCAAGGCCACACTCTCCCCTGCACTCACTGACCTGCCCCACAAGGTCCTGTAACTCCTCCCCACTCTCCCCTGCACTCACTGACCTGCTCCACAAGGTCCTGTAACTCCCCCCCACTCTATACTGCACTCACTGACCTGCTCTACAAGGTCCTGTAACTCTTCCCCACTCTCCACTGCACTCACTGACCTACCCCACAAGATCCGGTAACTCCTCTTCACTATCAACCAACAGAACTCTCTTTATCAGTTCTCCGTTCTCCTTTAGTTCAGACATTTCTCCGACTCCCCTGAAGATATATTTGGTGTACAAGTTGTTGTTGTTGTTTGCGAATGTCCATAATGAGTAGGCTAGTCTTGTGTGCGCCCTGAAAAGGGCGTTATGTGGCGGATTGCAGTAGCTTCCCTAACATCCTGAGTGTGCTGGTGAAGGTGAACCTGGGTCCTCCAGCCGGTTGTGCTATGTTTGGCTTCATCTTCATGCAAGTTAAAACTTCAAAGTGACAACACGCAGCCCAGCCACAAGCCTATTTTTATTTCAATATTTGGTGAATAATTCTGTTCCCGTTTGATTGTTGCTATCTACTCCAAGTACAAGTTATCAATGAGTCTGATAGCTGTCTCACCAAGACTCCTGGAGGCATGTAATCAGCTGTTCCTGTTAGAATTTGTTAAAAGTTCTCTCGTTGTCCATGAAGCAGACCCAAAATGCCTTTCGGTTTCTACATATTCGTCAGCCAACATTCTGATACACAGACGGTTTCTCTGGAGCTGCTATTTCTAGGAACACCTATCTGTTGTTCCTTCAATCATCGATATATTTGATCTGTGACTCTTTCGTGCATGACGTTCACGAGAATCTGGAGTGATGCGATTCGTTAAGCTCATGCTTCTATAGTCGCGACGGTTCACTGCTTTTCTTAGGGTGGGGAGAGGGACGCTAGGCAATGACAACTGACGATTTCAGGTTTTCTGTGATGTATCTCGTTGTGCAGGTGTCGTTGCATAGATCCGAGACGGTATCAATGACGAGGCTGGTTAATGTTTTGAGAATGGTATGGTTATTTCGTCAGGACTTGCGGCTGTACCTTGTTTCATAATTTGAACGGTTCCTTCTGCTTCAGTTTTGTGTAATGATGATTGGCATCTTGTCAGTTTTGAGAGACAATGGACTTCCCACTGGAGAGGGTTCAGTCAGTTGTTGCCCTTGGTTTCGCCGCACACGTCTGTAGTCTCCATCTTGACGCATATTATCTGCCCCTGCCTGTAGACCAACACACAAAGCATGCGTCCAGCCGGTTCTTTCTTTTGCAAGTTCCTCTAGTTGTAGGTGTTCATCTCCAGCTTTCAGGTCACGATTGGAAACATTTTTGTAGAGGAGGAAGAGTCTGCCTTTGTTTCGCTTGCCCGTGGTCAGCTATCCGTATATGGTATTTGCCGCACGGCCATTCTGCACACAGGACCAAATCACCGCAAGCGGCGCTGGCGGAGGATCGTAACTAAACTGGAGATCTCTGCACGGTCCAACACGTCGTTGTTTGTCACTCTGTCACTCCATGGAATTCCAAGTATGCGCCCCAGGCAGCGCAGATGGAAAGCATTTAGCCGTTTCGGTGTGAGGCATACATGGTCCATGTTTCGCTGGCATAGAGCAGGGTACTAAGCACACATGATCTGTACACAACAACCTTTGTGAAGATGGTCAGTATGTTGTTTTTCCACACCCTCTGTGAGAGCCTGGCAAGTGCTGATGAGGCCATTCCTACTCGCGTCTTCAGCTCCGCGTCCAGTGAAAGGTTATCGGTGATGATAGATCCGAGGTAGTTAAAGTAATTTACTACTTCCAGATTTTTATCGTTTAAGACAATGTCTGAAGGATCTGCACCCTGAGCCATCACTTTCATCTTTTGTACGCTGATGTTGAGTCCAAACAGATCACATGATTTAGCCAAAATATTAATGAGGATCTGTAATGTAGCTTCCGTGCGGGTGACCAGGGCAGCATCGTCTGCGAAGAGCATATCCTGAATGACAGTTTCCTTTCTCTTACAGTTCGCAGTCTGGTTAGATTGAATAGTCTCCAATCTGACCTAGTATGCAGGAAGACACCTTCTGTGGCAGTTTCAAAATCGTGTTTAAGCACGATGGCAAAGAAAATACCGAGTAGAGTCGGAGCCAGGACACAGCCTTGTTTAACTCCGCTGTTAATGTCGAAGGCCTCAGATTCCTAACCGTCATGCATCACTTCACCTTTCAAGCCCACATGAAAAGACCTAATCATGCTCAGTAGTTTAGGTGGCAGCCAACTTTAGACAATACTTTAAAAAGACCCACTCTGTTTACCAGGTCAAATGCCTTGATGAGGTTAATGAAGGCTAACCATAGTGGTCTTTGTTGTTCTCTGTATTTCTATTGCAGTTGTCTCAGTGTACGCTTGGGTCTTCATCACTATTCAACAGTTGAGTTGTGTCGCCTTTGTTGCCATCGAATATGATTTGTGTGTACTCTGTCCAATGTTCAGACATCTCATTTTGATCCGTTACAACGTCTCCGTATTTACCTTTGATACAACCGGTTCCTATTGTACGATCTTTTTTTGTTAGTAATTCTTGGTATGGTTTCATGCATTCTTCTTGTGTTGTCTTAAATGTGTAGGTCTGCTTGTGCCTTTCGTTTAGCCTGGGTCCAGGACTTCAAAGCATCTCTGCACGTCTGACGTATTTCGTTGTACAGTGTTGTCTATTCGGATTTATTTTCGGAGGTCTTTCTCCGTGACATTTTAATCATGATTTCTTCAATCCTCTACGGTTGGTTTTCTGTGGTTCTTTTCACTGCCAGTAGAGTATGTCCTGTTTGGAGGTTGGCTCGTTAACATTCTCGTTGTATAGTAATCGTGATGGACAGGGCATATTAAAAAGCAGACCTAACTATATCACCAGATAGGGAATGTGTAGGGGGGAACAACGAGTTTGGAGTGCAATAACATCTGGTAGCCAACAGTAGAAACGAAATTATATTTACTGATGACAACGCCTAGCGGTTAGCACATATCTTATATGACATGGGGACGAGGAAAGCTTCAGCTAATCCTCGTCTTAGCGAGAACAGATAACACTCGAGCGCTTCCGATGACATGGGGAGGGGGGGGGGGGCGCCAAAATGGTAGAATATCGTCGAGTATTGTGTGGCACATTGAAACTCAAATTCTAATAATGTTCATTCAATATTTTTATGTTATTCTTTATGTCTCGTGCAAATTTAACTCAAAATAGGTCCAATAAAATGTCTGGGGACCACTAGTCCTACAAGTCCAGTGGCGGCTCGACACTGCTTATCATCATATGTATCTTCTTTTAGCTGCCTGTCCAGGTATCAAAGTATAGATCAAACTCAGTATTTGGTTGATCCTGTTCAGGACGTCCTGAATATATTTGTTTGCAGTGCGGTTTGGCTGCGTTTATAACATTACAACAATTTGCCCACAAAGCTTATAAAACTCATTGGGAATGTCACATACACATGACAACAATGACGTTCATCCATCACATCGTCAGCCGTGTGAACAATCTTTTCTCTTGCTGTGGTCGCTGAAATGGGTGGCATGCGGGGTGAATTTGATTAAAGATAGGAAGAAACTACACCTTCTGTCAACTTTACTCTCTGGTGCTGAGCTACTTTTGGTCAGTGGCAAGACATTATCGAGACGGTTGGAGATAGCACAGGATGCAGATTTTTCCTCGGAGCTTACTTTAGAAGTCGTTCCCATAAACAGGAATCTCGCAATGCTGCGGAGGAGGGAAGCCATCTTTCGTTGTGTGTCTTGTTTCCCCATAACCGCAAGAGTTCGAAGGGAAATGACTCAGCGTGTGATTGATGTGTTGGACATCTCTCCCAGGTCATGTGTTGGACATCTCTCCCATGTACCGTGTTATAGTTCCTTATAGTCACGTATTTATATTTCACACCTAAACTGAAGCTACACACACACACAAGTACACACATACACACACAAACACACACACACAAGTACACACACCCACAAATAGACAAATACACACACACACACACACACACAAGTACACGCCCCCACACATACACATACACAAGTACACACACACCCAAACACACACACATATATACAATCGCACACACACATAAAAGCACACACACGCACATACAAGCACACACACACACGTTTTCAAGCACACACACGTATTCAAGCACACACACGTATACAACCACACAAGCACATACAAGCACAACACACGTATACAAGCACACACACACATACAAGCACACACACACGCATTCAAGCACACACACACGCATTCAAGCACACACACACGTATACAAGCACACACACACACGTATACAAGCACATACACATATACAAGCACTCACACACATATACAAGCACACACACACATATACAAGCACTCACACACATATACAAGCACACACACATATACAAGCACCCACACATATACAAGCACACACACATATACAAGTGCACACACACACACATACAAGCACACACACACATACAAGCACTGACACACATATACAAGCACACACACATATACAAGCACACACACATATACAAGCACACAAACATATACAAGTGCACACACACATATACAAGCATACACACACACATATACAAGCACTGACACACATATACAAGCACACACACATATACAAGCACACACACACATATACAAGCACACACACATATACAAGTGCACACACACACATACACGTACACACACATATACACGCCCACAAACACACATACACAAGCACACACACACACATATATATACAAGCTAACACACATATACAAGCACGCATACAGATACAAGCACACACACACATATAAGTACACACACATAAACAAGCGCACACACATATACAAGCATATACACATATGCAAGCACACACACATGCACAAGCACACACACATATACAAACACACACACATATACATGCACATACACATGTACAAGCACACACACATACACAAGCACACACACAAATACAAGCACACACACGTATACAAGCGCGCTCGCACACCTACACACACACATATACAAGCACACACACATATACAAGCACACACACATATATATACAAGCACGCACACACATAAACAAGCATACACACATTTATACAAGCACACACACATATATACAAGCACCCACACATATATACAAGCACACACACATATACAAGCACATACACACATATACAAGAATACATACATATACAAGCACACACACACACACACACATATACAAGCCCACACACCAGTATACACAAACACACAGATCATGTTATCTTGATAACATACAATTTCTACACTCAGAAGCCATGCAAGCGTTTCTGGTCTCAGTGGAACTTTTATTCCCGTAAATGACAGAAATCAGCAGGGCCGTTTTTTGTTAGAGATTGTAGATTGTTGTTCGGCATTGAACGTTCAATATCTGTGAGGGATCGTAGTCGTGGGACATGTATGCTGGTGGTTGTGAGAGATCGTAGTCGTGGAACATGTATGCTGGTGGTTGTGAGGGATAGTAGTCGTGGGACATGTATGATGGTGGTTGTGAGGGATCGTAGTCGTGGGACATGTATGCTGGTGGTTGTGAGGGATAGTAGTCGTGGGACATGTATGCTGGTGGTTGTGAGGGATAGTAGTCGTGGGACATGTATGCTGGTGGTTGTGAGGGATAATAGTCGTGGGACATGTATGCTGGTGGTTGTGAGGGATCGTAGTCGTGGGACATGTATGCTGGTGGTTGTGAGGGATAGTAGTCGTGGGACATGTATGCTGGTGGTTGTGAGGGATAGTAGTCGTGGGACATGTATGCTGGTGGTTGTGAGGGATCGTAGTCGTGGGACATGTATGCTGGTGGTTGTGAGGGATAGTAGTCGTGGGACATGTATGCTGGTGGTTGTGAGGGATCGTAGTCGTGGAACATGTATGCTGGTGGTTGTGAGGGATCGTAGTCGTGGGACATGTATGCTGGTGGTTGTGAGGGATAGTAGTCGTGGGACATGTATGCTGGTGTCTTCTGGATGCTGCGCACGTCATGAACTATTTACATGACCGGCCCATTTGTTCTTTCAGATTAATATCAGTGATATTGAATAATCAAATTGAAGTTGTAACAAAATTAGAGTCCTCCTGAAGACATGATAAGCGGTGTATATGTGAACGAGACAGACAGAAAGAGAGGGAGAGAGAGATAGAGAGAGAGACAGAGAGAGAGAGAGAGAGGATGGAATGAGACAGGAAGAGAGACAATGATGTTTATGTTATAACTAAGACAAATGATGTATTATCTATCGCTTTCTCCGATCGCGAGTCACCGGTACCCGAAATGCAAGCAAAGAATACAAATACTGAAACCTGCCAGACGTGACGTAATAGGCGACCATGGAGAGTGTGGCATGGGGCAGGCTATACCATCTTGTAGAGTCTATAATTTAGACGAACAAGAAAGACAGGCGTCTAGTGCCTAGGTAGAAGAGCGAACAGGCATGTCGTGATATTGGTAAGAACAAATGATCTAAGGAGAGATGGTACAGAAGTAATTATGCAAATATACAAGAGTCTGATTAGAACACTTTAGGGAAACAAGTACAGGCGGGCTACAATGTGGGGTATATTAGACAGAGCAGATGGGTCAGACTATTTGGGCAGTAAGAAAATAAGTATCAACTTCAGGTTGCAGGTGATATGTGCAGAAATGGGTATAAAGTTTATTGATGTCAAAATAGACAAAAGTAAAATGCTACACAGGAAAGGATTACATCTAAATGAGATGGGACATATAGATGTAGCGATGTATATGTTTAATCACTGTATTAACAATTTAGATTACTAAGCCTTTGAAGTATGAGACTAAAGATAGGCCTACAATATGGTGCTATAGAGGATGCAGTCAACGGGACGAGTTGGGGTCAGGGAAGTGTGAAATCAGTAGTGGAAAAACAAAAATAAAAATGATGAAGCAAAAGCACATATTGGAAGAACAACAAAATAAAAAACTATAATATGAATATGCTAGTATGAGAAGGACAGTAAATAAAAGAGAAATATTGTAACTGTATGTAGAAAAAGAAAACCCAGACATTATAGGTTTAACAGAATCATGGACATATGAGAACATTGCAGATAGTGAACTTCAAATAGAAGGATATACAATGTTAAGGAAAGATAGGGTAGTTGGAGACAAGGCTAAGGAAGGTGGCATTTTGTTATACAGTTCGAATTCAGTTAATATAACTATCAAAGATGATATATCACCTGGCAACAAAAATGAAAGTGTATGGGGAGAAATAGAAAGTAGGGATGAAAAAACAGTGATTGGAGTGTGCTATAGATGTCCATCAAGTCAAAAAGAGGAAGATGAGGAGCTGATTAGTAGCATAGAAAAGGCAAGTGCGGTGAAATTATTATTAATGGGGGATTTAAACTTTCTAGAAATAAAATGGGATATGGCAGAAGCATTTATCGAGTCAAAACCTTTGGTTCAGTGCATAACTGACATTTTTGTTGATTCAACATGTAGAAGCAGCCAACATAGGCAAAAACACGCTCGGCTTAATTTTTACTACAGAGGAAAACATGATTGAAAACGTTACCGTTAGGGAACTGTTTGGCTCAAATTACCATCAGATCACCCGTCGGGATCTTATAGCAAGGAAAGAAATAAACATAACCATAGAATTACTCTAAGGCAGATGTTTAGAAGATGAATGTGACAGCGAGCCAATTAATCTGGAAAGATATTGTCGGGAGAACATATGTTGAACAGAAGGGGGAGAGTTTCAAACCAGTTCTATACATAACTATACAGCTGATGTTCAAGCTCCAGGACAGCTATTCTGGTTGCCACCAAGTAGTCATCTTCACAGACGCATATATCTGTGCTGGACGTTCTTTAGGATGGTAAACTCTCGCTTCTGAGAAGTGAACTGGGTAGGGTAGCTGCTGGAGAGCGAACTATACTCCAGTGGCAGCCATCCCACTGTGGCATGCCTGGAAATGAGAGGGAAGATGGGCTTGCAAGGAGGGGAGGGCAATGTGAACAAGGAGACAGCGAAATCACATACTTGGAGAACAAGAGAGCTGTCTAGGCTGTCAGAAGAGAATAGAACCAATCCAACGATGACCATTACACCCTTGACCGGCAAGGGCAGACTATCATTCTTCGCTTCGGACTGGGCACAATAGACTGAATAAACACATGTACAGGCTTCGTCTATCTGCTTCGCCGCTATGTACATGTGGGACAGGCGAAAAAACTGCCGATCATCTTTTGCATGACTGTCCTCTGAATGGTCAGTTAAGGAGGGTACACTGGTCAAATGATTTGACACTACAATCAAAGCTGTATGGGGCTAAAGAGCAACTACAGTCAACGGTCAAGTTCATCGCGGAAACTGGCCTGATGGTGTAAACATCTATCATGGGATAACAGGAAGAAGAAGAGATCAGAGAGTGGGCATGAAGTACACTGAGTGGTGTGAAGTACTCTGAGTGGTGTGAAGTACTCTGAGTGGTGTGAAGTACACTGAGTGCTGTGAAGTACACTGAGTAGTGTGAAGTATACTGAGTGGTGTGAAGTACTCTGAGTGGTGTGAAGTACTCTGAGTGGTGTGAAGTACACTGAGTGCTGTGAAGTACTCTGAGTGATGTGAAGTACTCTGAGTGGTGTTAAGTACACTGAGTGCTGTGAAGTACACTGAGTAGTGTGAAGTATACTGAGTGGTGTGAAGTACACTGAGTGGTGTGAAGTACACTGAGTGGTATGAAGTACACTGAATGGTATGAAGTACACTGAGTGGTGTGAAGTACACTGAGTGGTGTGAAGTACACTGAGTGGTGTGAAGTACACTGAGTGGTGTGAAGTACACTGAGTGGTATGAAATAAAAAGTGGAGTGCTACAGGGCGTGGTTTTGAGATCAATTTTGTTCTTGATATATATAAACGATTTGGACATTGATATCGACTCCATGATTGCAAAACTCGCTGATGACACACAACTATGTAGGAGTGTTTCATCTAAAGCAGAAGTGGATATTTTGAGATTGGATTAAGATAAAATTAGAGAAGGGTATGTGAGCTGTCAAATGATGTTTAATTTATTTAGAATATTATACAGTCATCCACATGGGTAGATCGAATATGGAACACACTTACATAATGGGCAAGAATAATATTAGAAAGATAGAAAAGGAAAGGGACCTAAGGATTGAAATAGGTCGGGCATACAGGTAAAGCGAGTGAGCAAGTCCAGGTAGCAGTGAAAAAGGCAACTGCAATGTTAGGTATGATAAACATAAATATTCATTATAGGAGCAAGGAAGTGATAGTCAAACTGTATAAATCATTGGTTAGACCTAGATTAGAGTACTGTGTACAGGTGTGGAGTCCTTATCGTAGAGGGGTTATAAACATGCTGGAGAGGGGATATAAACATGCTGACAATTATACAAAGAAGAGCGAGAAAACTGATAGGTGGATCAAGAATTCTAGTTATGAGGAAAGAATCAGCAAAACAACCGGCCTACAGTGTCTAGAAATGAGACGATTTCGAAGTGACAATGCGGGTTTATAAGATAAATGACAAGAAAAGACAAGGTCTGCAATCTGACAATATGACACGATCTACAATCTGACAATATGACACGGTCTACAATCTGACAATATGACACGGTCTACAATCTGACAATATGACACGGTCTACAATCTGACAATATGACACGGTCTACAATCTGACAATATGGTCTACAATCTGACAATATGACACGGTCTTGAAACCGAGCTATTGCAGACTCGAGTGGAGCAATCTAAATATCAATGTCTAAGCTATGCCTACATGAGATCAGCTACCATGTTTCAGCCATGCCTACAGGAGATCAACTACCATGACAGCCATGCCTACAGGAGATCAACTACCATGACAGCCATACCTACAGGAGATCAACTACCATGACAGCCATGATTACAGGAGATCAACTACCATGTTTCAGCCATGCCTACAGGAGATCAACTACCATGTCTCAGCCATGCCTACAGGAGATCAGCTACCATATTTCAGCTATGCCTACAGGAGATCAGTTACCATGTTTCAGCCATGCCTACAGGAGATCAGCTACCCTGTTTCAGCCATTCCTACAGGAGATCAGCTACCATGTTTCTGCCATGCCTACAGAAGATCCGATACCATGTTTCAGCCATGCCTACAGGAGATCAACTACTATGTTTCAGCCATGCCTACAGGAGATCAGCTACCATGTTTCTGCCATGCCTACAGGAGATCAACTACCATGTTTCAGCCATGCCTACAGAAGATCAGCTATCATGTTTCAGCCATGCCTACAGAAGATCAGCTAAGATGTTTCAGCCATGCCTACAGGAGATCAGCTACCATGTCTCAGCCATGCCTACAGGAGATCAGCTACCATGTCAGGAAATGTAAATGAAACTGGTTGTATACAGACTCTGTAGAGTCTTCTAAACCAGTATAAAGACGTTAAGTTTAGTTAAGAAGGGCGAGTAAGTCAAGAATGTATCTTTTGATGCCTTTATGATTCACTCTTTAATTCATGTGTAAGGTTTTGTTTCCAGTGTTTTCTTTCATTCCCAAAAGGCCACCGCAACTTTCGAGACATGTAAATTGAGTGAATTACAAGGGTGCGTGGGGACGGCCCCATTTCACCAGCAGACAAGTTTACTATTCTAGAATATTGAGGGTATTATGTATGAATTTAGGTGGGGGTTGTACCGTGTGTTATATTCAGTGAACGTGCATTTGATAAGCATTAAAAGAGGGTATCTTGTCTTCAAAAGGAGTTATGCCCGTATAGCCACTGTGTCAACTCCATGCAGAGTCGTAACGCAAAAATAGTGGTGAACTAACATCGAGGGGGGACCCAGTGGTCTCGAGGTAATGTGTACGATTTGGATGCTGTTGGTCGTGGGTTCAAATCAGGGTGGAGACCTGCATTTTCTCACATGATAATTCGGTTTAAAATTGCCCTGAAATCTGAGTAGTGAGATCAGACACCCGTGTGCAGTGTCGCGCTCATTAAAAATTACTTGGCATTTAGAAATAAAAAAGAGTAGGCCTAACGGCCGATGCTCGGATAAAATTCAAGTTAAAATAAAAAATCTACTCAAATTATTCTAGAAACTCTAGCCCTACAAATAAAATGTCGCAAAAAGGTAACTTTGTAGTTATAACATCAGGTCTTGGTTATGTGGTCAGCGGATCGACATAGATGGCGTCTGAGAGGCGGTGGGTCTTCCTTGCTCTAATTTACACTTCCCCCACCACCAGTCCCAAAATAGGCGATCGTATATTCCAGGGGCTACTAACTTAACGGGCGGTAACATATACTGCGATTGACCTGCGAATTTTTGCCTGCCAAACAAAAGTATGAAACAAAGAAGGTCACACTTCCCCTCGACGTCTGACGACACAAGGGGACTGAAGATAGACAGAAGATAGATAGACCCGCTTCGACCCTCTAAAGTATCATTCTTGCTTATTTCCCCTGTCCTGGGCACCACGTCAGACATCATATTTCCAATGTTCAACCACTGGAATGATCTGTCATTTCCCCTCAACATGTTAGCCATTCTGCATGTTTCCAGGTTTGGACAGATCATCAAGTGGTCTGGCTTTACTGTTGCTATAAGATGCTTCTCTCTTATTTACTTTCATTCTTGGAACTGTTACTGTTCTACTCATCACTCGAATTACTAGGCCTGTTCAAATGAAACCGGACCAAACTGCAACAAGTGAGTATACGTACGATGCGCTGTATGACGTTACTTGCTGTGCAGCTAGCACATACCAACCGTCAAGTTTGCTAAATTTCATTATCCTCCCTTTCATAGTTTCCTTAGCAGACCGTTGAAAACATGGCGGGTATGATCCGTACAAAGTTGATCAGCGAGTGGTCATTCGGTTTCTAACTGCTGAAGGATGTCGACCAGTTGACATTCATCGCATAATGCATAATGGTGACAAAAGTGTGTCGAATCAACAGTTGAGAACTGGACAAAGATGTTTTATGGAGGACGTGAGTTAACGCAACAATATGCGCCTGACCTGGTCTAGGAAGATCTTTTGTTAACTTCTTTAAACATCATTGTCCAGTTCTCCGCTGTTGTCTCGGTTGCCCTTGTGCTGTTCCATCCATCTGTTCTAACTACTGACTTTAGCTGATGTTCTAGATCTGTTCTAAATACATTACTATCTGTCCGTTGGTTGGTCGACTTTAGACACCCTGTAACTATCCGGCAGTCTCATTTATTACTGTATCAATATGTTTAAGACGTGCAAAGTTTTCCCAAACACCAAACGGTGTACTCAGCTACTGAGAAACACAGGACGGTTGGGGATGTTTGGGGGACAGGCGGGCTAAGCTCCACATGTTGTGCAAGTAAATTTTCGGATTATATTATTTCTGGCATGTAACTTTTGTTTTATTTCTTGGAATTGTATCGCACAGGGCAGCGTGCAATCCAACTTCACATTCATGTATTTGGTGGCCGTGCTGTGTCCCAGCTCTTGTCCTTTCCGTTTGATTCTTGTCATCTGATTGTGTCCCTTTGTTCAACATTCAGTTTGGGGCTCGAAGCTACAACCTTTAGGATGCTAGATCAGCCTTGTATCTATACAACCACACAGAAAGGAATATGAAATGAGTGTTTCTCATGTTTATAAACTGACTAGTCTATATTTCATTGCCTGATACAGCAGCTCCCCTGCCAATCTCCTGATTGTTGATTTGAATCATTTATTGCCTCTACTACGACTCTTACCGGCACATGTGGACGGGCATCCTAACTGGATGTATGCCCTGTGAGCTACCCTCCACCCGGCTCCCATCAGTACACGTGGACTGGCATCCTAACTGGATGTATGCCCTGTGAGCTACCCTCCACCCGGCTCCCATCAGTACACGTGGACTGGCATCCTAACTGGATGTATGCCCTGTGAGCTACGCTCCACGCGGCTCCCATCAGTACACGTGGACTGGCATCCTAACTGGATGTATGCCCTGTGAGCTACGCTCCACCTGGCTCCCATTGGCACAAGTGGACGGGCATCCTAACTAGCTGTATGCCCTGTGAGCTACGCTCCACCCGGCTCTCATCGACACCCTGGACGAACATCTGGATTTATGTACATAAACAAAACATTAAGGTAGTCCTAGAGAAGTTACCGTTATTGCAGATTATTTTAGGAATCACATTTTTCGAGACAGTATCTTCTGTAAGACAAGAGGACCAGTTTCACATTTTACTGTGTTACCTTCCATCAGAGCTAAGTGCCAACTTACAGTTGGGTAGGCTGGAGCGTGTATATTTCTTAACTGTCAAACTAATTTACACGATAATTAGCTAGATATAAAAATAGAGACGACATTAGCTGCCAACATTAAATGAAGCCAGCTTAATCTGTTCATTAGGTGAAGCAGTATATTAGCCGTGCTTGACACAAGCACGTTATGCGGCATTGCTCAACACTGGGAACGCCTTTGATAATGAGTTACTTGCCCGTGATAATGCTTAGCGGGGATTGTTTCTCAATCCCTGGCCGTATTCATCATTCATGTCTCACTGTTCATACCTCACTAGCTGGAGCATCGCTCTACTAGTCTTCATCACTGTTTCTGGAGCTGTCGTTCCTAGTTCTATGCCAATATGGACTGTCTGAGAGTCACAGCAGATTTCAACGCCAGTTTCAAAGTTCCAATGTAACACTGGCATATGTGTCCATGACACTGTATGTGAAATTACATATAGAAAACATAGGATTTCTGGCTTACAGCTTGAATAAGGCAAGCTAAGGCGAGCTGGGACAATGATATATTTTATCACAGGTAGGAGAGGTTAAGTAGATGCCAGCCACGGTGGTGGATTCTCTGGCAATGACGGGACCTTCAGTTATTTTTCAGGGTTTATGTGAAAGTCTACATTATTTAAAACGAGTGAACGGTTGTTAAAGATAGAGTGGGGAGCGATAGCCATCTCTAGACAGATACAGAGAAAGCTACCGACTCGTCAATGTTGTAGTTGCTAGTTGTCGTCATAATTTGGTAGGGGTTAAACATGGCACTGACTGCAAAGGTTAGAGACATAAACAAGGTGGTAGTGGATTCGCCTGACATGGGGATTTGCTGACACGCTGTCACTATTAGATTGACAGATGTGACAGGATAGCCAGTGAAATGAATAGGGCTCGACACATAAAGAAAATGAAAGCCATATAGTGCTGCTTACAGATGCTCTCGCCGTAGTCACAGCGCTACAAAGCCAGTAAAACACTGAGCTTAATGACTTAAGAGCAGCACTCTGCAAACTGTGCCAGCAGTCCGCACCAAAAAGGGTAGTGGTACAGTGGGTCCCATCACACTGCAATGTCAAGGCAACGAGGAGGCAGACAGACTGGCAAAAGAAGGCGCAAGACTACCACAAACAGATACTAGTATGACGTACGAAGAGTCAAAACGGCTTATCAAAGCCAGATACATGACCAAATGGGAAACCGAGCATACTGGTTACACCAAAAACGATGCCTATTACCAGTTGAACAGAAGAGAGCAGGTCATGGTCTTCAGACTTCGCACTGGCCACAATAGACTGAGGTACCACCTATTCAACAAGTTGAAGATAGGGTGTACCGACGAATGCCCGTGCGGTACCGGTAAAATGACCGCTGAACATCTGCTGCAGAACTGCCCGACATACGAGGATCAGAGAGAGCAGATGTGGCCATCACCAGTGGAACTGCAAGACAAGCTCTATGGCAGTGGTGACAGCCTCAGGATGACCGCCGCTTTTTTCGTAAAAATAATGGTTACTATCTGACTGCGTACGAAGAAGAAGAAGAAGAAGAATAGGGCTCTACATGGGGATGAACTTGTGAAACTGACAAGTATTTCAGGCACAATAGTGATTTGAGTGGAACGCTGTTCAACTGAGTGGAGACAGAAGTATCTAGTAATCAGCGGTTATGTTTATTAGGGTGGCGTCTAAGGGGGCCCGTAGAACGAGATTCATTTCAGGCAGAGCGGTCAGGAGGGTATACCGATATGAAAAAGGTATTGTACTCTTGTCTGAAGGAATGAACAGTGAGACTTCTCCAGCGCCACGAGAGAGAGAGAGAAATACAGAGAGAGACAGAGAGAGAGAGAGACAGAGAAAGACAGAGAGAGAGACAGAGAGAGAGAGAGACAGAGAGAGACAGAGAGAGACAGAGAGAGAGGGAGATAGAGAGAGAGACATAGAGAGAGACAGAGAGAGAGAGAGACAGAGAGAGACATAGAGAGAGGGAGAGAGACAGAGAGAGAGAGACAGAGAGAGAGACAGAGAAAGAGAGAGAGAAAACTCACTCGGTTCGGTCGTGGGAAACACGACAGAGTAGTTATAGTGCTCAAAGGTTCACGTCTTGAGTCTGCGGAGAACTACATCAAACTGGCTCGGTTGATGTGTATGTTCGAATCAGCCAAAAGGGGGTCGGCCAGAACCCCCTGACAAGTGTCACGGATGAAGGACACTTCAAGACCGATCTAGCAGACTCACTCGAAGACCGCTTATGTCTGGTTGCACGGAACGTTCAACTTAGATTGGTCAGCGTGGTCGGCTATAGCCCAATTATCGAAGGTGAGGTATACCACAAGCTTCCATATGAAGCACACTCACGAATCTATGTTGAGAAGCTTTTGTTTCACAGCGCAGTTGCGACGATCAGAAGTTTGCAGACTGTCAAAAACCAGCCAGTCAAGCGACGCCGCCGGAGGACGAAGAGTAACTACTAGACCACAAGATAGATAGTTAATCAATGATAGAACAAGTTGCATTTTGTTAGGTAGGTTGTAAAAGAAGAGGATATGTAATAGAAGATGATAAATAATAGAAGATGATAAATAATAGAAGAGGATAAGTAATAGAGGAGGATAAATAATAGAAGATGATAAATAATAGAAGAGGATAAATAATAGAGGAGGATAAATAATAGAAGATGATAAATAATAGAAGAGGATAAATAATAGAAGAGGATACATAATAGAAGAGGATAAATAATAGAGGAGGATAAATAATAGAAGATGATAAATAATAGAAGATGATATGTAATATAACACAGAACTGGGTCATTAGTTCGAGTTTCCCTATAGCTAGTTGACAGATCTGGGTTACTGGTCCATGTTTCCATATAGCTAGTTGACAGATCTGGGTTACTGGTCCATGTTTCCTTATAGCTAGTTGACAGATCTGGGTTACTGGTCCATGTTTCCATATAGCTAGTTGACAGATCTGGGTTACTGGTCCATGTTTCCATATAGCTAGTTGACAGATCTGGGTTACTGGTCCATGTTTCCATATAGCTAGTTGACAGATCTGGGTTACTGGTCCATGTTTCCATATAGCTAGTTGACAGATCTGGGTTACTGGTCCATGTTTCCATATAGCTAGTTGACAGATCTGGGTTACTGGTCCATGTTTCCATATAGCTAGTTGACAGATCTGGGTTACTGGTCCATGTTTCCATATAGCTAGTTGACAGATCTGGGTTACTGGTCCATGTTTCCATATAGCTAGTTGTCAGATCTGGGTTATTGGTCCATGTTTCCATATAGCTAGTTGTCAGATCTGGGTTATTGGTCCATGTTTCCATATAGCTAGTTGTCAGATCTGGGTTATTGGTCCATGTTTTCACCTAGCTAGTTGCTAACATAACTCGATAAAGTAATTCGTAATTTATAGATTAGTTAGAATGTTGTAAACTGATAGATATGCAATACCATGAAAAATTTAGCATTTTTACATTGGAATCATCTTTTAGAATTTACTATGTTTAATATTATGTGAACAGAATAACTGTTTGAACAGAAATATAGACTAGACCTCTCACATACAGATTATATTGTTTGCTGGGACCAAGGAAGGCTGTCACGCTAAGGTTGTACATTAACTAGGCCATTTTAGTATATCAGTTCGGGTCTTTATGAAAACAATCAATCTTCTACTAATAGAATTGCCTGATTTAGGCCCAGAAAACAAGCAATATTATACTAAAAGATTTGCCTGACTTTGGAACAGAAAACAAGCAATATTATACTAAAAGATTTGGCTGACTTTGGCCCAGAAAACAAGCAATGTTATACTAAAAGAATGCCTGACTTTGGCCTAGAAAACAAGCAATATTATAGTAAACCTAGATTTGCCTGACTTTGGACGAGAAAACAAGCAATATTATACTAAAAGAATTGCCTGACTTTGGACCAGAAAACATGACCAATGACCAGTTCGCTGTCTGGCTTTTGTTACGCCATCTTTTCTTGGCAAAGAGTAGCTTGCACAAGTCCTGTCGTCAGCGCTCGTGTGAAATGTGTCCCTCTGATCTGTGTTAGTTAGTTTTCTTTTCATTTGTGCCGTTTAACGTCGTGGGGAGCTTGAGTCGTCTATCCTGCGCCCAGTGCGTTGCGTCGGTCAATGTGAGCCCTTGTCGTTGCACAATCACTCTAATGTCATCTATCCACCTACCTCGCGGCCGCCCCCTTGCCCTGTAGCCAGATCTGTGTACAACACCATTATTTTTCTTGTGTCTAAGTCTAGAATCTTCCGAAGAACAAATTTCAGTTTACTTACAACATTTGGTGACTAACCCACATATACTGTATGCTCCACTTCATTGTCAACCTTTTCTTGTATTTCACTTTCATCAGTATTTTTGTTTCTTCTGTAAATTCATTTTGTGTGAAGCCCAGTTTTCTCTGTTTTATGTGACAACGCGATACGACCCAAGCAATCTGATAATAAACGTCACGTGGTAAAACGATGAGAACCATTTCTGTAAACTGAAGATACTTTCATTAACGGGACTCTCTTCTATTGTTATGTAAATGTCATTATAAATAATCCTTCCTTGTATATATTTTCGCTATTTTCTGCTGAAATCCTCACATAAAGACGAAATTGGTTAATACTGTTTGCTAGCAATGCTCGGTTATTCAAGATAGCACTTGATTGGGTGTAACTTTTTCACTTTTCTGTAGTTTCTGAATCTCCTATCTTCACCTATTTCTTTTTTTTTGTCTCTATGTATCTGTCTATATTTCTTTTCTTTATATACATATCTCTCGCTCTTTCTATGTCTCTCTGTCTCTTTCTTTCTTTCTCTTCCTCTCTTGCTCCCTCTCTCTTTCTTTCTCGCTCTCTCTCTCTCTCTCTCTAAATATATATATATATATATTGTTGATCATCATTTTCTTCTATCCACTTGTATGGGTAGACGTCGTATGAAGGTTATTCAGTTCATGTGTCTGACATGTGTGAAGCTGACTTTTTAAAATTAATACAATGTTATCACCAATCACATCATCTAATGATGGCGGATAAGATTATCATATGCACTACAAGACGTATAAGATTGCATTAGTTTTGATTGTGTGACTGAAACTGATGTTCTGTGTTACACAATCATTATTTTTCTTGATACCTAAAGAAACCTACATCACTCGTATATAGCAATATCAGTTCTAGTTTCTCACTATTTTCACCAATGTAACATCTTGTTTAGTTTTCGCAATTATCATAAATCTAACATGCTGTTTAGTTGTGATAGATTTAATCTTGCCAGACAAATTGTATCTCAGTATAGTTCTTAATTTTGCCAGAATTACGATGCAAGCGTAATTATTACTTTTTAAACATCCAATAGAATAAGGGACAGTATTTTCACCAGAACCTGACTACACACAACGCCAGTAAATACCATGACAGTGCGCGGAATAATCTAGCAAGCACAAAAGCGGAAGACAAGAATCGATGCCATCTTGAAAGTAGGTCCGGCGTAGGAAAATATAGTCTGGGGGGGGGGGGGGGGGGGGGGGGTTTAAATACCAGAAGCAAACAAGGAAAGGGACAGTCACTGACGTCTACTCTGGGGGCAACTCTTCCCCTTCTCTCTCTTCTCATTTCACTCTGTATTGAGATCAAGGTCTAGTAGTTGGAGACTTCATCAGCCACTCGGAGAGATGGGGATATTCGGACAAAGACAACAGAGGTGACGAAGTGGAAGATTGGGAGATAGACACAAATCTCCAACTCATCAATAGGCCGGTGGATAGCCCTAGCTTCTATTCTAGATCATGGCATATACCTGTACTCCAGTTTGGCCTTTTCCACGGTGGATATTCACCACAAAATAGACCGCCAGGTACTAAACCAATTGGCAGGTAGCGATCACAGGCCAATTAGGCTATAAGTTGATATGGAACTAGGCCCACATGAAATAAAACAGCTCCCACGTTGGAACTATAAACGAGCCGACTGGGACAGATTTGCAAGCCTGACAGATGGGCTGTGTGAAACCATCAACACACGGAATAACAACATGAAACACATGGTGGAAAGCTTAAGCAAAGCAATAATACAAGCAGCCACTGAAACCATCCCAAGAGGGGCAAGGAAAAACTACAGGCCCTATTGGAATGATGAATTGCAGAAAGCGGAAGACGAAGTCACAAATGCTAGGAACAGGGCAGAGAGAGAACATTCTATGGAGGCAAATATTGCCCTCAAAGCCACCACGGCGAAATACAAATACACTCTAAACCAAATAACAAGAGAAAGTTGGAAAAAATAAACAGAAAGCCTCAATCTACACAAAGAAGGGAACAAACTTTGAAAGTTAGTCAGAGCCATGAATGACGAAACTCCATCCAACAAACAAATTACCATCAAGCAGGGCGACAACATGCTCACTGGAAAAAATGCAGCAAACACCTTTATAGAACATTATGCCAGAGCTAACCACATTGATGTTCCTACAGATAGGCTAACAGACATTAGTGAAGAACAAAAAGAGCCACGACAACATCAATATGGCACCAGAGGAGCACATGGTGGCAAAACTAACAATGAACGAAATGAAAGAGGCCATGAGAACCTTAAAGAAAAAGAAATCGCCCGGAAAAGATGGGGTAACAAACGAAATGCGGATGGGGCTGGGCCAAATAGCAAAACGAAAGTTACTATCAGTCCTGAACCAAAGCTGGAAAACGGGAATTGTACCGCAGGCCTGGAAAGATGCGGTAATTTTACCAGTACCAAAGAAAGAGAAAGATAGAGCAGATCCAAATGGATACAGGCCTATCAGCCTACTGAGCTGTGTCGGCAAACTGATGGAGCGTATGATAAACACCAGACTGATGTGGCATCTGGAAGATAAGCACATACTAATTCAACAGCAAGCAGGCTTTAGACAGCACAGATCCACTGAGGATCAGATCACTCTCATAGCCCAAGAAATAGAGGTTGCTTATCAGGATAAAAAGCACACAGTAGCGGTTTGGGTGGACCTAGAAAAGGCATTTGACAAGGTTTGGAAATAGGGACTTACAGTCAGGCTACGAAGAAGTGAAGTATGTGGGAAAATGTACAGATGGATCAGTCACTACCTCAAAAACAGAACGGCCAGAGTCCAAGTACAAGGGCAGATGAACAAAAAAGGTGACACTTGAGCAGGGAGTACCCCAAGGGGGAGTACTGTCACCCACACTTTTCCTGATGTATATAAATAACATCACAGAGAATATACCAAGAAGAGTCCACAGCTCCATGTTTGCAAACGATCTGGCTATGTGGACCTCTGAAAAGAACCTCACCATACCAAGTAATCGGATGCAGCAGGCCCTAACATCGTTGGAAGAGTGGGCGAACTCATGGCTGGTCAAAATAAATGAGGAAAAAACAACATGTACGATATTCTCGCTATCAAACAAACCCCAAAAATTCCAAACTAAGTCTTAACGGCAAATATCAAACGACAAAACGACAACCCAAACTACCTGAGAGTCACATTTGATCGGCGCATGACATAGAAAAGTCAGATCGAGAGAAACCGAGTGAGAGCCAGACAAAGAATGGCAATCATGAGGAAACTTGCTGGCACAAGCTGGGGAGTAGACGAAGGCATACTAAAGAAACTGTACACTGGAAGAGTGAGACCAGTTCTCGAGTATGGCATTGCGGCATGGACAACAGCAACGAAGGCGAACTTCGATAAAGTTAACAAACTTCAAAACCAAGCCATGAGAGTAATAACAGGAGGCATGAAGTCAACGCCAATTGTAGAACTGGAAAAGATTACAAATCTGCAATCCATGACCCAGAAGAGACTGCAGGGCCCAGCAGCAAGCGGAAAAACTCAGAAGACTGACTGACCATTCAATGCATAAGAGACTAAATAACTTTTGAAGTGGGAAACTAAAGCAGAGAAACTTTGCAGAAATAGCCAAAGCAAAGATGAGCGAAGACCCTATGAACGCATTAACAACAACAAAGCCCATCCCTACTGTACACAAACCTACCTGGAGGCAGCATATATTTCCAGAGGTGGTAGAAAACATACAAGGTATTGGAAACAAAAAACAGCCAGACTGAAAAAGAAAGAAGAGATACAACCCTGAGGTACAAAACGAAAAACTACCCAAGCATGGACTGGACCCATGCATACACCGACGGTTCTGTAACAAACACAACACAGAACGGAAGGGCAGGGGTATTCCTGAGCCTTCCAAATGGTAGAAAAATAGCACGGTCAGTGGCAACTGGAAAATACTCAAACAATTTCAGAGCGGAGGCAGAGGCACTGAGGGCTGCAGTAGAAGAAATGGTGTCAAGGAAGAGAAATGAAAGCCATATAGTCCTGCTTACAGATGCCCTGGTTGTAGTCACAGCACTAAAAAGCCAGAAAAATACTGAACTTAATTACTTAAGAGCAGTACTCTGTCAACTATGCCAGCAGTCCGCACCAAAAAGAGTAGTGATACAGTTGGTCCCATCCCACTGTAACATCCAAGGCAACGAGAAGGCAGACGGACTGGCAAAAGAAGGTGCAAGACTACCACAACCAGAACCTAGTGTGACATACGAAGAGTCAAAAAGGCTTATTAGAGCTAGATACATGACCAAATGGAAAACAGAACATACTGGCTACAAAACAAACGATGCCTATTACCAGTTGAACAGAAGAGAGCAGGTCGTTGTCTTCAGACTTCGCACTGGCCACAACAGACTGAGGTACCACCTATTCAACAAATTAAAGATAGGTGGCACTGACGATTGCACGTGCGGTACTGGGAAAATGACCGCTGAACATCTGCTGCAAAACTGCCCGACATACGAGGATTAGAGAAAGCAGATGTGGCCATCACCAGTGACAACACTAGACAAGCTCTATGGCAGTGTCGACAGCCTCAGGATGACCGCTGCTTTTTTCGAAAAAATACAAGTTTACGTCTGACAGCGTACGAAGAAGAAGAAGAAGACTGTTTCATTTGACTCTGTTCTATAGTCACACTCTTGCTCAACTTTCACACTCGCCCTAATGATGAGACACGTCCATTGCACTTTGGTTGAGCTGGCTTCTGAGCGAGCACAAACCTAGCATAGGCACATACAGAAGTACACATACATCCAAGCACTTAGTATCGCCCAAATTGACTACTGTCTAGGGTGGTATAGGCGCGCTTCCGCCAGTAGAAACTAGTGAGACAAACACGTAGAAGAAAAATAAAAGAAAGGGACAGTCAGAGAGAAAATGACGAGACGGTGAACGTTAGTTGTAGCCAAGAACAGACTCAATCCAACGATATTTAGACATACAGTAGTTGACAATAGAATTGCATCCTCTGTTCACCTACACAAGAAAGAGTACAGCCCTTTTTCAAGATTTAGATCGGCTAGGAGATATAATTTCGCTAGGTTATTTGCAACCAGCGACAGTACGTGGCCAACCTTCACTATGTTATAGTCATCGTAGATATGACTGAAGCAGCCTAGATGTTTTATATCCGCCACACAGATCTACAGTCATCGTAGATCTGACAGAAGCAGCCTATATGTTTTATATTCACCACACAGATCTACAGTCATCGTAGATCTGACAGAAGCAACCTAGATGTTTTATATCCACCACACAGATCTACAGTCATCGTAGATAAACAGAGCCAATGACGTTTACCTGGGTTAAACAACATATTTACCAAATGTGTCAATACACAAAAGATTCGTCACAAAATTACACCAGGCCAAGTTCAAAGAGAATACTAATGACAATAAATTTAGGTTTAGCTGTAGTTAGAGTTTTAAGTCATTTATATCAATTGCAAAGGAGTGTGTAATACGCGGTGAATGATAGAAGGTAGAGTGGAAGAGACAGTGTAACGTGTAGGAATGATGAATGTGTTTTTTTTTATTGTTTTGAAAATAGTATCCTTAGTTTGTTGAAGTGAGTTTTAGTTGAAGACTGTAGAAGTATAGAGTAGAGGTTTCTGTGAGCCAAAAGTGGAGAGGAGAGGAGAGGCTTTGGTGAGCCAGAAGTGGAGAGTAGAAGAGAGGCTTCAGTGAGCCAGAAGTGGAGAGGAGAGGCTTTAGTGAGCCAGAAGTGGAGAGGAGAGGCTTTAGTGAGCCAGAAGTGGAGAGGAGAGGAGAGGCTTTAGTGAGCCAGAAGTGGAGTGGAGAGGCTTTAGGGAGCCAGAAGTGGAGAGGAGAGGAGAGGCTTTAGTGAGGCAGAAGTGGAAAGGAGAGGAGAGGCTTTAGTGAGTCAGAAGTGGAGAGGAGAGGCTTTAGTGAGCCAGAAGTGGAGAGGAAAGGAGAGGCTTTAGTGAGCCAGAAGTGGAGAGGAGAGGCTTTAGTGAGTCAGAAGTGGAGAGGAGAGGAGAGGCTTTAGTGAGCCAGAAGTGGAGAGGAGAGGAGAGGCTTTAGTGAGTCAGAAGTGGAGAGGAGAGGCTTTAGTGAGCCAGAAGTGGAGAGGAGAGGAGAAGCTTCAGTGAGCCAGAAGTGGAGAGTAGAGGAGAGACTTCAGTGAGCCAGAAGTGGAGAGTAGAGGAGAGTCTTCAGCGAGTCAGAAGTGGAGAGTAGAGGAGAGACTTCAGTGAGCCAGAAGTGGAGAGTAGAGGAGAGACTTCAGTGAGCCAGAAGTGGAGAGTAGAGGAGAGACTTCAGTGAGCCAGAAGTGGAGAGTAGAGGAGATACTTCACTGATCCAGAAGTGGAGAGTAGAGGAGAGACTTCAGTGAGCCAGAAGTGGAGAGTAGAGGAGAGATTTCAGTGAGGCAGAAGTGGAGAGTAGAGGAGAGACTTCAGTGAGTCAGAAGTGGAGAGTAGAGGAGAGACTTCAGTGAGCCAGAAGTGGAGAGTAGAGGCTTCAGTGAGCCGGAAGTGGAGAGTAGAGCAGAGGCTTCAGTGAGCCAGAAGTGGAGAGTAGAGGAGAGACTTCAGTAAGCCAGAAGTGGAGAGTAGAGGAGAGTCTTCAGCGAGTCAGAAGTGGAGAGTAGAGGAGAGACTTCAGTGAGCCAGAAGTGGAGAGTAGAGGAGAGACTTCAGTGAGCCAAAAGTAGAGAGCCCCGTTCCGTCTGCTGTTTAGTTATCGCTATTACCATCAATGTAACATGTTGTTTACATCAATATTTTGAGCAGCATAGAATATAATACAAGAAAATAATGTACTATGTGACATTTATGATCATCTTATCCAGACAATATTAGTCAATCTTTGTAGCAGCTACGTTTAATGCAAAATTACGTGGAAAACATAACTCGGCTGGTCCTTATGATGTGGCTTTCTACAAATCTTTATTTGCTTATACATCATTTACAATTCATATGTGTAATAATTCAACAATTCCTCTTTTAAAATGTCAACGAACGAACCACCGATTTTAGGACACAGTGACCTGGGTTAAACTTAAAATTGTCTCTTTAAAAACGTCATCAATTGGGTTCATATCGAATTCTATAACTAATATCATGTTTCGTCTATCTTCATTATTCATGAGAATGCAGGTCTAAAGAGCTATCACTCTTTACTTTATTGTAAAATTGACACTGTGTTTCTATGAAAAATGTTGAGTTTGTCACTCATAATGTCATATCAAAACATTGGTAGACACTTTTAGATGCATTGGATAAAGTTAGTTATTTTATCATAAACGGACATGTAATGTCGTTTTAACAGCGCAATGCATGCTCTTTTTAATAAAGATAATCCAGTTTAAATAATAGTTTGCTAAATATTTGCGGCCAACAGTTTCTACTATTTAACATTAGGTAACAAATGGCGACTTATACCTTTGCCAAGCCTAGGTTTGTCATGAATTATGGGATGTTAAAGGGAGAAACTAAATTAAGACTGTGATATAATCGTTTCTCGTTTTGAGAAAGCGAGAAGTTTCCCTGGAGTGGATATAGGAAGCGACCACGATCTTGTTATGATGACTATACGTCTGTAATTGAAGGGAGTCGGAAAGAAGGATGTGACCAGGCTAAAGTTTGACCTGGACAAACTAAAAGACCAAACAATCATCGAAGTGTTCCAATCAAGGGTAGGTGGGAGATTTGCTCCACTGTTGGATCTCAGAGAGGGACTGGATACCGATACAGTCTCTAAACGCAGATCTCATAGATACAGCAAAAGAAATCCTGGGATGCCACCAAACAAAAAAGAAGCCATGGGTGACCAAAGAAATTATAGACATTTGGGATGAAGGTCACTGAAAAATCAAAATCACCCACCGGAGGAGGTCGGCAGATATAAAGAGGTCAAGAAAGCCATACAACAAAAGATGAGAGAGGCGAAAGAAGTGTGGATATGTGAGCAATGCGCAAACATCGAAGAGAGACTAAACAGAAATGATGCTAAAGGAGCATACAAGGTTGTCAAAGAACTGGTAACACCAAGACAAGGCAGAGACGTCATGATCCAGGATAAAAGCGGCAAGGGCCTTATTGAAGATGATGACGTACTGGCACGATAGACAGAGTACTGTTCCGAGTTAAACATCTATGAGAGACGAAACGAACCTGAGAAAACAATATCTCCAACATCAACACATATAGAGGATAACCAACTGATCACGAAGGAAGAGGTAACTGCAGCGGTAAAGACATTGAGAAGAGGGAAGGCGGCCGGCGTTGACAATATACCAGCAGAGCTCTTACAATCAGGTGGGGAGGTAGTGGTGGAAGACCTGACACACATCTGCAACAAAATGTGGGCGACAGGAAACTGGCCGGACATGAACAAAATTTATGGTAATACTGTTACATAAGTCTGGAAACCTAAAGCTGTGCCAAAATTACAGAATAATAAGCCTCATTAGCCACCCTAGCAAGGTCATGCTTAGATTAATCCTTGACAGATTGAAACCCCAAGCAGAGAACATTATTGCAGAGGAGCAAGCAGGGATCAGACAGGGAAGAATCACTACAGAACAGATATTTAATTTAAGGCTCCTAAGCGAGAAATATCTAGAACAGCAGAAAAACGGAATCATGTGTTTGTTGATTATAAGAAGGCGTTTAATAGGGTATGGCATAAAGCGCTATGGGCAACCATGAGGATGTATAAAATCAACGAAAATATTATAAAGGTCCTTGAACACCTGTATGACAAGGCGTCCAGCGCAGTTCTTGTGAATGGGAGGCGAGGGGATTGGTTTCGCACATCATTTGGTGTGAGACAGGGGTGTACACTCTCTCCAACTCTTTTCAATATATTCCTTGAAGGAATTATGAGTGAGGCACTTGGAGGTCACGTTGGTACTGTCAAGATAGGGGGCCGAACGATTACCAACCTTCGTTTTGCAGATGATATCGACGGTTCAGAAGCAGAACTCCAGGTATGGGTCAGAAGACTCGATGAAACAAATCTTGACTATGGTATGGAGATAAACGCTGGAAAGACAAAATTAATAATCAAAAACGCCACGGGCTTCAACAGCAGGATAAAAGCTAACGGTCAGAAACTCGAAGTGGTTAACCGTTTTAAATATCCTGGGTCGATTGTCAGTGATGAAGGATCAAAATGTGAGATGTTGGCCAGAATAGCACAGACAATAGCGGCGCTTGCACGGCTTAACAAAATCTGGCAAGATAAACGGTTAGCACTATGCACGAAAATCAGATTAATGCGTACACTAGCCCTGTCAATATTCATCTATGTTTGTGAGACATAGACAGTTACAGCTGACCTGCAACGAAGGATACAGGCCTTGGAGATGAGATGTTTCCGGAGACTTGTAAACGTCACGTATAAAGATCGAGTTACAAATGAGGAAATACGAGATAGAATTAGAACAGCAATAGGGCCTTTCGAAGACCTCTTGGCAACTGTCAAAAGAAGGGAACTCGCTTGGTACGGTCACATATCGAGATCAAATGGTCTTGCAAATACGATCATTTAAGGTACAAGGCAGACGATGAAGAGGACGGCCCAAAAAGAGGTGGGAGGACAACATAAAAGAATGGACCAAACTCCGACCAGAAGAGCCACAGGCAGAGGTCGCTGACAGATAAGGGTGGCTTGGTGTTGTGAGGATGTCTTTATGAGTGTCCAAACGACCTCACCGGTTACGTGATGACCTTACCTGACCTGATCTGATATTTTCGCTGTGAAAGATGTAAATGTCTTTGAGGATTTGGAGGCTGCTCTGTGATCTAGAGTTCATTCTCTGCATCAAAGGTTGTGTCTGTTTCTGAATCACAAGAATGTATTGCATTTGTATATTCCTGCTATCTTTTCCACAATAAAAACAAACAAATAATTATTGCACATAAGGTCGAATAGGTTGGCAGTAGCAAGGGGACTCTTAGCAAGCTGTTTGCGACAGGTTCAATGAGTCACAGCTGGTCAAAACAGGGTCAATGAGTCACAGCTGGTCAAGAGTTGACACTAGCAAATGAATAAGCTGCGTACGGCAATGTCAGCGAGTCAAAGCTGGTCAAGACAGGCTAAACGAGTAAGAGCTGGTCAAGACAGGCTCAACGAGTCAGAGCTGGTCAAGACAGGTTCAAAGAGTCAGAGCTGGCCAAGACAGGCTCAACGAGTCAGAGCTGGTCAAGACAGGCTCAACGAGTCAGAGCTGGTCAAGACAGGCTCGACGAGTCAGAGCTGGCCAAGACAGGCTCAACGAGTCAGAGCTGGTCAAGACAGTCTCAGCGAGTCAGAGCTGGTCAAGACAGGCTCGACGAGTCAGAGCTGGTGAAAACAGGCTCGACGAGTCAGAGCTGGTCGAGACAGTCTCAGCGAGTCAGAGCTGGTCAAGACAGACTCGACGAGTCAGAGCTGGGGAAAACAGGCTCGACGAGTCCGAGCTGGTCAAGACAGGCTCAACGAGTCAGAGCTGGTCAAGGCAGGCTCAACAAGTCAGAGCTGGTCAAGACAGGCTCAACGAGTCAGAGCTGGTCAAGACAGGCTCAACCAGTCAGAGCTGGTCAAGACAGGCTCAACCAGTCAGAGTTGTTCAAGACAGGCTCAACCAGTCAGAGCTGGTCGAGACCCATTACACCTCCGAGTGCGGTTTGGCGGATAGTTGGAGTTATTGTTCTTGAATGCTCACAATCAGTATGTTTGCTCTTGTGTGTGCCCTGAAAAGGTCAGGTAACAATTTGCAGCAGCTTCTCTCACCTCCCCCACACGCTGATGATGGTGGATACTGAGGAGCTAGTTCTGACTTCACCTGCCTGGCGCTCACTACTAAAGGTATCACGTCGATCCACGTCTGATTAGACAGACTGCCTTGAAAACAACCTGTATCCAGAACAAGCTACATGGAATAGAGATGTGGTGTTGGTCACTGACGTGAACTCCTGGTCAGTGCCCAACCGGACTAGCGTCTTAAACCCCGGCCTGATTGAGTGCCCGATGGGACTAGCGTCTTAAACCCCGGCCTGATTGAGTGCCCGACCGGACTAGCGTCTTAACCCCGGGCCTGATTGAGTGCCCGACCGGACTAGCGTCTTAACCCCCGGCCTGATTGAGTGCCCGACCGGACTAGCGTCTTAACCCAGGGCCTGATTGAGTGCCCGAGCGGACTAGCGTCTTAACCCCTGGCCTGATTGAGTGCCCGATCGGACTAGCGTCTTACCCCCCCCCCCCCCCCCCCCCCGCCTGGCTGAGTGGATAGGGATCAAAGAGGTAAGTCAAACCTGGTTCAAGCAATGACGTGCTGGAACCGGTTGCTTCTGGAAAGACACGTTGTAAGCTAAGAAACTCTGCAACATAACGTCCTTATCAGTACGAAGTCAGAAAAAGTAGAAGAAGAAAGAGAAAAATAAAAAAGTAGGAGACAAAAAGAATAAGAAGAATAAGAAAAAGCAGATTCCAAATATTTCAATTTTACAGCTGAGCTCATATCTAGTTTGATTAGTTGCCGGTTCAAAGCGGTCTCTAGAGTTATTAAGGGCCACATCATGATTGCAATGTCTTTGCTCCAGATGTGTCCTGTCTGACAACGGTCTCCAAATGGGATTCAAATGTCAATCGTTCGGTGCCCAAGTTTTAAGAATGTTGGTCTAGAATGTTCTATAATTAATCAAAACTCCGAAAATAAAAATATGTTTTGAGATAAAACGTCATCTATCTATTGATGTCAATATGGAGACAAAGATAACCGTGAGAGGTTGGATATCACGCGTTTCACGTAAAGTTATCTGGTATGTTCAACAGCAGATACACGCACTGGTCTACCCAGCTTACTAACTGTTTAGGACGACAAAACAGCGAGGAAGCAAACTGGTCACCCCGGTTCATTCCTCCAGTAGCAAAAGTTAGCTTAGTAGTACTTGCAGTAGGTGTCCTACCAGTGGTAGTAGTTGTAGTGGTAATAGTAATAGGAGAAGTAGTTGTAGCAGTAGTAGAGGAGGTGGTGGTAGTTGTAGTGGTGGTGGTAGTAGTAGTAGTATTAGCAGTAGTAGAAGTAGTTGTGGTGACACTAGTATTAGTAGTGGAAGTATTAATAGTAGTAGTAGTAGCAGATTTAGTAGAATTAAATGTAGTATTACACACAAACAATGTTAGTAGTAGTAGTAGAGGAGGTGGTGGTAGTAGTAGTAGTATCAGCAGTTGTTGTAATATCACTAATGATATGTGAAGTAGATACAGGGGCTGTAGCCGCAGTTGTATTTGAATAAGTAATTCAAGTGGAAGCAGTGTTAGCAAAAGTCATAAATGAAGTGGTTTCACTATTACCAGAAGTCATAGATGCAGTGGTAGCAGGGTTAGCAGAAGTCATTGATGAAGTGGTAGCAGGGTTAGCAGAAGTCATAGATGAAGTGGTTTCACTATTACCAGAAGTCATAGATGCAGTGGTAGCAGGGTTAGCAGAAGTCATTGATGAAGTGGTAGCAGGGTTAGCAGAAGTCATAGATGAAGTGGTTTCACTATTACCAGAAGTCATAGATGCAGTGGTAGCAGGGTTAGCAGAAGTCATAGATGCAGTGGTAGTAGGGTTAGCAGAAGTCATAGATGCAGTGGTAGCAGTGTTAGCAGAAGTCATAGATGAAGTGGTAGCAGGGTTAGCAGAAGTCATAGATGAAGTGGTAGCAGTATTAGCAGAAGTCATAGATGAAGTGGTAGCAGGGTTAGCAGAAGTCATAGATAAAGTGATTTCACTATTACCAGAAGTCATAGATGCAGTGGTAGCAGGGTTATCAGAAGTCATAGATGCAGTGGTAGCAGGGTTATCAGAAGTCATAGATGCAGTGGTAGCAGGGTTAGCAGAAGTCATAGATGCAGTGGTAGTAGGGTTAGCAAAAGTCATAGATGAAGTGGTAGCAGTGTTAGCAGAAGTCATAGATGAAGTTGTTTCAAGGTTAGCAGAAGTCATAGATGCAGTGGTAGCATGGTTAGCAGAAGTCATAGATGAAGTGGATTCAGGGTTGGCAGAAGTCATAGATGAAGTGGTAGCAGGGTTAGCAGAAGTCATAGATGCAGTGGTAGCAGGGTTAGCAGAAGTCATTGATGAAGTGGTAGCAGGGTTAGCAGAAGTCATAGATGAAGTGGTTTCACTATTACCAGAAGTCATAGATGCAGTGGTAGCAGGGTTAGCAGAAGTCATTGATGAAGTGGTAGCAGGGTTAGCAGAAGTCATAGATGAAGTGGTTTCACTATTACCAGAAGTCATAGATGCAGTGGTAGCAGGGTTAGCAGAAGTCATAGATGCAGTGGTAGTAGGGTTAGCAGAAGTCATAGATGCAGTGGTAGCAGTGTTAGCAGAAGTCATAGATGAAGTGGTAGCAGGGTTAGCAGAAGTCATAGATGAAGTGGTAGCAGTATTAGCAGAAGTCATAGATGAAGTGGTAGCAGGGTTAGCAGAAGTCATAGATAAAGTGATTTCACTATTACCAGAAGTCATAGATGCAGTGGTAGCAGGGTTATCAGAAGTCATAGATGCAGTGGTAGCAGGGTTATCAGAAGTCATAGATGCAGTGGTAGCAGGGTTAGCAGAAGTCATAGATGCAGTGGTAGTAGGGTTAGCAAAAGTCATAGATGAAGTGGTAGCAGTGTTAGCAGAAGTCATAGATGAAGTTGTTTCAAGGTTAGCAGAAGTCATAGATGCAGTGGTAGCATGGTTAGCAGAAGTCATAGATGAAGTGGATTCAGGGTTGGCAGAAGTCATAGATGAAGTGGTAGCAGGGTTAGCAGAAGTCATAGATGAAGTGTTAGCAGGGTTAGCAGAAGTCATAGATGAAGTGGTATCAGGGTTAGCAGAAGTCATAGATGAAGTGGTATCAGGGTTAGCAGAAGTCATAGATGAAGTGGTAGCACGGTTAGCAGAAGTCATAGATGAAGTGGTATCAGGGTTAGCAGAAGTCATAGATGAAGTGGTAGCAGGGTTAGCAGAAGTCATATATGAAGTGGTAGCAGTATTAGCAGAAGTCATAGATGAAGTGGTAGCAGGGTTAGCAGAAGTCATAGATAAAGTGATTTCACTATTACCAGAAGTCATAGATGCAGTGGTAGCAGGGTTATTAGAAGTCATAGATGCAGTGGTAGCAAGGTTATCAGAAGTCATAGATGCAGTGGTAGCAGGGTTAGCAGAAGTCATAGATGCAGTGGTAGTAGGGTTAGCAAAAGTCATAGATGAAGTGGTAGCAGTGTTAGCAAAAGTCATAGATGAAGTTGTTTTAAGGTTAGCAGAAGTCATAGATGCAGTGGTAGCATGGTTAGCAGAAGTCATAGATGAAGTGGATTCAGGGTTGGCAGAAGTCATAGATGAAGTGGTAGCAGGGTTAGCAGAAGTCATAGATGAAGTGGTAGCAGGGTTAGCAGAAGTCATAGATGAAGTAGTAGCAGGGTTAGCAGAAGTCATAGATGAAGTGTTAGCAGGGTTAGCAGAAGTCATAGATGAAGTGGTATCAGGGTTAGCAGAAGTCATAGATGAAGTGGTATCAGGGTTAGCAGAAGTCATAGATGAAGTGTTAGCAGGGTTATCAGAAGTCATAGATGAAGTGGTATCAGGGTTAGCAGAAGTCATAGATGAAGTGGTATCAGGGTTAGCAGAAGTCATAGATGAAATGGTATCAGGGTTAGCAGAAGTCATAGATGAAGTGGTAGCACGGTTAGCAGAAGTCATAGATGAAGTGGTATCAGGGTTAGCAGAAGTCATAGATGAAGGGGTAGCAGGGTTAGCAGAAGTCATAGATGAAGTGGTAGCAGTATTAGCAGAAGTCATAGATGAAGTGGTAGCAGGGTTAGCAGAAGTCATAGATAAAGTGATTTCACTATTACCAGAAGTCATAGATGCAGTGGTAGCAGGGTTATCAGAAGTCATAGATGCAGTGGTAGCAGGGTTATCAGAAGTCATAAATGCAGTGGTAGCAGGGTTAGCAGAAGTCATAGATGAAGTGGTAGCAGTATTAGCAGAAGTCATAGATGAAGTGGTAGCAGTATTAGCAGAAGTCATAGATGAAATGGATTCAGGGTTGGCAGAAGTCATAGATGAAGTGTTAGCAGGGTTAGCAGAAGTCATAGATGAAGTGGTAGCAGGGTTAGCAGAAGTCATAGATGAAGTAGTAGCAGGGTTAGCAGAAGTCATAGATGAAGTGTTAGCAGGGTTAGCAGAAGTCATAGATGAAGTGGTATCAGGGTTAGCAGAAGTCATAGATGAAGTGGTATCAGGGTTAGCAGACGTCATAGATGAAGTGTTAGCAGGGTTAGCAGAAGTCATAGATGAAGTGGTATCAGGGTTAGCAGAAGTCATAGATGAAGTGGTATCAGGGTTAGCAGAAGTCATAGATGAAGTGGTAGCACGGTTAGCAGAAGTCATAGATGAAGTGGTATCAGGGTTAGCAGAAGTCATAGATAAAGTATCAGCAGGGTTAGCAGAAGTCTTAGATGCAGTGGCAGCAGGGTAAGCAGAAGTCATAGATGAAGTGGCAGCAGGGTTAGCAGAAGTCATAGATGAAGTGGTATCAGGGTTAGCAGAAGTCATAGATGAAGTGGTATCAGGGTTAGCAGAAGTCATAGATGAAGTGGTAGCACGGTTAGCAGAAGTCATAGATGAAGTGGTATCAGAAGTCATAGATAAAGTATCAGCAGGGTTAGCAGAAGTCATAGATGAAGTTGTTTCAGGGTTAGCAGAAGTCATAGATGCAGTGGTAGCATGGTTAGCAGAAGTCATAGATGAAGTAGTTTCAGGGTTTGCAGAAGTCATAAATTCAGTGGTAGCAGGGTAAGCAGAAGTCATAGATAAAGTATCAGCAGGGTTAGCAGAAGTCTTAGATGCAGTGGCAGCAGGGTAAGCAGAAGTCATAGATGAAGTGGCAGCAGGGTTAGCAGAAGTCTTAGATGAAGGACCAATAGTATGAAGATATTAACATGTTTGATATATTCAGTGTAAGCGTTAGAATGATTGTCAGTGTCTTGTGAGGAGATCAGTGACCTAAATCAGTGTTTTGCTGTCTCTAACTGTACACTAGGTAATTGCTTACAACTAGATGAACTGATGAACTTTAATCATTCATAATCAGCAAGCAAACATCACTACTATGAGACACACATTGATGCACACACGACTGATGTTAGATGAACTGAACCGAAATGCAACAGAAACAACTTCTGATAGACGATACACAAATGGCTAAACTAACCACCACCGTTAGAACACACACACACATGATTACACTAACCACCGCTGACAGAACACACATAAATGGCTACACTATCCACCACTGACAGAACACACATAAATGGCTACACTAACCACCAGTGATAGAACACACACACATGGCTACACTAACCACCAGTGACAGAACAAACACAAATGGCTATACTAACCACCACTGACAGAACAAACACACATGGCTACACTAACCACCAGTGACAGAACAAACACACATGGCTACACTAACCACCAGTGATAGAACACACACACATGGCTACACTAACCACCAGTGACAGAACAAACACACATGGCTACACTAACCACCAGTGACAGAACAAACACACATGGCTACACTAACCACCAGTGACAGAACAAACACAAATGGCTACACTAACCATCACGGCTAGAAGACGCAACAATTCCTACAGAAACTAGCACTGTTATTAACAATTCCACGCTATGGCGCAGGCTATCTTTAAGCAGCAATCTTCATTTGGTACCCATTATTCCCAGCGAGCGAAACAGAGAACAAAGAAAGCGCAATGAAAAATGATAATTGATATTTATGTCAGTCGTTATTTCAGTGAAAAATGAAATGGTATTTGATATTTATGTCAGTCGTTATTTCAGTGAAAAATGAAATGGTATTTGATATTTATGTCAGTTATTATTTCAGTGAAAAATGAAATGATATTGGATATTTATGTCAGTTATTATTTCAGTGAAAAATTAAATGATATGTGATAATATATGTCAGTTATTATTGCTGTGAAAAATGAAATGATATTTCATATTTATGTCAGTTAATATTGATGTGAAAAATGAAATGATATTTGATATCTGTGTCAGTTATTATTGCAGATTAAAATGAAAAGATATTTGATATTTATGTCAGTTAGGCAGGTCAGGTCATCCCGTAACCGGTGAGGTCGTTGGGGCACACATGAAGACATCCTCACAACCCCACGCCACCCCTCTCTGTCAGATGCCGCTGCCTGTGACTCTTCTGGTCGGAGACTGGTCCATTCTTTTATGTTGTCCTCCCACCTCTTTTTAGGCCGGCCTCTTCGTCGTCTGCCATGCACCTTTCTGTGGAGGATTGTATTTTTCAAGACCCTTTGATCTCGATATGTGACCGTACCAAGTGAGTTCCCTTCTTTTGACAGGTTCCAAGAGGTCTTCACACGCATAGAGGAATATTGACAGGACCAGTGTACGCATTAATCTGATTTTCGTGCTTAGTGCTAACCGTTTATCTTGCCAGATTTTGTTAAGCCGTGCAAGCGCCGCTATTGTCTGTGCTATTCTGGCCAACACCTCACATTTTGATCCTTCATCACTAACAATCGACACAAGATATTTAAAACGGTCAACCACTTCGAGTTCCTGACCGTTAGCTTTTACCCTGCTGTTGAAACCAGTGGCGTTGTTAGTCATTAATTGTGTCTTTCCAGCATTTATCTCCATACCATAGTCAAGAGCTGTTATTGTCAGTTATTATTGCAGTGAAAAAGGAAAGGATATTTGATAGTTATGTCATTTATTATCGCAATTAAAGATAGTAATGATGCGCTGTGATTACACACCAGTTGTCAATGAAGAAGACAACCTATTTACCTCACATCACTTGCATATAGACATTTCTCAAAAACCATTTTCGTCAAATATGTATCCCAACCATTTACCTATACTGACACCCCACTTGAAACAACATGAAAGGCACACTGCCTTTTATTCTATAACTCAACTCTAAAATGGTTGGCCAATTAGGACTCGCAATCCCTTGGTTTAACTAGACGCCGAAATAGCGGGCCAGGAGAACCTAGTAATGCAATCCGGTCACACTCGCTCCAGGTTCACATCCTGGAAGCGTTTTTCCAACCAAGCTTCAGAAGTCTTTCATCAATCATACGTCTAAGGAATAACAGAATAATGAACGCAATAGATTGCTTGCTAGCCCAAGTGGGTTAATGTTCATAGCTCACTAGTGAAGTTAATTATCTTTTCAAGAAAAGAGCTTTCGTTTCAGATCTATGGGGATCAATTCACAATTTTTATAAACCGTCCAAAAATGCTCTATACATATATTTCTAGTCTCTCTTCTCATGTGTCTGAAGTATTTATCATCCATTCGTTATATTTCTGTTTAGTAATCTTTTTAGTGTTTAAGTTAATATCGTCAACATTGAAGGCATGTGGTGATGTATTCAGACCTGTCATCGTGTATTCATTTTATGTTTGCACTGAGACAGTTGACTGTGCAAAATAGGTTCAAGATCTTCTACCTTATATGAGAACTGGGCAGGTCAATGAGTACAGCTCTCATCTGTTTTATTTGTTTGTCTTTGTTTACTTAGATATGTCTTGTCCGTGTTGAGACATTTATCTACGTCTTCTTTGTTGTTTTGCATTTCGTCTGTTTTGATGTTCAGGTCCCTGGATGACAGTTGCTGGGGGGGGGGGGGGGGGGGGGGAAGGGGCGTTCTTCAAGGCTCTCAAACAACTCTATGTGAAGATTTGTCTCCGCGAGCCAGAGACCAGAACGCAATTGCTGAATCATTCTACATTCTTATAAGACACGTTTGACTTTGAGTTCGCCTAAGCCTTTTTAAGCTCTCAGTTTATTATTCTTGAGGGCTTGTAGAACGGACAGTGTGTCTTACAGAATATGTCCTGCTGGCATTGGTGTGTCATGTTGTCTATTGTTTATGTAGCCATGATAAGTACGTGCGGTTCAGCAGAACAGTTTTAACATCATCTCTCTCTTTATGATCTAGTGGTTGTGTGTTCTTTACCCGAATACACAACATATATTCATGCGCCCAAATTATTTATTGCTCTGTTTGCTGATCTACCAGTATATACCTGGATCCATGCTTCTCTGTGGTATTGTTCTACGATCATGTTCCGGTTTTACTTTAGCGAGCATTTTGCTTTCCCATGTGCAGGGGATAGTTATTAATGTTTGCGTGCTGATATGTTGGTGTTGTTCCTTCCTTGCTGGACTTCCTTAGTGGGTCGGATAATTCATGTTTACATGTTTTGATTAATGTTTTTGAACGATGTATAAAACTATCTCTCTTCAATCTTCCACTGCCTAAGTCTAGACCTCCGAATGTAGTCTTCATTGTATATTTGGCTTTGTTGTTGCACTGTTCTGCTTGTACCATGTTCTTGGTGTCCAGTCTATGAGATTGAGGTGTAATGTTCATGACGTTCTCCATGTTGTTTTTTGAAGTGGTCTTCATGGCGCTCGTGGTCGCTAAATTTTGTACCATGTAGGTGTAAAAACGATGCCTATTACCAGTTGAACCGAAGAGAGCAGGTCGTTGTCTTCAGACTTCGCACTGGCCACAACAGACTGAGGTACCACCTATTCAACAAATTGAAGATAGGGTGTACCGACGAATGCCCGTGCGGTACTGGTAAAATGACCACTGAACATCTGCTGCAGAACTGCCCGACATACGAGGATCAGAGAGAGCAGATGTGGCCATTACCAGTGGAACTGCAAGACAAGCTCTATGGTAGTGGCGAGAGTCTCAGGATGACCGCCGCTTTTTTCGAAAAAATAATGGTTACTGTCTGACTGTGTACGCAGAAGAAGAAGAAGTACCATGTAGGTGTGATTTGGGTGAAGTGGACAAAGCTGCTCACCCATAGTCCACTATGTGTCTTGATACCATATCATAGACTTTCGTAAGCTTTTTTTCTTTCGTTTTCCACTTTGACCCAGCTATTTGTATCAGTATTGTGTTTTCTCCTTGTCTTGGCCTCTGTTTGTTCTGTGTGTGGCCTCTTTGTCTGTCCTGTGCATTAATGTGATGCCCAGAAATACCAGCCAACCATCTTTTTTGGACCTATATATTTTCAGGTCGTATTTCCCATTCTTCTTCTAGAGAATGTCACGAATGTTGGAACTAATTGCTCCCCTTTGATCTATAACGGCGCTGGGGCAGTTGGCTGCACAAAACAGGTTTTAAAGTTTCTAGTTTGAGAACAGGACATGTCAAAGAGTGTGACCATGCATTCGTTTTCTCATTTCATCTATCTTTTTGTCTTTGCTATATTCCATTTGGTGTTGTATTTGTTGAGGCACTGGTAAAACTCCGCCTCACAGTCAGACATTGATAAAACTCCGCCTCACAGTCAGACATTCTTCTTCTTCTTCTTCGTACGCAGTCAGACAGTAACCATTATTTTTTTCGAAAAAAGCAGCCGTCATCCTGAGGCTGTCGACACTGCCATAGAGCTTGTCCAGTGTTGCCACTGGTGATGGCCACATCTGCTCTCTCTGATCCTCGTATGTCGGGCAGTTTTGCAGCAAATGCTCATTTTCCCAGTACCACACGGGCATTCGTCGGTGCCACCTATCTTCAATTTGTTGAATAGGTGGTACCTCAGTCTATTGTGGCCAGTGTGAAGTCTGAAGACCACGACCTGATCTTTTCTGTTCAACTGGTAATAGGCATCGTTTTTGGTGTAACCAGTATGTTCGGTTTCCCATTTGGTCATGTATCTAGCTCTAATAAGCCGTTTTGACTCTTCGTATGTCATACTAGTATCGGGTTGTGGTAGTTTTGCACCTTCTTTTGCCAGTCTGTCTGCCTCCTCGTTGCCTTGGATGTTGCAGTGAGATGGAACCCACTGCACCACTACTCTTTTTGGACCGGCCTGCTGGCATAGTGGACAGAGTACTGCTCTTAATTCATTAAGGTCAGTATTTTTCTGGCTTTTCAGTGCTGTGACAACGGCCAGGGCATCTGTAAGCAGGACTATATGGCTTTCATTCCTTTTACCTGTCACCATTTCTTCCACTGCCGCCCTCAGTGCCTCTGCCTCCACTCTGAAATTGCTTGTGTATTTTCCAGTAGCGAATGACAGTGTTATTTTTCTGCCATTTGGTAGGCTCAGGAATGCTCCTGCCCCTCCGTACTGTGTTGTATTTGTTACGAAACCGTCAGTGTATGCATGAGTCCAGTCCAAGCTTGGGTAGTTTTCCGTAATGAAACACAGGGTAGTATCTCTTCTTTCTTTTTCAGACTGGCAGTTTTTGTTTCTTATACCTGGTATATTTTCTACCACCTCTGGAAATATATGCTGCCTCCAGGTAGGTTTTCGTACAGTAGGGATGGGCTTTGGTATGGTTAGTGCGTTCATAGGGTCTTCGTGCATCTTTGCTTTGGCTATGTCTGCAAAATTTCTTCGCTTTAGCTTCCCATTTCCGAAATTGTTTAGTCTCTGGTGCATTGGGTGGTCAGTCAGTCTTCTGAGTTTTTCTGATTGCAGCTGGGCTCTGCAGTCTTTTCTGTCGGCTATGGATTGCAGTTTTGAAATCTTTTCAAGTTCTACTATTGGCGTTGACTTCATGCCTCCTGTTATAACTCTCATGGCTTGGTTTTGGAGTTTGCTAACTTTATCGAAGTTTGCCTTTGCAGCTGTTGTCCATGCCGCAATGCCATACTCGAGAACTGGTCTCACTCTTCCGGTGTACAGTTTCTTTAGTATGCTTTCGTCTGCTCCCCAGCTTATGCCAGCAAGTTTCCTCACGATTGCCATTCTTTCTCTGGCTCTCATTCGGTTTCTCTCGATCTGACTTTTCCATGTCATGCGCCGATCAAATGTGACTCCCATATAGTTTGGGTTGTCGTTTGGCTTAAGGTATTTGCCGTTTAGACTTAATTTGGTGTTTTGGGGGTTTGATTTATAGCGAGAATATTGTACATGTGGTTTTGTCCTCGTTTATTTTGACCAGCCATGAGTTCGCCCACTCTTCCAGCGATGTTAGGGCCTACTGCATCCGATTTCTTGCTATGGTGAGATTCTTTTCAGAGGTCCACATAGCCAGATCGTCTCCAAACATTGAGCTATGAACTCTTCTTGGTATATTCTCTGTAATGTCATTTATATACACCAGGAAGAGTGTGGGTGGCAGTACTCCCCCTTTGGGTACTCCCTGCTCAAGTGTCACCTTTTTGCTCATCTGCCCTTGTACTTGGACTCTGGCCGTTCTGTTTTTGAGGTAGTGGTTGATCCACTTGTACATTTTCCCACAAACGTCACTTCTTCTTAGCTTGACTCTGTCCATCTTTCCAGACTTTGTCAAATGCCTTTTCCAGGTCCACCCAAACCGCTACTGAATGGTTTTGCTCCTGGTAGACATCTTCAATTTCCTGGGCTATGAGGATGACCTGGTCCTCAGTGGATCTGTGCTGTCTAAAGCCTGCTTGCTGTGGAATTAGTATCCGTTTTTTTTCCAGATGCCACATCAGTTTGGTGTTTATCATACGTTCCAACAGTAGTCAGACATTCAATTCAGTCAGAAGTCAGGTATTTTACAAACAAATATTACCTGTATTTCATAAGGAATCTATATCACTGCACTCCGGGAAGACCCCGGAGAAGGTCTCTGTTAGCAAATGAGCTCTCCTTTCTGCTGACTGTCGTATGATACCCAAAACCGATGGATTATGTGGTTTGCTGGCAGTTTCATTTACGATGCCAGCAGATGATCACCTGATCTCGTCTGGAGGTTTGATGGCAAACGCCATTTTTTATATGGCCAGAGTGGTCTCTCTTCTTTTATGATCTGTACGTGGCCCTGATAATTGCTTTAGTTTCTTGCTGTCTCACTTTGTTGTTCTATCCCTCCCTCTTTGACAAGTCTGCTTCAATGATGACTGGGATGTTGTAGTAGGCCGGTGTCCACCGGTTTGTGCTTCTAATTCAGCAATGGGCCAAGCATTCAAGTGAGTCTGCTAGGACGGCGAACCCATATCTGTGCTGATTCTTGAGGGATGTTAACACTGAAAGAGAGTATGTGAAAACAATCACTTATTGTATGCCCACTGGTTGCAGTTTATGAAGGTTCATGCAGCATCTTTCAATTACATTTACTGTTGAGTAAAGTTTAGTTTAAGTTTAGTCTAAGAATCAACGTCATTGCACACGGTTTAACCATGGCCATCTTTAGTCCAAACTATAGATGGCTATGGTTAAATCCATGTCCTCTGTTCTTCTCCATACTTTTTGGAGAATCTCAGCACAATGGACAGACTCCGTAGCACCCCGGGTGAGGATCCCGTAATAGATTGGATAGATTTTAAACATAAATTTGAATTTTGCCCAGACAGCGGCCATTAAGCCAACTCTTTACGATTTCCAACTGCCGAGGGATTTTTAACGTGCGCGATACTGAACATGGGCGTCCGATTTCTTCTACACAGAAATCCGGGGAAATGCCAGGAAGTCAACGTGAAAAAATACCGGTCTCCACCGTGATTTGATCCCGCGACCTTCCAGCACCCGTGGCCGACGTCTTATCTCTAGACCACTAAGTCCCCTTGTTGAGTAAACCTATATTGTGTACTTTCATGACGATCCCTTCCTCCCTAGATGCCTTGTCTATGGCATCTTTTACTAAGCCATCCATCTGTGCCTGTCAAGGATTTGGGTAGACATTTCTGGTTGATGCATTTTGTGGCTAATTCTATTCTTTTCTGTCGGCAACTTTTTGTCTTCGATGATGCGAATGTTGCTTGAATGCTTCAGGAAAAGTCTTATTTTCTAAAGTGAGAGGATAGAGCATGGTGTCATTGATTTTATTGTTGTATATACGACCGTAGCATTATTTCTGATCTGTCTCCATGTGTCGATTGGGAAGTTACTTAGTTCGATTTAGTCTTCCTCGTTTCCAGTCCATTTAGTCTTTGGTGTACGCGGTGATCCGTAAGTCTTTGTAATATATCGGCCTGTTATAGGATTGCGCTATCTCGCCCAACTTCCATTGGTTGCAGGCCAGTAATGGTGTCTCAGTTTTTTTAATTTGTGTAGACTTTAAGGTGGGCAGCATCGCTCTGACTTCGCCGAATGTTAACCACGTAGATTGATGTTGCAGGGAGACAAGATGTGATGCGGCTGGTCTAACTCTGCCTTTGTTCAACTTCTGTATATCGTCAGCTCCCAATATGATTCCAGCTTATTTTTTCATGATTGACATTCGCAGACTTCCTTCATCTGTGTCCTTAGCGATTGAGTTTTCCAGGTTAAGCGTCGGTCTAGACCAACGGTTCTCAACCTTCTTGGTCATTGCGGAACCCTTGGGATAATATTCATGTCTCAGGGAGCCCCTACATACATATAGAATAACTATATTTCTTTCTCTTTTATAAACTTCAAGTGCATAACGAAAACATCAGATTTTTGTTTTTCTGATAGCTGGTTTCAGTTAAAAATAATTTTTGTTTTTCTGATAGCTGATTTCGGTTAAAAATATTTTTTTGTTTTTCTCCTGTTTATTAACCATAAAAACACAGAAATCAGTCCGTTCAATGGACTTAAAATTAACCCCAAGTAATTTCAAAGAAAAAACTTTGTGTGCCAGTTTTTGCATCAGCGGAGTGAAATTTGTTAGGAGATTCCAATTCCTCATCACTAGCACCTTCAGAATTGTCTGAATGTTTGTTCTGAAAAAAATCGCCACATTGCACGGTCAGACATTTGAGTAAAATAAAATACTTAAACAAATAAAACTGAATCAAATTATGGCAAACAGACGAAATAACTTTGGAAGACACACATACAAACAGAGAGAGATAGAGGGGAGGGAGAAAACACGAATACAAACATAGCGAGTGAGAGAGAAAGACAGATAGCGAGAGAGAGAGAGAGAGAGAGAGGGAGAGAGCGAGTGGTAGAAAGTTCGAAAGAGAGACAGGGAGAGAAAGAAAGAAAAGATATACAATTTCTCACAAACAGGTAGTTTCGCACTGGCGTAGTACAGACGTGGCTAAACATATTTATAATCATTGTTATTCTTCTACTAAATAATATACCAAACTGAAGATTGTATTATATTACCCAAGAATAGTTTTAAAATATGTCCAGAGTGTATATTAAAATTACGAATATGAAATTAAACACAACACTTTTACGATATGATTAGACTATTTATCACTGCTGTAGACGGAACCTTCGAGATCTCTCGCGAAACCCTAGAGATCTCTCGCGAAACCCTAGAGATCTCTCGTGGAACCCTAGAGATCTCTCGCGGAACCCTAGAGATCTCTCGCGGAACCTTAGAGATCTCTCGCGGAACCCTAGAGATCTCTCGCGGAACCCTAGAGATCTCTCGCGGAACCTTAGAGATCTCTCGCGGAACCCTAGAGTTCCAGGGAACCCGCTGGAGAAACGCTGCTGTAGGGTGTTCCGGGTAAGGATCTCTTCTTCACGTATCACTCATCCATTTAGTTGGGGTGTTGTTGTGCTGTGTTTGATAGACAGAAGAATGTGCTGATTTGTGTTCATTTAATTTTGACAGCCAGCTCTCAGACCACGTTTCAACGGTTGTTAATGAGCACTGCATTCGTGCACTGGCTGTAGTGAAGTGTTTCAGAGGTCTACTCAATCAGGCCATCGGCATAGAAGGAGTTGTGAATACTGTTATGAAAGTTTTCGGTGGTATCATTCATGTACATCAGGAAGAGTGTGGAGTAAAGAACTCCACCTTGACGGTACCTTGTTTCGTGGTTTAGTTTTTATTTGCTCGCCCCTGCATTATTGCTGTATTATTATCTATTTAGGTGCTGATCCAATGAAACATTATTTGTGAATTGTTGTTAGTATTCCGTCTTTCCATGATTGGAAAAAAGATGTCTCAAGGTCTACCAAAATTGCCAGCGTGTATTCCTTTATAGAGAAGGTCTGAAATTTGTTATGTCATGTGGGTGACATGGTTTCTGTGGAAGTGAGCTGTCTGACGTCTGTTTGTGGGTGACATGGTTTCTGTGGACGTGAGCTGTCTGACCGTCTGTTTGTGGGTGACATGGTTTCTGTGAACCTGTGCTGTCTAACTATGTCTGTGGGTGACATGGTTTCTGTGGACCTGTGCTGTCTGACGTCTGTTTGTGGGTGACATGGTTTCTGTGGACGTGAGCTGTCTGACGTCTGTTTGTGGGTGACATGGTTTCTGTGAACCTATGCTGTCTAACTATGTCTGTGGGTGACATGGTTTCTGTGGACCTGTGCTGTCTGAGACATGTCTGTGGGTGACATGGTTTCTGTGGACCTGTGCTGTCTGAGGCCTGTCTGTGAGTGACATGGTTTCTGTGGTCCTGTGCTGTCTGAGGCGTGTCAGTGGTGACATGGTTTCTGTGGACCTGTGATGTCTGATGCATGTCTGTGGGTGACATGGTTTCTGTGGACCTTTGCTGTCTAAGTATGTCTGTGGGTGACATGGTTTCTGTGGACCTATACTGTCTGAGGCCTGTCTGTGAGTGACATGGTTTCTGTGGACCTGTGCTGTCTGAGGCCTGTCTGGGAGTAACATGGTATCTGTGGACCTGTGCTGTATGAGGCCTGTCTGTGGGTGACATGGTTTCTGTGGACCTGTGCTGTCTAGGCATGTCTGTGGGTGACATGGTTTCTGAGGACCTGTGCTGTCTGCAGCCTGTCCGTGGGTGACATGGTTTCTGTTGACCTGTGCTGTCTAGGTATGTCTGTGGGTGACATGGTCTCTGGGGACCTGTGCTGTCTATGTACGTCTGTGGGTGACATGGTTTATGTGGACCTGTGCTGTCTGAGGCCTGTCTGTGAGTGACATGGTTTCTGTGAACCTGTGATGTCTGATGCATGCCTGTGGGTGACATGGTTTCTGTAGACCTGTGCTGTCTAAGTATGTCTGTGGGTGACATTGTTTCTGGGGACGTGAGTTGTCTAGGCCTGTCTGTGGGTGACATTGTGTCTGTAGACCTGTGCTGTCCTATGCCTGTCTGTTAGTGACATTTTGTCTGTGGACCTGTGCTGTCTTACCTGTTTTTCTGTAGTCTACCAAAATTATTTATTGAAAAGCTTAATAAAATCCTACGACACATTTTCTAATTCCAGATAAACTGTAGAAAGAGGAATAACAGGAAATAGCGTTTCGCGTAACAGATCTCCGTTTATCGCTGCCGTTGCTGGGTTCTGTAACTTATCCACGTTGGCACGACGTCTCACATCCACATTGACACGACGCCTAACATCCACATTGACATGACGTCTAATATTCACGTAGAAATGACGTCTAACATCCACGTTGACACGACGTCCAACATCTACATTGACATGACGTCTAACAATGGTTAAACGTGTCGCTGTGTCCAGCTTGATCCTAAAGTTCAACATGACTAAATCATCGTTACCACCTACGTCAGAATCTGGAAACGTTCTTGATTTAGAAGTCGGTACCCCGGCTGGAAATCGATTCTGTATGCTGACGTACTCAGTTTGACTGTGATGTAATCCAGAAAGTGCATGCACGTAGGACGTGCCACAGTCTGATGTACTACTTCTTCTGCGATCATTGCTCATTTAGGATGGGACTCCGGATTCTCAATAAATTGTGTTGTATTTTTTTAGGGTCTCAATATCGCCTTTTAGTTTCTCCGCTAGCGGAGTCGGCGCTGGTCTCATCCTCATAAGGTCTGTGTGCTGGGCGCAGTCTTGAAGTACGTATGCTGCTGTCATTTATACTAGGTCCCAGTAACTGAGGCTGGGGGAACATATCTTACATTTGGTGTACGGACGGTGTCTCGTTGTGTTTGTGGTCAGTTCAGAGACGTTGTATGATAGTCTTGTCTGGACACTTGGTAGTGTCCGGCTTATGTGTGGTATCTCCCTGCTACTTTACATTGTATTCAAGCAATCAATCTATCACTAACCTGCCAGTTTCCTGTGAAGCATAGGTCCTCAATAAATACTCGATGTCTTCTTATAATGAGGCATTTGAGCCAATTCTGTCATCGTCCTGTTTGCTGCTTTTACATTTTCCTCCAGTTCCCTCTTCCATCAGTGTTTTGATCTTCCTCTACTTCTCTTGCCCTGTGGTTTCCAGAATAGAGCGTGTCTGGTAATGTTGTCCACTGGTTTCTGTAATGTGTGGTCTATCCATCGCCTCCTCCATGGTCCATGCTCCACCGGTATGTGTCGGGGTGTCCCCGTCAGTCTCACGTTGCTGATCTTGCCCTGTCTATTCCACCATTGTATTTTGAGAAAAAAAAATAAAGGGAAAAAGTATTTAAAGTTGATTAATATTTAATGTAATCAAAATTAATAAATTGATATGGTCAGACGAGAACACAAACAAAACCTACGTTACGATCAATAGGCCTTCATCAGGGACAACGAATAACAACAATGTTGAACTAGCAAATCATAGAAGAAGGGATGAATACATGTATGGGGGATGTCAACATATAAGGACAAAATGGTGTACGTATCTGATATAGTGTCTATATCAAGACTTATCAGGCCGTCGGCTCGGCTCCAAATGACGGACCACGGTCAGATTAGGTGGCCAGGAGAGCGTAAGAAGTGAGTGGGAAAGGGCCGGATAAGCCAGTGAAGGCCAAATTCAGAAATACAAAAAAATAATTCATGAGGGTGGGGTGGGGCGCGGGGTCTTTGTTGAGGGGGAGTGATATAAGTCGGTTTCCAAGGGCGAATCGATGACGATCGCCAGAGAAGCAAGAAACTTAGGCCTGTGACACTAACATCAGCCTTACCGAGTTGTCTGATAACCAAGAAACTTAGGCATGTTACACTAACATCAGCCTTACCCAGGTGTCAGATAAGCAAGAAACTTAGGCCTGTGACACTAACATCAGCCTTACCCAGGTGTCAGATAAGCAAGAAACTTAGGCCTGTGACACTAACATCAGCTTTACCCTGGTTAACAGAACCATTGAAGTGGCTGGCAATACCCTTGTATTTTGCGCAGGCAACCATTTACGAAAATATGTACCTTTTCCATACGTACCTGTGTTGTCCTTCGTGCTTCAGAGCCGTGCAATTATTGTTGTTGTTAAATGTCCACAATCAGTAAGTGTACTCTTTTATGCGTCCTGAAAAGGTCGTTATGTGGCGGGTTGTAGTAGAATCCTGATGAAGGTGGACTGCGGTCTTCCAGGCGGTTGTGCTAAGCTTGGCTTCATCTGCGTGGCGCTCACTACTAGGGGGATCACATCGATCTACATCTCGTCAGCCAGGCTGCCTTGAAAACAGCTTGTTTCCAGGGAACGCTACGTAGAAGAGAGATTGACGTCCTGGTCAGTGTATTGTGTATAACCCTGACGCGACGTCCTGGTCAGTGTATTGTGCATGACCCTGACCGGACTTCCTGGTCAGTGTATTGTGCATGACCCTGACGCGACGTCCTGGTCAGTGTATTGTGCATGACCCTTACCGGACGTCCTGGTCAGTGTTCTGTGCATGACCCTGACCGGACGTCCACGTCAGTGTATTGTGCATGACCCTGACCGGACGTCCTGGTCAGTGTATTGTGCATGACCCTGACCGGACTTCCTGGTCAGTGTATTGTGCATGACCCTGACCGGACTTCCTGGTCAGTGTATTGTGCATGACCCTGACCGGACTTCCTGGTCAGTGTATTGTGCATGACTGGACTAGAGTATCAGTTCACCATGGCCATACAAAACAACGGATTTTACTTTGGAGTTGAAGATTGTCATTTTGGTGGAGGTTTTAATTTCTTTTGACTTCCATAAATTCCTCAATGCAATGGAAGCTCCTCTCACCTTCTGAATCCTTAACTGAACATCGTTTTCTGTACCTGCTACTGTGTCTATATTGCTGCCAAGGTATATGAACGCCTCCACGTGTGTGTGGCTTCCAGCCCAATTCTTCTTCTTCTTCTTCGTCTTCTTCTTCCTCTTCTTCGTACGCTGTCAAACGTAAGCCCGTATTTGTTCGAAGAAAGCAGCTGTCATCCTGAGGCTGTCGACACTGCCATAGAGTTTGTCTAGTGTTGCCACTGGTGATGGCGACATCTACTTTCTCTGGTTCTCGTATGTCGGGCAGTTTTGCAGCAGATGTTCAGCGGTCATTTTCCCTGTACCACAAGTGCATTCGTCAGTGCCACCTATCTTCACTTTATTGAATAGGTGGTACCTCAGTCTGTTGTGGCCTGTGCGGAATCTGAAGACCACGACCTACTCTCTTCTGTTCAACTGGTTCAGTTCAGTTCAGTTCAGTTCATCCAGTAACCCATCAGGTCGTTGGGGCGCACATGAAGACTTGAAAATCCCACGCCAGCTCTCTCTGTCTGTCTCCGCCTGACGTATCTCACCGGGACGAAGGCCTGACTACTCAGTGATGTTGTCCACCCATCTCTTCCTTGGACGTCCTCGCCCTCTCTGACCCGGTACGGATCCAAAGAGTATCGAGTTGGGAATTCCGTTTGACCTCGCGACGTGCCCGCACCAGGCCATCTTTCGTCTTTTGATAGTTGTGAACAGATCTTCAAAAGGACCAATAGCGTCTTCAACTCTCTGACGGATGTCTATGTTCGTGACACGATCTTTATATGTAACATTTAGGAGTTTTCTATAGCACCGCATTTCCATTGCACGTATTCTGCCCTGGATATCTGCTGTAATGGTCCAGGTCTCGCAGGCATACATAAATATTGACAGCAGCCTAGTCAGCGCCACTGTTGTTTGTGCTATTCTTGCAATTACCTCTGGCTTCGATCCCTCTTCGCTGATCAATTATCCCATATATTTGAAACTTTTCACCACCTCAAGTTCCTGCCCATTTGCCTCTATTACAGATTTAAACCCTGCAACGTTATTGGTCATGAGCTTTGTTTTATCAGCATTTATTTCCATACCAAAACTCAGGGCCGTTCTATCCAATCTACCAATCAACTCCTGGAGTTCCCTTTCTGTGCCTGCCAATACATCAATATCATCAGCAAAGCAGAAGTTTGTGATTAGCCTGTCACCTATTTTAACCGTGCCAGCATGTCATTTTAAGGTCGTCTCCATTATTCTCTCCAAGAATATATTGAAGAGTGTGGGGGAGAGTATACAACCCTGTCTCACACCCACCGTCGTACGGAACCAATCGCCTAGCGTTCCCTCTACTGAGACAGCGCTTGTCGCCTGCTCATAAAGGTTTGCAATTACCCTCACAATATCACTGTTGAACTTATAATGCCTCATTGTTGACCATAGCGCCGCATGCCACACTATGTCAAACGTCTTTCGAAAGTCAATGAAGGCATGGTAGAGTGGTTGATGATACTCTGAGTACTTCTCATTCAGTAGACGAAGATTAAATATTTGCTCGATGGTACTCCTTCCCGCTCGAAAGCCCGCTTGTTCTTCGGCAATGATACTCTCCTCCTGAGGATTCAGTCTGTTAAGTAATATCCTCAAGAGAACTTTACTTGGATGACTTATCAGACTGACTGTTCGATAGTTCTGACACACATTTAGGTTTCCCGATTTAGGCAGCGGTATAATGACTGATTTTGTCCAGCAGGTGGGCCACACTCATGTCTGCCAAATTCTATTGCAGATGTAAGTCAGGGTAGTAATTGTCGCCTCCCCTCCCGCTTGCAGGAGCTCTGCTGGAATATTATCCACACCGACAGCTTACCCTCTCTTCAGCATTTGTATGGCTTCATATACTTCTTCCCTTGTTATCGTTTGATTTTCCTCTGTCAGACTCACTTCAGGAGACATTGCAATTCTTGGGTCACCTCGATCTTCACGCTTAGATAGCTCCGAACAGTACTCTGTCCAGCGCTCACGAATGTCTTGAGCTTCTGTGAGACATTTCTCACTCTTGTCCTGAATCGTCGTATTTCGACTTTGGGCAGGTCTTACCAAGTCCTTGACTAATTTATATGCTCCCTTGGCATCATTTCGTCCCAGATTTCGTTCGATAGCTGCGCACTGAGCCGTTATCCAGTCCACCTTGGCCTGTTTCATCTTGGTCTTTATGGATTTATTTATCTCTCTGTATCGCTGAATCCCATCTAGTGTATTCTTCGCTCCCTTCAATCGTCGTCGTCTTGTCAACTGGTAATAAGGATAATTTTTGTGTGTAGCCAGTATGTTCTGTTTCCCATTTGGCCATGTATCTGGCTCTAATAAGCCTTTTGGACTCTTCGTAGGTCACATTAGAATCTGGTTGCGGACTGCTGGCATAGTTGACAGAGTACTGCTCTTAAATCATTGTTCAGTATTTTTCTGACTTTTTAGTGCTGTGACTACGGCCAGGGTATCTGTAAACAGGACTTTCTGGCTTTCATTTCTTTTGCCTATCAGCACTGATTCTACTGCAGCCCTCAGTGCCTCTGCCTCCGCTCTTAAATTGCTTGAGTATTTTCCAGTTGCCACTGACAGTGTTATTTTTCTACCATTTGGTAGGCTCAGCAATACCCCTGCCCCTTCGTTCTGTTTTGTGTTTGTTACAGAACCGTCGGTGTATGCATGGGTCCAGTCCATGCTTGGGTAGTTTTTCGTTATATAGCTCAGGGTTATGTCTCTTCTTTCTTTTTCAGTCTGGCTGTTTTTGTTTCCAATACCTGGTATATTTTCTACCATCTCTGGAATGATATGCTGCTCCCAGGTAGGTTTGCGTACAGTAGGGATGGGCTTTGGTGTTGTTAATGTGTTCATAGGGTCTTCGCTCATCTTTGCTTTGGCTATTTCTGAAAAGTTTCTCCGCTTTAGATTTCCATTTCCAAATCTATTTAGTCTCTGATGTATTTGACGGTCAGTCAGTCTTCTGAGTTTCTCTGCTTGCTGCTGCAGCCCAATTCTATTATTGCTAATTGCATTTATTTTCAAAACCTGTGTTTTGTCCTTGTGTATTTTTAGCCTCATTGGTAGTGACCTCTCTTCGAGTATAAGTATCTTATTTTGCATCTGGCTGTGGGCATGGGACAGAAGAACCAACTCATCGGCAAAGTCGAGATCGTCAAGTTGTCTCGTCAATGTCCATTTAATGTCTCTGTCGTATGACGATAATGTCGACTTCATAATCCAGCCAATGGACAGCAGGAAGAGTGATGGCGTTAGTTAGTAGCCATGTTGAACATCCGTTCTTATTTCAAAGGGTTCAGAAAGCTGACCTTCGTGTAGCATTGTCATACATTGTATTAGCTTTATATTATGGCTTTTGCTTCTTCGTAGCTCATCAGGTGTAGATCCTGCATCAGTTTCACTCCTTCTTTGACTAGACAGTCGGCCGCCTTGTTTCTCTTGGTGTTACAGTGCGATGACATCCACTGTAACACTGGACTGCTATCTGGCACCCGCTAGACATTTTCTCCAAGGTTGCTGTCAGTCCGTTCAGTGTTCTTGTGGGATTTCAGTGATGTTATTGCTGTCTGTGCGTCAATTTATTGGCCTTGCGGGACTTGAGTTCACGAGTTAGTGTCAAGATATTTTCATGCATATTGTTTTTGTGTTGTGGGGCAATTTCTGATGAGGTCTTAAGAGATACAAGCTCGGCTCTGAAGATGTTTGAGAACTTGCCTGTGGCTATAGACTTGGTTACCTTCTCCCCAACCATTTATCTGGTCACCACTCATCCTCCTCCTCTGTCCAGGTGCAGTCACTGAACTATCTGTATAGATAGATGTCCACCTTGTACACCAGATACTTAGCGTCTTTCTACTCTTCTGTTAAACGTCTTCTTTTCTCGACTGTCAGCACTCCTTTTTTCTTTTACCGTTTTTATTTGTTCTATTGACTCTGGGAGTCTGCATACCCAGCGAAGAGTAGTACTAACTGGCTGTGTGGGCCTTGGTTTTTGTTTTGACGGCACATGGTACTTGAGTCTCAATGCCTTTTAGCTTGGTGCGGAGTCACTTCTCTTAAGTCTGCTCTTTCCTTGGCTGTTCATTCTTCAGTGCATTGGGTATTTCATGAGTCTCTTGTGTTTTCCTTCCTGCTGCATTACTTTTGTGTCGCATCTATCCTTCATTGACTGCAGCCCTGTCATTGTTTCTAATGTCTCCATGGTGATGGACTTCATGACCCCAGTCATGATGCGTGCGACTGCGATCTGACTTATACTTATTTTACTAAAGTGGGTTTCCCGTTGAACTGGCGCAAGTCGGGATGCCATACTACTGGCCCGGCTCTTCCTGTGTATCGTCTTATCGGGATTCTGTTGTCCTTGTACATTTTGATCCATGGACATTTTGATCCATGTACATTTTGATCCATGGACATTTTAATCCATGGACATTTTGATCCATGGACATTTTGATCTATGGACATTTTGATCAATGGACATGTTGATCCATGTACATTTTGATCCATGGACATTTTGATCCATGGACATTTTGATCCAAGGACATTTTGATCCATGGACATTTTGATCCATATACAAATAAGCATAATACAAAAAAGGTGTACAAGCTGTTTAGAGATCTGACTAAGCATCCTATGCCTACATCTGCTATGATTAGAGATATCGGCTGTAAGATTCTAACGACAGATACCGGCATTCGCCTCAGATGGGTTCAGTATTGCTCACTAATATATAAAATCCCATGTGCTGGCGATCCCATTGTGTTGGTGCAAACTGAGACATCTGTAGACGAAGATCAGTCTATTTTAAGAAGATTACTTGAAATGGTAAAAATGTGAAAGCTGTGATAGCATCCAATGAGAACTGATTAAATGTAGTGAGGCTCAATTATAAACAATCTGATCATTTTATGTAACAAGATTTGGCTGACAGGTGTTTCACCATCTTAATAGACAGGGTCCCTTATTAATACAATTCCAAAGTCTATTAACCAGCAGTTTTGTCCTAACTACAGAACCATCAGCTTAATCATCCACGCTAGTAAAGTCAGGCTCAAAATCGTACTCAACAGATCACAACCAAGAGCCGAAAAGATAGTTGATTAGGAACAAACTGATATCAGGCAGTGAGGAACACTTTTCAACAAATATGTAACCTCCGACTATTATGAGAGAACCTCACTGAATACTAGAGACATATCTATCACATCTGTGTCGATTTAACTTAACTTAAACGTTTTTGTAATGGATTACAAGACTCTGCAGGGTCTCTATACCACCAGTTTCTTGCAGGGTGGTTAACCAATGTGCGTATCCATCTTAATAAACTCAAACACTAGAGGAAAGTAGACCCGCAGCCTGTTATGTGCCATCTACGCTGCTCTTAACAAACTATCTAGCCATGGTCAGTGTTACGCCATGTCACACAGCTAGTCGGCTCTTACGACATGCTCTCTGTGGGGCAGTGGTTCCATTCTTGTCCTTGTCATACACAACGACCCCGGCAAACCATTCGGGACCAAGGCAAGGCATTCGACATTGTGTGGCATGATGTTCTCCTAGGAACATTCTGGAACAGTATAAAATATTGAATACATTTATCAGTGTCATCTTTTTCTTTTTTCTTTTCTCGTTTGTGTCCTGCTAGTGCCTGTTAGCTTCAGGCTATGGATAAATTTCTAGACAGGGCCCTAATACGTGCTTCGTGCACCGGGAGCTTTACTGACTGCTTCTGTTATTTTTTCTATCCATCTTTGCGTGGTCGGCCCTGGCTTTGTATCCATTGTATCCATTGTATCTGTATAGAATTGCTTTCTGAGGGATACTATCTGGTGCTTGACGTGTCACGTGTCCGAACCATTTGGTTTGCTATCTCTTGATGAGGTCTAGCACTGGTGTGGTACCCACCTGTCTCTTGATGAGGTCTATGTCATTCGGAACTTACAGTCAAATATCAGGACTGCATTTCTCATCGCTAGTGGAATGTGCACTTGGTTTAATGATACGCCTGTGTACGACAGGAATGCCTACTGACATACATATTATTCAAGTTAACTGGAAAAGATTGCCACAGACTCTCTGGATGGCCACAGACTCTCTGGATGGCCACAGACTCTCTGGATGGCGACAGACTCTCTGGATGGCCACAGACTCTCTGGATGGCCACAGACTCTCTGGATGGCGACAGACTCTCTGGATGGCCACAGACTCTCTGGATGGCCACAGACTCTCTGGATGGCGACAGACTCTCTGGATGGCCACAGACTCTCTGGATGGCCACAGACTCTCTGGATGGCGACAGACTCTCTGGATGGCCACAGACTCTCTGGATGGCCACACAAGAATGATAACGAAAGCTACGCGCACTATCACAAACTTTCACTTCTCTGACGACATTAATGGTTTGGCTGACGATGAACAAAATTACAATTTGTGAGAGTTGGACTTGATTCAGACCCTAGGAAATAGGACATGGTGATCAGCACCGACAAGACCAAACTAATGACGAACGATTCGGGGGATTTGGTGACAGTACCACCATGGACAAGCGCTTGAAACAAGTAAATCAATTCAAATATTTGGTGTCTGCCATTGGAGAGGAGGGTGCCAGAGCGGAACTACGAACGAAGGACTGCTCGGGGTATCACAAGTCTAACTTCACTGAAGTCAATTTGGAGAGATCACAACTTATCTCTGATCATTAAAATCATTTGAATACGGACATCGATTCTCTCTCCGTCAAAGCTCTTGAACCAGCGTGTCGCTGCTGTTGGCTTGTTGACTTGTGGTGCTATACGCGAGTCAGGCAGAAATGAGGAGACCAGATCCTGGCCATCTTATTTAACTAGAAAGTGACTGCCTCTCACTGCGAGGTCCTATCCCTTGCACGCTCCTGCCTTTCCCTAACCCCTCATCGGCCAATATTATATAGCCTTTGATATAAATATTTATTACAACATTATTTCCGACCTCTAATATAGATTAGAATGTTAACTTTCTATCCAGAGTGGTATTGATATGTATGCCAGCATTCTATTCCATCTCTTTTATATATATTTATGCCAATATTCTATTCAGACTCAGATATAGACATGTTTTAACATTCTATTCAATCTCGGATATTAAACGTTACGTCAATATTCTATCCAGTCTCGTAATCAGATCTTTATGTTAGTATTTTATTCAATCCCTGATATAAATCTTTATGTTAGTTTTGTATACGACTGTCCACACGGCTGAACAAAGAGAGTGGTCTTCATCACTTGTGATGGACAACTATTCAATCTGTGATATAGATGTTTATTTTATATTCATATTTTATTTAATCTTTATGTTGAACACCAATTCTGTCTTTCAGTAAATGCATGTCAATGGGGCCTTCTATACATAATAGTTTTGCTCAACCTTTATGAAAAACAGAGATGTTAGAGCTATAGGCTTTTAAGACAGGGGGACATGTTTCGATTCCTTGTCTTGATACTCTACAGTCAACACAGCTGGAAATGTATACCTGACGCAGAGACACCATTGCAGAGGTAGAATAAGAGAACTAGTTATCCAAACTCTGATAAAGCTGAGACCAAGAATAGGGATTCCTCTAACACGTTATCCTCGACAGCACGATTTTGTAGAACGATTGTTATTCCTTGACTTACTGGACACCGGATATAATGTCCGAGTCGCTCTTCCTGTGAGACTTGTGTCAACCAATGGGACAGCAGCAGAATTACTTAGCAGTGATTATAAACGTGACTTCTACATTCCCGTAGGCCACTCCAGCTAAGCGGCGGCGCCTTTCCTGTTGTAGTCTGCGTCGTCAACTCAGACCTGGTATTACCAGGAGAATCCGATTGTCTAATTAAAACAAAAAGCATTGCGACGGCCGTCGACCAGTGTTGACGCAAAGTGATGGCTGCCTATATAAACGGCCGGAGTAACTTACTTTTTTAAGATAGACAAATGCCTAGTCATCTAATTAGTGACGCGCATCTGACGGACGGAGACACAGGACCAGGGATGGTATGAGAGAGATGACAATCTCATTCGCCAATGAAAAATTGCCTTCTACATCACTACATATTCATTATACACTGAGTATGCGTGAATCGTGATGTAGTTGTGAGTCTATGCTCCAAGGGAGCGAGGGTCTTATTATTGTTAATATAATAATTATTATTACCTTTATGAATACTTTTTTAATGTGACGGTGATCAGCTGATAAACACAGCGGTTGGGGATGAAGTGTCAGAGATGTAACTGCACTAGATCGCAGCTTTGATTACACGGGCTGACCTTCGTCATTGCTTTACCTAAATGTCACAGCAGATCAGGTACCCATTTACAGCTAACCACTAAATGAAAGTTAGCGCATTTTGTAAGTGGTTGAAAAACTATGCTGATAAATGAGAAAAAGAGAGAGGGAAGTCGAGACAAATCTATACGATTAGATAGAAATGTATTTAGCAAGATAATAAACGCATAGTTAGTGAGAAGGACGATATAAATATATACAGCAAAAGAGAGATATACACAGACACACATAAATACACACACAGACACACACACACAAACATACACACATATATATCTACATATATATACACACACTGAGATAGAGAGTGTGTGTGAGAGATAGAAGAGAGAGAGAGAGAGAGAGAGAGAGAGAGAGAGAGAACGTAAGTAGAGAAGATTAGAAATGATCTGATCTCGTTTAAACATTTTTTCCGGGAAAACAATTGCTGTAGAAGAGTATATATAAGAATATATTCAGACATTTACAAAAATATAGAAGAACATTGGATATGAACAAAATAGAAAAGAAAATGAAGGTAGATTTGAAGCCAGCAAGATAAACAGAGCAATATTTAACAAATTAGACAAGAAAAGACAGCAGATGAATCCATGTTACCCTTTTGTTTTCTGGGACAAACGTTTCCCATGTGCACTCCAGAACGTCTATCTAAACAACACTTCCGTTCACTAATGAGAGAGAGACACGTCAAACTTTCAGATTTCAGGAAGCCATTATTCTCAGAATCCCTATCAAATTCTGGTCTTTGATCTATGATGAATCTGTGACAGTTCGCTAGAACATTCCATCAGATCTGACAGCTCATCGTCTCTTCACACACTGGCTTTTTTCCAGCAATTAATTTGAGAACATGGGAGACATGATTAACATAAAAATGAAGGAAACTGTACAGCAGAAGTTTAATAATATACAAAGATCCCATAGAGAAAGAGGAAAACAAAAAGTGTTGGATTGTGTACGTTGAATACACGGGAATATATGAGAAAACGAAAGAAATTGTGGATTGTTCAAAAGTTTAATACACAGAAACTTATTAGGAAATGTTTAACCTTACGCATTTGTTTTATAACTTATGAATTCTAAACTAGTTGTGTACAATTTAACACCCATCTTTAAATCTTTCACCTTTATACATTTACAGTTGCCAATAACTTAATGATTTAAGAGCAGTACTCTGTCAACTATGCCAGCAGTCCGCACCAAAAAGAGTGGAACAGTGGGTTCCATCCCACTGTAACATTCAAGGCAACGAGGAGGCAGACAGACTGGCAAAAGAAGGTACAAGACTACCACAACCAGTTTCTAGTGTGACCTACGAAGAGTCAAAAAGGTTTATTAGGGCCAGATACATGGCCAAATGTGAAATAGAACATACTGGCTCCACAAAAAATTATGCCTATTACCAGTTGAACAGAAGAGAGCAGGTCGTGGTCTTCAGACTCCGCACAGGCCACAACAGACTGAGGTACCACCTATTCAATAAACTGAAGATAGGTGGCACTGACGAATGCACCTGTGGTACAGGGAAAATGACCGCTGAACATCTGCTGCAAAATTGCCCGACATACGAGAACCAGAGAAAGTACATGTGGCCATCACCAGTGCCAACACTAGACAAGCTCTATGGCAGTGTCGACAGCCTCAGGATGACAGCTGCTTTCTTCGAACAAATTCAAGTTGACGTCTGTCTGACAGCGTACGAAGAAGAAGAAGAAGTAGAAGGATTGTGTACAAGTTGAATACAAGGGAATATATGAGAAAACGAAAGAAATGGTGGGTTGTTTAGAAGTCTAATACACAGGAACTTATTAGGAAATATTTAACCTTACGCATTTGTTTTATTCATGTATGAATTCTAAACTAGTTGTGTACAATTTAACACCCATCTATAGATCTTTCACCTTTATACCTTTACAGTTGTCAATAATATATTTTTTCGCTATAAATGTGTGCATATTTTGGTATTTCTTTCACAAAGAGGCAGAGAAAGTTGTTCAGGGGACATTATTTACAGAGAATGTGTTAGCAGAGAGAAAGTAAGTTAGAGTAGGTGCCAAGAAAAAGGTGACAGATGTAGTGGTTGAGAGAAAGTGGTTGAGAGAAAGCTATTTCCTGTCTACACATCAAGTCTTCATACACATCATATGGACATGTCCCAGCATTATTCTGGGTCTCCTTAGTTTGTCCATTACTACCAAGGGGTGTCAGGTAGAACATATTTATGTTCTAGATGGAACATTGTGTTTCTGGTGACTATCTTTCCAAGATCCTGATGAACCGCTCCTCAGTGTAGTTGGGGGTACCAACTTTGTCTCCAGCGGAACCTGTCTTGATCCACGGAAGCCCAAATCTCAAACACAATAAGTGCTTCAACAACATCCTATATTTATTTTTCTTTTGCGTTCGCCTTATTTCTCTAATCCCCAAGCGGTGTGCGTTGCACTGTGGTTTTTATTTTGCGCCTGTCGGCCCAGTGCATCCGACTTCAGCATGCATTTTATGAAAGGGCCTGCTTCCTCCTGCATTTTCTAAGGGTTTGCTTCCCCTGGGTAACGACCGGTGCTGTGTTGGGATCGAACCCAGCACCGTTCGGTTGTGAGCCGTGCCACTTAACCACTAGACCACCCCGTCTCCTATCCTATATTTCAATTGATAATGGAGTGATAATTGTTGACGTACGATTTGTAGAGATGAACTTACTTAACCATTAGAGTAGAGGAATTCTCATTTCTGGGAAGGATTGTCGGACTTTCATTCTTGGACTTTTCGGTCTTCTCCCCTGAATTTTGCGTTTGAGGGAAAAATGCTGGGAGAAAGTGGCTTAGAGAAAGTGGCTGATATACAGGGAGTGAGTGAAATATGCTGGGAGAAAGTGGCTTAGAGAAAGTGGCTTAGAGAAAGTGGCTGATATACAGGGAGTGAGTGAAATATGCTGGGAGAAAGTGGCTTAGAGAAAGTGGCTTAGAGAAGGTGGCTGATATACAGAGAGTGAGTGAAATATGCTGGGAGAAAGTGGCTTAGAGAAAGTGGCTTAGAGAAAGTGGCTGATATACAGGGAGTGAGTGAAATATGCTGGGAGAAAGTGGCTTAGAGAAAGTGGCTTAGAGAAAGTGGCTGATATACAGGGAGTGAGTGAAATATGCTGGGAGAAAGTGGCTTAGAGAAAGTGGCTTAGAGAAAGTGGCTGATATACAGGGAGTGAGTGAAATATGCTGGGAGAAAGTGGCTTAGAGAAAGTGGCTGATATACAGAGAGTGAGTGAAATATGCTGGGAGAAAGTGGCTTAGAGAAAGTGGCTTAGAGAAAGTGGCTGATATACAGGGAGTGAGTGAAATATACTGGGAGAAAGTGGCTTAGAGAAAGTGGCTGATATACAGGGAGTAAGTGAAAAATGCTGGGAGAAAGTGGCTTAGAGAAAGTGGCTGATATACAGGGAGTGAGTGAAATATGCTGGGAGAAAGTGGCTTAGAGAAAGTGGCTGATATACAGGGAGTGAGTGAAATATGCTCGGAGAAAGTGACTTAGAGAAAGTGGCTGATAGACAAGGAGTGAGGGAAATATGCTGGGAGAAAGTGACTTAGAGAAAGTGGCTGATATACAGGGAGTGAGTGAAATATGCTCGGAGAAAGTGACTTAGAGAAAGTGGCTGATATACAAGGAGTGAGGGAAATATGCTGGGAGAAAGTGACTTAGAGAAAGTGGCTGATATACAGGGAGTGAGGGAAATATGCTGGGAGAAAGTGACTTAGAGAAAGTGGCTGATAGACAAGGAGTAAGTGAAATATGCTGGGAGAAAGTGACTTAGAGAAAGTGGCTGATATACAAGGAGTGAGGGAAATATGCTGGGAGAAAGTGACTTAGAGAAAGTGGCTGATAAACAAGGAGTAAGTGAAATATGCTGGGAGAAAGTGACTTAGAGAAAGTGGCTGATAGACAAGGAGTGAGGGAAATATGCTGGGAGAAAGTGACTTAGAGAAAGTGGCTGATAGACAAGGAGTAAGTGAAATATGCTGGGAGAAAGTGACTTAGAGAAAGTGGCTGATAGACAAGGAGTGAGGGAAATATGCTGGGAGAAAGTGACTTAGAGAAAGTGGCTGATAGACAAGGAGTGAGGGAAATATGCTGGGAGAAAGTGACTTACAGAAAGTGGCTGATAGACAAGGAGTAAGTGAAATATGCTGGGAGAAAGTGACTTAGAGAAAGTGGCTGATAGACAAGGAGTAAGTGAAATATGCTGGGAGAAAGTGACTTAGAGAAAGTGGCTGATAGACAAGGAGTAAGTGAAATATGCTGGGAGAAAGTGACTTAGAGAAAGTTGCTGATAGACAAGGAGTGAGGGAAATATGCTGGGAGAAAGTGACTTAGAGAAAGTGGCTGATAGACAAGGAGTAAGTGAAATATGCTGGAAGAAAGTGACTTAGAGAAAGTGGCTGATATACAAGGAGTGAGGGAAATATGCTGGGAGAAAGTGACTTAGAGAAAGTGGCTGATATACAGGGAGTGAGTGAAATATGCTCGGAGAAAGTGACTTAGAGAAAGTGGCTGATATACAAGGAGTGAGGGAAATATGCTGGGAGAAAGTGACTTAGAGAAAGTGGCTGATATACAGGGAGTGAGGGAAATATGCTGGGAGAAAGTGACTTAGAGAAAGTGGCTGATAGACAAGGAGTAAGTGAAATATGCTGGGAGAAAGTGACTTAGAGAAAGTGGCTGATATACAAGGAGTGAGGGAAATATGCTGGGAGAAAGTGACTTAGAGAAAGTGGCTGATAAACAAGGAGTAAGTGAAATATGCTGGGAGAAAGTGACTTAGAGAAAGTGGCTGATAGACAAGGAGTGAGGGAAATATGCTGGGAGAAAGTGACTTAGAGAAAGTGGCTGATAGACAAGGAGTAAGTGAAATATGCTGGGAGAAAGTGACTTAGAGAAAGTGGCTGATAGACAAGGAGTGAGGGAAATATGCTGGGAGAAAGTGACTTAGAGAAAGTGGCTGATAGACAAGGAGTGAGGGAAATATGCTGGGAGAAAGTGACTTACAGAAAGTGGCTGATAGACAAGGAGTAAGTGAAATATGCTGGGAGAAAGTGACTTAGAGAAAGTGGCTGATAGACAAGGAGTAAGTGAAATATGCTGGGAGAAAGTGACTTAGAGAAAGTGGCTGATAGACAAGGAGTAAGTGAAATATGCTGGGAGAAAGTGACTTAGAGAAAGTGGCTGATAGACAAGGAGTAAGTGAAATATGCTGGGAGAAAGTGACTTAGAGAAAGTGGCTGATAGACAAGGAGTGAGGGAAATATGCTGGGAGAAAGTGACTTAGAGAAAGTGGCTGATAGACAAGGAGTAAGTGAAATATGCTGGGAGAAAGTGACTTAGAGAAAGTGGCTGATAGACAAGGAGTAAGTGAAATATGCTGGGAGAAAGTGACTTAGAGAAAGTGGCTGATAGACAAGGAGTAAGTGAAATATGCTGGGAGAAATGGTTTCGTACATCAGTTGGTGTGACACAGGGGTGTACACTCTCTCCAACTCTTTTCAATATATTCCTTGAAGGAATTATGAGTGAGGCACTTGGAGGTCACGTTGGTACTGTCAAGATAGGGGGCCGAACGATTACCAACCTTCGTTTTGCAATTGATATCGACGGGTTGGCGGGTTCAGATGCAGAACTGCAGGAATGGGTCAGAAGGCTCGATGAAAAAGCTCTTGACTATGGTATGGAGAAAAACGCTGGAAAGACAAAATGAATGGCCAACAACACCGAGGGCTTCAACAGCAGGATAAAAGGTAACGGTCAGGAACTCGAAGTGGTTGACCGTTTTAAATACATGGGTTCAATTGTCAGTGATGAAGGATCAAAATGTGAGGTATTCGCCAGAATAGCACAGACAATAGCGGCGCTTGCACGGCTTAATAATATATGGCATGACAAGCGATTAGCCGGATGCACGAACATCAGATTAATGCGTACGTTTGTCATGTCAAAATTCCTTCATGCTTATGAAACATGGACAATTACAGCTGACTGGGAATAGTTGACTCCACGAGTTATCACACTGGATGACACCAGGTGACGCCACTGTCCAAGGACATTGATTCTCCTCGGCCACCAAAAAACTGTACCACAAAAAACTGTACCACAAAAAACTGTACCACAAAAAACTGTACTACAAAAAACAATCAGCGGAACAACCTGGAATCAATCACGTGTAAGATTGATTCACGATCACAATATTTCCAGTATTTGCAGAGTTTTTTAGTAAAGACAAATTCATCTCGTGAAAGCAGAATTTGTTTTCAGTGTCTATCTGATCTTTCATGAATGCAGCTGATGAAATAATGGTTCTGACCTAGACATAGTTTTATTTAAAAATAAAATTAAATGTAAGTTTCACGTGCGTGAAAGCATTTTTCTGAGCGTTTCATAATGTCCCTTGTTTCATGTTGGGATTGGTAAAAGAAAAAGTCATGTGTTTTGTGAAAGGTATTGTAAATGTAGAAGATGCTGAACTTGCATTTGAAAAACACATACACAAAAACTTTCAAATAAATACTTGATTTATTATACATAAATAACGTTGGAAAAAGAAATTGGACAAAGACAGACACAATAGGAGGGAAGTACAAATAGATGGAGCGTTAGATACGTTTACAGACTAAACTTTATACTGTATGTGTAAATAGATAAACAGACCGGTTAATCAAAGCACACACGAACATAGACGCACGCATACACACACATACACACACTAGTGTGGATGAGAATATAAATAATGGGATTTGATATTAACGCAGACATATTAGATCTTTTATAGACAGACAGACAAGTAGGCAGGCAGGCAGGCAGGCAGACAGACAAGCAGACAGGCAGGCAGGTATACAGATAGTAACGGGGGGAGGGGGGATAAATAGATAGATTAATTACATAGCTAGATAAGATAGATAGATAGATAGATAGATAGATAGATAGATAGATAGATAGATAGATAGATAGATAGATAGATAGATAGATAGATAGATAGATAGATAGATAGATAGATAGATGGATGGATGGATGGATGGATGGATAGATGGATGGATGGATGGATGGATGGATAGATGGATGGATGGATGGATGGATGGATGGATGGATATATAGATAGATAGATAGATAGATAGATAGATAGATAGATAGATAGATAGATAGATAGATAGATAGATAGATAGATAGATAGATAGATAGATAGATAGATAGATAGATAGATAGATAGATAGATAGATAGATAGATAGATAGATAGATAGATAGATAGATAGATAGATAGATAGATAGATAGATAGATAGAAATGCGGACTGAGAAACAGACTAGTCGCGAGCAGGCATAGAAACAGACTTAGAACGAGCAGACATAGAAACAGACTAAGAACGAGCAGACAGATAAACACACTAGCCACAAGTAGACAGAGAGACGGCTAACCACTAGAAGAAATGTTATGGAACAAGAGAAAGAACCATTATTCCAGAATAGGATGTCTGAAAGCCCAGCACGAGACCTTCTGGTTATAAAACTGTTATCTATGCCCTGCAGAGATAAGTACCCCAAGGAAATAAATAACCACTCTAATATTTGATCATGTATCTATAATAACAACAAGTCTCATGTGGTATTAACACGCTTGCAGTGTTTATGATTTAGTGATGACATTATAAACGATATTGCTAGATTTTGAGTGCGGAGGCATTAATGTTCCGTAACACTACAGCAGCCGTGAAAATAGCCAATATCGCATGTACGTGCCTCAAATGATAATTGAATTACCGTGATTAATGGTTTTGTTAAATCAATTTTTTGTAGCTATCATTGATTACTAGTTCAATAGTTTAGGCGTTATGTGAATTGTGGTTTCCTGTGAGGACGTGTTCACGGATAGTTAGACAATTACACCAAGGCAAAGGCAGACATAGATAACACATATGTTATTTTCGTGTGCTCGCGGTGTTAAAAGACATTGAACAAAGCTGGTCTTGCCAGCTCATGTGTTTGATGCGTCTGTTTGTAAAGTTCATTTCATGTTTTTGATGCGTCTGTTTGTATAGTTCAGCTCGTGTTTTTGATGCGTCTGTTTGTATAGTTCAGCTCATGTTTTTGATGCGTCTGTTTGTATAGTTCAGTTCATGTTTCTGATGCGTCTGTTTGTATAGTTCAGTTCATGTTTTTGATGTGTCTGTTTGTATAGTTCAGCTCATGTTTTTGATGCGTCTGTTTGTATAGTTCAGTTCATGTTTTTGATGCGTCTGTTTGTATAGTTCAGTTCATGTTTTTGATGCGTCTGTGTGTATAGTTCAGTTCATGTTTTTGATGCGTCTGTTTGTATAGTTCAGTTCATGTTTTTGATGCGTCTGTTTGTATAGTTCAGTTCATGTTTTTGATGCGTCTGTTTGTATAGTTCATTTCATGTTTTTGATGCGTCTGTGTGTATAGTTCAGTTCATGTTTTTGATGCGTCTGTTTGTATAGTTCAGTTCCTGTGTTTGATGCGTCTGTTTGTATAGTTCATTTCATGTTTTTGATGCGTCTGTGTGTATAGTTCAGTTCATGTTTTTGATGCGTCTGTTTGTATAGTTCAGTTCATGTTTTTGATGCGTCTGTTTGTATAGTTCAGTTCATGTTTTTGATGCGTCTGTTTGTATAGTTCAGCTCATGTTTTTGATGCGTCTGTTTGTATAGTTCAGTTCATGTTTTTGATGCGTCTGTTTGTATAGTTCAGTTCATGATTTTGATGCGTCTGTTTGTATAGTTCAGTTCATGTTTTTGATGCGTCTGTTTGTATAGTTCAGTTCATGTTATATGCGTCGGTGTGTATAGTTCAGTTCATGTTTTTGATGCGTCTGTGTGTATAGTTCAGCTCATGTGTTTGATGCGTCTGTTTGTATAGTTCAGTTCATGTTTTTGATGCGTCTGTGTGTATAGTTCAGCTCATGTTTTTGATGCGTCTGTTTGTATAGTTCAGTTCATGTTTTTGATGCGTCTGTTTATATAGTTCAGTTCATGTTTTTGATGCGTCTGTTTGTATAGTTCATTTCATGTTTTTGATGCGTCTGTTTGTATAGTTCATTTCATGTTTTTGATGCGTCTGTTTGTATAGTTCATTTCATGTTTTTGATGCGTCTGTTTGTATAGTTCATTTCATGTTTTTGATGCGTCTGTGTGTATAGTTCAGCTCATGTTTTTGATGCGTCTGTTTGTATAGTTCATTTCATGTTTTTGATGCGTCTGTGTGTATAGTTCAGTTCATGTTTTTGATGCGTCTGTTTGTATAGTTCAGTTCATGTTTTTGATGCGTCTGTGTGTATAGTTCAGCTCATGTTTTTGATGCGTCTGTTTGTATAGTTCAGTTCATGTTTTTGATGCGTCTGTTTGTATAGTTCAGTTCATGTTTTGATGCGTCTGTTTGTATAGTTCATTTCATGTTTTTGATGCGTCTCTTTGTATAGTTCAGTTCATGTTTTTGAAGCGTCTGTTTGTATAGTTCAGTTCATGTTTTTGAAGCTTCTGTTTGTATAGTTCAGTTCATGTTTCTGACCAAAGTCGGTTTGGTCTGATATAGTGAAGATAGGGGCAAGGAGTCTAGTCGTTTAACGGGAGGTAGGTGTTTGGCTTTTGCTGTTGGTTTTCTGCGTTCATAACGCGGAACTCGGCGAGGTAATCTTGGGTATGGATACGGCTATGAGTGCATTTCGTCAGAGGTTGCATTTCATTGTGAAATGTAGATGGGACGTAATGAGGTCCTCAAATGTTTCACTCAAACACGAATGAGCTAATTGGTTGGATTGCTCCCCCTGACAACCAATACAGGAAACACTCAGGTCACTTTTCAGGACGCACTAAAGTCGTTTTGGTCTGATATGAGTGTTGAGTGTGCACGTGGAGTTATGGACTTAGGTATAGATACAGTCAAGGGAGCTAGTGTAGCTGGTCACGGTGTAGGTGGGTTGTGTTTTCTGTTGGGGTGGGTGTTGTATTAAACATGTGTATTTGAACAGCCATATAACTATTTAATTGACACATCTATAGGAAATGTTTTGGGCTCATATGGATGTTGAAGGTATAGTTGGAGTTATGGTCTATGTGTAGATACGGTCAGGGGTTTTCTGCGTTCATATCGCAAAACTTGGTAGGTCTTCCTGTTCAGTGACAGGTTGTGTTTCAAGATGAAGTTGAAATGAGCATTAACTCGCCCTTCAAATGTTTAACTCACACAAAAGGGGGATAATTGACTGCATTGTTCCTCCTGACAAACAAGGCAAGGAGTACTCAGGTCACTTTTCAGACTAGTCAAAAGACGTTTTGTAATGTCCCGCTGAGAAGTCATTTTTAAAAATGGACAAAACATAAATTTAAAAAACACCACCCCAGCACCGTTAAATTCTAAGTTAAACAGATTGAATGTTTGGTCCAATTTCAGAAATGACTTCTTCTCGGGATATGACAAAACGATTTTGGACCAGTCTGAAAAGTGACCTGACTACTTGAGCATCCAAGATGACTCGCCGAGTTCGGCTACATGAACGCAGAAAACCAACATCAAAAATAATCCCTTCGCCACCCACTGAACGACACTCTATGCCCCTATCTACACCTGAGACCATACATATCAGACCACACCGACTTTGGTCCGTCTTGAACAGTGACCTGAGGGATTCTTGTATTGGTCGTCAGTAGCAGCAAGCCAATCAACTAGACCACTCTTGCTTGAATGGAAACTTTGAGGCGCAAGTTTATACCCGTTTGTATTTCGTCTTGAGAAACAACCTCTCCCGAGCTGAACTCCTCTCCCTGTCAATGCCCAAGATGACTCACCGTGTCCGGCGATATCAACGCGGAAAATTCAATAACTCTAACCCACCAACATCGTCATCAGCGACACTAACTCACTTGACCAAAACACCAACTGTACCTTGACCCGCCATATGAGACCCACTAACTCACTTGACCAAAACACCAACTGTACCTTGACCCTCCATATGAGACCCACTAACTCACTTGACTAAAACACCAACTGTACCTTGACCCGCCATATGAGACCCACTAACTCACTTGACCAAAACACCAACTGTACCTTGACCCTCCATATGAGACCCACTAACTCACTTGACCAAAACACCAACTGTACCTTGACCCTCCATATGAGACCAAAACATTCTAAACCTATCTGCATCTGGCCCCATGATCGAAAACAAAGCACCAGCGAAAGGATTCCTCTAGCCTCGTGATCAAGGACACTAGAACCCCCTGCCCAAACTACACCTGACACCTAAAGCCAATTGCACATTCAATCTCCATATGAAACAAACACATTCCCTATAGCTGCACCAATTAAAACTTGATATGACTGTAATGTTTGTTAAAACACACAGGCTTAATACAAAACCCACCCCATTCATCATATATCATATTTTGTACCGAATTAAATATACACGTAGTTTCATCTTTCCCTTGTCATATATTTTGTATACGTGTTGTTAAAATGTGTAATACTCACTGAAATATATGAAAACTCACCGAAATATCTTTCCACAAAGATAATTAAAAAATCGATTAGTCATGTGCAACGTTACCTTTGCTCCCACACAGCGCAACCACAAGTGCTCTCACTGAAAAGCAGGCGCCCAACAATGTCACCTTTAAACACAGCTGTTGTTTGAAGACAAATTATTCATTAACTATGTATCTTGAAAACATTTTTAAATTAAAAAAAAAAAAAAAAGAGAATCTTTTTTAACACATGGATTCCATTTGGAAGTCTATTTTGGGGGAAGATGCTCATCTGTTTAAACTCTATATTGTGGAAATTAGCAAGTGCAGTTCATGACTATGGGTTGTTTATGTGTAGAAATGATGGTTTTCATCAGGGTAACAGCAATAGCTGGGAAAAGAGAAACATGCGTGATCTTCTCCCATCAAGACTACAACGCCAAGTAATTTCAGAATTTCTCACTAAACAGCAGAGAGAAACAGATTAAAAAGTGGTCCCGTGGTGAAAGATGCGAGTATGATAAAGGGGAGTGCGGGAATGGAGAGAGATAATGGAAGAAATAAAACAGGACAAAAATGAAAGATCTGCGTCGACATCTTGACCAAAAACTGCCGGTTGGATCTAATTATTTGGATCAAATAAAACTTCATTTGCGTTTCAAATTTGCTGCGGGATTGCTCAGTGCCCAGGATTCATGCCGACAATACTGTGTTGCTTCTTAATATCTCTTTTTCCTAGAAGATTGCTTTGGTTTGTGCTGTTCTGTTTTTGAAATTCTTCTCCCAAGTTCGAACTTTCTATTAAGAAGGTTTCTCATTTGTTGTAATAACACTGTCACCTGGCCGTGTATTGTTCGTAATGTGTCGGTGACCTATCTGACAGTATGTAGTGTCATATATTATAGATTAATCAGTATTATTCTGTACGCGCTGACACATCAACAGGATCGTAGGCCAAGTAAAATGTTTATGACACATGTGCTCCCAGGAATCTGAGTTTGAGACTCGAGACTTATCTGTTTGAACGTGTGACATATGTTTGAGATTCGTAATTTATCTCTTTGAGATTTGTGACTTCTCTGTTTGAGACTCATGACTTATCTATTTGAGACTCGTGACGTATCTATTTGAGACTCGAGACTTACCTGTTTGAGAGCAGGGACTTATCTGTTTGAGATTTGTGAATTATCTGTTTGAGACTCGTGACTTAAATGTAGAACTGAGATATTACGCATGGCCCAGTCTATCAAGATGTAAATGGGCAACTGATACCAAGAAAAGGCAAGACAGCGAGAAAAGAGAATTGGCTACTAAATCTTTTAAATAAGCTGAAATCTCCTTACATTGAAGTTCACAACACTTCATCACTGACGATAGTGGCAGATTAAGGAACAGCCGTTACCATGGCAGTATTGTTATTAAAAATATGCACAGTGAATAATCTCTTAGAGCACAGCTTCTGTGTGGCTAGTGGATGGGGCTCTATTCCGGTCTAGACATGTTCCTGTTTAAGGTAATCTCAAGACTTACCGCCAGGAACAGGATCTGATCACCATGTTTAAGGTAATCTCAAGACTTACCGCCAGGAACAGGATCTGATCACCATGTTTAAGGTGATCTCAAGACTTACGTCAGGGATCTGATCACCATGTTTAAGGTGATCCCAAGACTTACCTTCAGGAACAGGATCAGATAAACATGTTTAAGGTGATCCCAAGACTTACCTTCTGCAATAGGATCTGATCACCATGTTAAGTTGATCTCAAGACTTACCTTCAGCAACAGGATCTGATCACCATGTTTAAGGTGATCTCAAGACTTACCTTCAGGAACAGGATCTGATAACCATCTTTAAGGTGATCCCAAGACTTACCTTCAGGAACAGGATCAGATAAACATGTTTGAGGTAATCTCAAGACTTACCGCCAGGAACAGGATCGGGTCACCATGTTTAAGGTGATCTCAAGACTTACGTCAGGGATCTGATCACCATGTTTAAGGTGATCTCAAGACTTACCTTCAGGAACAGGAGCTGATCACCATGTTTAAGGTGATCCCAAGACTTACCGTCAGGGATCGGATCACCATGTTTAAGGAGATCTCAAGACTTACCTTCAGCAACAGGATCTGATCACCATGTTTAAGGTGATCTCAAGACTTACCGCCAGGAACAGGATCGGATCACCATGTTTAAGGTGATCACAAGACTTACCTTCAGCAACAGGATCGGATCACCATGTTTAAGGTGATCTCAAGATTTACCTTCAGGAACAGGAGCTGATCACCATGTTTAAGGTGATCCCAAGACTTACCGTCATGGATCTGATCACCATGTTTAAGGTGATCTCAAGACTTACCACCAGGAATAGGATCTTATCACCCATATCCCACATAGCGGTGGAAACGACCGCCAGATATGTTGTCGCCAATATGGTGTATATATTGAAATAAAAACAGGTCACTTGCAAATTGAAAATGAAGATTTATTTGATGGCACATTCATCTTTACTGTGTGGAAACATAGTGAACAAACAGTTGGAGACGATAATGGATGCTTTTAGAAGAATGGGACGTCTCGTGACAGGAATAGAAAAATATAAGGAGAAATTATGGATGCAAGGGACATCGATGATCTGATTCAGAGTTGGATAATAAAGATGTTTTGGTCACATTTAGAGACGCAAAACATTACTGGTAACAATGCTGGAGGGAAAGAGTAGGGCATACGTGTTAAAGGGCAACAATGTTGGAGGGAAGGGCAAGGGCATACGTAACAGAAGGCAACAATGCTGGAGGGAAGGAGGAGGGCATATGTGTCAGAGGGCAACAATGCTTTAAGTGGAAGGATAGCATCTACATATAGTACTGGAAAAGCCATACAAGAAAAAGACAGAGGCGTTGGAGATCCATTGCAGTCGATCTTCAATCGGGAGATATTGCTTGAACTGAGCTGACCGAGACTGGTTTGCTGGTGGTAAAATGGAATTACGTGTTCAATGTTGTACCTGCGAGATTGTTATGTATATTCAGGCCAGCTATTATAGACAACCTGACAGCTACGTTTGTATTGTGTTCTGTTCTTGCGCAGTGTCGTGTTGCATATTGTAGGTAGGTAGGTAGATATCTATGTTTATAGGTAGGTAGTCAACGGTTCATGAACATGATGAGTCCTAGGCTGCATGTAATGAGGATGGTGTCTTTCCAATTTGACCTGACCAGGTGCTTCGTGAAAGGCCGTGAATGTTGGGCCTTGATGTCCACAAGTTGCTTTAAGAGTTGGGATGTCCTCGTGACGCGCACATTGTAAAATAAGTCAGAGGGCGACGGTTTAGCATGGAGAGTGCGCTTCCTAGGTCTGTCCGCCGGGTGACTTCCTTGTTTGGGACACGGTCATACAAGTGGATCGTATGAATGCGTCTCTGTCTGGGCATATCGAAGACTTCATTGATTTCGGAACTGTACAGCAGGACCAGGCGTGGCACGGGTTATCAATTCGTAGCTTGGTAAAGTGAAAACCTCTGCTGGTTCTAGACTCGTGTCTGTAGCTTGTGGTCATCTCATTATCTTTATCCTTAGGTTTTCACTTGAACTGATTGTCTGTTTACGTGAGTGTCATGTTTGGTAGCTGCTTATCATTAGGTTTTCACTTGAACTGATTGTCTGTTTACGTGAGTGTCATGTTTGGTAGCTGCTTATCATTAGGTTTTCACTTGAACTGATTGTCTGTTTACGTGAGTGTCATGTTTGGTAGCTGCTTATCATTAGGTTTTCACTTGAACTGATTGTCTGTTTACGTGAGTGTCATGTTTGGTAGCTGCTTATCATTAGGTTTTCACTTGAACTGATTGTCTGTTTACGTGAGTGTCATGTTTGGTAGCTGCTTATCATTAGGTTTTCACTTGAACTGATTGTCTGTTTACGTGAGTGTCATGTTTGGTAGCTGCTTATCATTAGGTTTTCACTTGAACTGATTGTCTGTTTACGTGAGTGTCATGTTTGGTAGCTGCTTATCATTAGGTTTTCACTTGAACTGATTGTCTGTTTACGTGAGTGTCATGTTTGGTAGCTTCTGTTGGAAATCAATTTTTTTTCCTCTAGACATTATATAGATATATCTGCTGGGAGAGGCGAGAGGGAGAAGCGAGAGAGAGAAAGCGAGGGGGATGGGGGTTAGGAGGAAGACCGAGGGTGGAATACGTTGAAAAGAACGATACAGACAGCAGAGGATTAAGGGCACAGGTAATGCTTTGGCGAAAGCTTCCTATAAAAAGGTTAACTGCACAAAGGTTTCAAGGAGTTCCGTCCCTACCCGCTAATAGATTTGTTCCCCTGAGTCTCTCTCTCTCTCTCTCTCTCTCTCTCTCTCTCTCTCTCTCTCTCTTATTATTTTTTTTCTTTGCTGCAGCACCTAGAGTACCAAAACATTCTGAAAGGGACACAATTGAGTCCTACAAAAAAAAGATTGCCCCGACACTAACGTGTGTCCTGAAAACAACGTAATTTTGTCCTGAAAAGAACAATTGTGAAATATGAAGTGTTGCCAGGGGGCTGGATCTCACCCCATTAGGGGAATCGACGGAGCTGACCCATGGCAATGGAATCACTACACCCAAGAAAAATACATATACATACGTATATTATTTGTATACATATACACACAACGGCTAATACGGTCTGCTACACCCTCATATACTATGTCTGAGGCTAGGAGGGCGGTCCTTCGCCAAATAGAAATGTAAATCATTAAGTCTCGCGTAAACATTGTAACAATAGATGTTAGAGGGATACTGTGTGTTTCAAGCATTCGACAACACAGTGTACACATGTACAGCAAAATACAGTGTACAAATACACACAGTACACACTTGAACAACAAATCACAGTGTACACTTGTATAACAAAACAATGTGTACACTTAAACAACAAAACACAGTTCACACTTGTGCAACAAAACACAGTACACACTTGCACAACAAAACATAGTGTACATTGTACAACAAAATCCAGTGCATACTTGTACAACAAAACACAGTACACACTTGTACAACAAAACCCAGTGCACACTTGTACAACAAAACACAGTACACACTTGTACAACAAAACCCAGTGCATACTTGTACAACAAAACACAGTGCATACTTGTACAACAAAACCCAGTACACACATGTACAACAAAACGACAGAAACAAGAGTTAAATGATCGGCATTGTTGCATGGAACTTAGTACGTTCTGATGGCGAATGCGCCTCGCTGTAAGATACACATGAGTTATGTGATGTGGTCACCTAAGACCGTCCCCCCCCCCAACTCTCCCCTCCACCCTCCCCACCACTGACAGACACCCATACACCCCCCACCCCCCACCCCCTCACCAATAAGTTGTCATCATTGTCTTGTCATATCGTACCTGGAGCAAGACGTGTGTAACCTGGACACCTGGAGATCGGTTAAGGATTAGTATTGACTTTCTTGTCTGTTGATCGGTGTGTGCGTGTGTGTTTTGTGTGTGTGTTGTGTGTGTATTGTGTAGGTGTGTGTTTTTGTGTGTTTGTGTGTGGTGCCTGTGTATATGGGTTGTCTATATGTTTGTGTGTGTGTTGTGTGGGTTTTTATATGTGTGTTGTGTTTGTGTGTGTGTGTGTGTGTTGCCTGTATCTGTGGGTGTTTTGGGTAGGTGTCTGTGTGTGTTGTGTGGGTGTCTGTGTGTGTTGTGTGGGTGTCTGTGTGTGTGTGTGTTCCCTGTGTCTGTGTATGTTTTGTGTGGGTATATGTGTGTGTGTGTTCCCTGTGTCTGTGTGTGTGTTGTGTGGGTGTCTGTGTGTGTGTGTGTGTGTTCCCTGTGTCTGTCTGTGTGTGTGTTGCCTGTGTCTATGTGTGTGTGTTTTCCCTGTGTCTGTCTGTGTGTGTGTTGCCTGTGTTTGTGTGTGTGTGTTGCCTGTGTCTGTGTGTGTGTGCTGCCTGTGTTTGTGTGTGTGTTGCCTGTGTTTGTGTGTGTGTGTGTTGCCTGTGTTTGTGTGTGTGTGTGTTGTGTGGGTGTTTGTGTGTGTGTGTTATCTGTATCTGTGTGTGTTGTGTGGGTGTTTGTGTGTGTGTGTTGCCTGTGTTTGTGTTTGTGTGTGTGTGTTGCCCGTGTGTGTGTGTTGTGTGGGTGTGTGTGTGTGTGTTATCCGTGTCTGTGTGTGTTGTATGGGTGTTTGTGTGTGTGTTGTCTGTGTTTGTGTGTGTGTTGTGTAGGTGTCTGTGTGTTTGTGTGTGTGTTGTGGGGGTATATGTGTGTTTGTGTGTGTGTTGTGTGGGTATATGTGTCTTTTTTTGTGTGTTTTGTGGGTATGTGTGTTTGTGTGTGCTGTGTGTGTATATGTGTATTTGTGTGTGTTGTGTGTGTATATGTGTGTTTGTGTGTGTTGTGTGTGTATATGTGTGTCTGTGTGGGTTGTGTGTGTATATGTGTGTTTGTGTGTGTTGTGTGTATATGTGTGATTGTGTGTGTTGTGTGTGTATATGTGTGTTTGTGTGTGTTGTGTGGGTGTATGTGTGTGTGTGTTCCCTGTGTGTGTGTTGTGTAGGTGTCTGTGTGTGTGTGTTCCCTGTGTCTGTGTGTGTGTTGTGTGGGTGTATGTGTGTGTGTGTATGTTCCCTGTGTCTGAGTGGATGTTGTGTAGGTGGCTGTGTGTGTGTTGTGTATGTGTCTGTGTGTGTGTGTGTGTGTTCCCTATGTCTGTGTGTGTGTGTGTTGTGTGGGGTATGTGTGTGTGTGTGTGTTCCCTGTGTCTGTGTGTGTGTTATGTATGTGTCTGTGTGTGTGTTCCCTGTGTCTGTGTGTGTGTGTTCCCTGTGTCTGTGTGTGTCTTCCCTGTGTCTGTGTGTATGTTGTGTGGGTGTCTGTGTGTGTATGTTCCCTGTGTATGTGTGTGTGTTCCCTGTGTCTGTGTGTGTGTGTGTTCCCTGTGTCTGTGTGTGTGTTCCCTGTGTCTGTGTGTGTGTGCGTGTTCCCTGTGTCTGTGTGTGTGTGTTCTCTGTGTCTGTGTGTGTGTGTGTTCTCTGTGTCTGTGTGTGTGTGTGTTCCATGTGTCTGTGTGTGTATGTGTGTTGCCTGTGTCTGTGTGTGTGTGTGTGTTGCCTGTGTCTGTGTGTGTGTGTTCCCTGTGTCTGTTTGTGTGTATGTGTTGCCTGTGTCTGTGTGTGTGTGTGTTCCCTGTGTCTGTCTGTGTGTGTGTTCCCTGTGTTTGTGTGTGTGTGTTGCCTGTGTTTGTGTGTGTGTGTTGCCTGTATTTGTGTGTGTGTGTTGCCTGTGTTTCTGTGTGTGTATTGCCTGTGTTTGTGTGTGAGTGTTGCCTGTGTTTGTGTGTGTGTTGTGTGGGTGTTTGTGTGTGTGTATGTTGCCTGTGTTTGTGTGTTGCCTGTGTGTGTGTTGTGTGGGTGTTTGTGTGTGTGTTATCTGTGTCTGTGTGTGTTGTGTGGGTGTTTGTGTGTGTGTTGTCTGTGTTTGTGTGTGTGTTGTGTAGGTGTCTGTGTGTTTGTGTGTGTGTTGTGGGGGTATATGTGTGTTTGTGTGTGTGTTGTGTGGGTATATGTGTTTTTTTGTGTGTGTTTTGTGGGTATGTGTGTTTGTGTGTGTTGTGTGTGTATGTGTGTGTTTGTGTGTGTTGTGTGTGTATATGTGTGTTTGTGTGTGTTGTGTGTGTATATGTGTGTGTGTGTGTTGTAGGTATATATGTATTGCGTCTATATGTGTTTGTATGGGTTGTGTGTGTCTGTACGTGTTGTCCGAGTGCTTACCGTGTTCGTGTCTCTACGATTGCTATCATTACTTATTGTTATCAATGTACAACCCCATGCATGTTTCCCTTGTATCTCTGCTCATGCTCCTGTCATAATACGTCTGAAATACGAGTGTGCACTTCTTTCATATAAAAATGATTTTGTCCTCGTTCGACAATTGATGTGACAATCTCTAGATTATCTCTCTATGTTATTCTCTCAATACATATTCAAATAACTATTGTCTGTTTCACGTTGAGAGCCGCTATAACAGACAGTAAGTCCTGATTGCAGCCGAGGTGATATCAAATGCCTATTCTTATGAAGACGGACAATAAACTTAGAGGCCACATATGCACACCGTGCACATATAAGTTCCTTTGGCAGAAGAAATCTAAATTTTAAAAGAATAAAAATAAAAAATTGGAGAAGGGATCAAAGAGGAAATGCTAACCCGGTACTCAAAAAATGATTGCTGACGTCGGATGTGTTGGATCGATAGGTGCAAATGTCGCAGTCAAGCTGTATACTACGACACAGCGCATTCCGTTCTCTGGACTACATTCTGCTACTTAAGCCCTTTCATGGTTTGGTAACGGGAGATTGAGAACGAACGAAGAAGAAGAAAAAGAAGAAAATCTTCAAATATTGATATTCTGTGTTCATTATTAGATCTTCAAATATTGATATTCTGTGTTCGTTATCTTCTTCTTCTTCTTCGTACGCTGTCAGATGTCAACCTGCATTTTTTCGAAAAAAAACAGCGGTCATCCTGAGGCTATCGCCACTGCCATAGAGCTTGTCTAGTGTTGCCCCTGGTGATGGCCACATCTGCTTTCTCTAGTCCTCGTATGTCGGGCAATTTTGCAGCAGATGTTCAGCGGTCATTTTTGCGGTACCGCAACTGCATTCGGCAGTGCCCCATATCTTCACTTTATTGAACAGGTGGTACCTCAGTCTGTTGTGGCCTGTGCTGAGTCTGAAGACCACGACCTGCTCTCTTCTGTTCAATTGGTAATAGGCATCATTTTTTGTGTAGCCAGTATGCTCTGTTTCCCATTTGGCCATGTATTTGGCTCTAATAAGCCTTTTGGACTCTTCGAAGGTCACAATAGAATCTGGTTGTGGTAGTCTTGCACCTTCTTTTGCCAGTCTGTCTGTTGCCTTGAATGTTACAATGGCATGGAACCCACTGTACCACTACTCTTTTTTGTGCGGTGTGCTGGCATAGTTGACAGAATACTGCTCTTAAATCATTAAGTTCAGTATTTTTCTGGCTTTTTAGTGCTGTCACTACGGCCAGGGCATCTGTAAACAGGACTATCTGGCTTTCGTTTATTTTGCCAGTCAGCATTGCTTCTGCTGCAGCCCTCAGTGCCTCTGCCTCCGCTCTGAAGTTGCTTGAGCATTTTCCAGTTGCCACTGACAGTGTTATATTTCTACCATTTGGTAGGCTCAGGAATACCTCTGCCCCTCCACTCTGTGTTGTGTTTGTTACAGAACCGTCGGTGTATGCATGGGTCCAGTCCATGCTTGGGTAGTTTTTCGTTATGTACCTCAGGGTTATGTCTCTTCTTTCTTTTTCAGTCTGGCTGTTCTTGTTTCCAATACCTGGTATATTTTCTACCACCCCAAGAATGATATGCTTCTTCCAGGTAGGTTTGCGTACAGTAGTGATGGGCTTTAGTGTTGTTAATGTGTTCATAGGGTCTTCGCTCATCTTTTCTTTGGCTATTTCTGCAAAGTTTCTCCGCTTTAGTTTGCAATTTCCAAATCTATTTAGTCTCTGGTGCATCGGATGGTCTGTCCGTCTTCTGAGTTTCTCTGCTTGCTGCTGGGCTCTGCAACTCTTCTGTCGGTCATGGATTGCAGATTTGTAATCTTTTCAAGTTCTACTATTGGCTTTGACTTCATGCCTCCTGTTATAACTCTCATGGCTTGGTTTTGAAGTTTGCTAATTTTATCAAAGTTCGCCTTTGCTGCTGTTGTCCATGCCGCAATGCCATACTCGAGAACTGGTCTCACTCTTCTAGTGTACAGTTTCTTTAGTATACTTTCGTCTGCTCCCCAGCTTGTGCCAGCAAGTTTCCTCATGATTGCCATTCTTTGTCTGGCTCTCATTCGGTTTCTCTCGATCTGACTTTTCCATGTCATGCGCCGATCAAATGTGACTCCCATGTAGTTTTGGTTGCCGTTTGTCCGCAGATATTTGCCGTTAAGACTTATTTTGGTGTTCTGGGGTTTGTTTGATAGCGAGAATATCGTACATGTTCTTTTTTCCTCATTTATTTGGACCAGCCATGAGTTCGCCCACTCCTCCAGCGATGTTAGGGCCTGCTGCATCCGATTTCTTGCTATGGTGATGTTGTTTATATACACCAGGAAAAGTGTGGGTGACAGTACTCCCCCTTGGGGTACACCCTGCTCAAGTGTCACCTTTTTGCTCATCTGCCCTTGTACTTGGACTCTGGCTGTTCTGTTTTCGAGGTAGTGGCTGATCCATCTGTACATTTTCCTACAAACTTCACCTCTTCGTAGCTTGACTTTAAGTGCCTCTTTCCACACCTTGTCAAATGCCTTCTCTAAATCCACCCAAACCGCTAGTGTATGCTTTTTCTCCTGGTAAGCATCTTCTATTTCCTGGGCTATGAGAGTGATCTGGTCCTCGGTAGATCTGTACTGTCTAAAGCCTGCTTGCTGTGGAATTAGTATGTGTTTTTCTTCCAGATGCCACATCAGTTTGGTGTGTATCATATGCTCCATCAGTTTGCCTATACAGCTCAGTAGACTAACAGGCCTGTATTCATTTGGATCTGCTCTATCTTTTTCTTTCTTTGGTACTCGTATAATTACAACATCTTTCCATGCCTGCGGTACAATTCCACTTTTCCAGCTTTGGTTCAGGACTGATAGTAATTTCCTCTTTGCTGTTTGGCCCAGCCCCATCCGCATTTCGTTTGTTACCCCATCTTTTCCGGGCGATTTCTTTTTCTTTAAAGTTCTCATGGCCTCTTTCATTTCATTCATTGTTAGTTTTGCCATCATGTGCTCCTCTGGTGCAATCTTGATGTTGTCGTGGCTCTTTTTGTTCTTCACTAATGTTTGATTGCCTGTCTGTAGGGACATCAATGTGGTTTGCTCTGGCATAATGTTCTATAAAGGCGTTTGGTTCTTTTTTTCCGGTAAGCATGTTGTCACCCTGCTTGGTGGTAATTTGTTTATTTGATGGTGTTTCGTCATACATGGCTCTGACTAAATTCCATAGTTTGTTCCCTTCTCTATCTAGATTGAGGCTTTCTGTTTTTGTTTTTTCCCAACTGTCTCTTGTTATTTGGTTCAGTGTTCTTTTGTATTTCGCAGTGATGGCCTTGAGGGCGATATTTGCCTCCATAGATTGCTCTCTCTCTCTCTTTGCCATGTTCCTAGCATTTGAGACTTCATCCTCAGCTTTCTGCAGTTCATGATTCCAATATGGCTTGTAGTTTTTCCTTGCCCTTATTGGGATGGTCTCGGTGGCTGCTTGCAGTATTGCTTTGCTTAGGCTTTCCACCATAGGTTTCATATTGTTATTTCGTGTGTTGATAGTTTCCTGTGTATGATTCAATATTTGATTTTCTGTGTTTATTAGTCATCATCAGATCTTAAAATCTTGGTATTCTGTGTATATCTTTAAATATCATCATCATTGTGTATCCGTCTGGTTTGCCTGGAAAAGAAGCGCCACAGCAGACGCCATCTACATGCACCTGGTTGGGGACCGTCTTCTTGAGTTCCGCTAAATAAATCTTCAAAACATGAAATTTTACGTCTACCATTCCCCAATATATCTTTCATTAATGATATTAGTCTTTCACTTATCATGAGAAATTCAATCCATTATATTCTACATCTTCAAATCATTACTGGGAAGCAGAGTGGTCTAGGGGAAGACACGACCGTTTCATAATCCCAACGCACCGAGTAGAATACCGTCATGTTTCCAGTTTGGCAGATTCGGTGTTTTTTCTTAGTACGATTGCATCTCCACGTGCAGAAACTATTTGCAATCTGCCGTACCTGCAAATAAACGTGTAACAGATAAGTGGACGCTGAGCACACGGTACTTACTTCCTTTTTCTTCTCTCAACTCAGATCTTCAAACCATGAAATTATGTGTTTTCTGTTCTTAGCTAGATCTTCAAATCATGAAATTATGTGTTTTCTGTTACTAGCTAGATCTTCAAATCATGAAATTATGTGTTTTTATGTTCTTAGCTAGATATTCAAATCATGAAATTATGTGTTTTTCTGTTTTTAGCTAGATATTCAAATCATGAAATTATGTGTTTTTCTGTTCTTAGCTAGATATTCAAACCATGAAATTGTGTTTTTCTTTTCTCAGCTAGATTTTCTAACCATGAAATTATGTGTTCATTTTTTCTTAGCTAGATCTTAAAAGCATGAAGTTATATTGTGATAAATATAATCAACATCATGATAGATCCATATTCGCTCATGCAATTCATCAGATGATGAAAAGTATTGATAGTAATGGTTAATTTTGTCCTCTGGTTGTACACACATCTCTTCATACCTCGCACGCCATTCCTAGCTTTCATAATTCAGCAGTGATGTAAGCTCATTGGTTGGATGTTATTATGAAAAGGGCGATCACTATTTGAATATCAGGAGCTCGTGGCAGAACGGTGTTGATGCCTGACTTCCGACAAAAAAGGCAGCGGATCAAATCCCCGGTAAGGCACACGTTATTAATCTGTTGAGGGTGAAAAAACAAACATAGCCAGCACACGACGCGGCGACAGCAGTGGCGAAGCGAACTGTAGTCCTCAGCCTTTAAAACCCCTCGACTCTCCCAGCAATGGGAATAATGTCGTAGGCCATTTTTTTAAAAATAATTTTTTTAAATTTGCATATCCCCGATGTCCGAATCCAATAGTAAGCCATCACGCCATTGTCAACCCTTCCAGGCAGTCCGAAGCACGTACTAGCTTTATTGTCCCCTTTGCCCTGCAGGCGGAGTATAGGGTCACCACTACATTAGTTCTCTTTTAACAAGCCTGCACCAAAAGCTTTTTTCGTGATTTTGCAATGGAGGATATCATTGACATGTATTTTACATTATAATGTTGCTGGTTTCATGGACAACTCTCTCTAGTTACCTTTGATGGCGTGAATGGCGGTGCAGTGGCCCTATTCTTTCTTCCCCATAAGGTGACCCAGGATTTAGTCAGGTAACTTCGATATCGCCACCTTGAATAATCACACATCAGATGTTCAGTAAATGTCTCAATAATGTTGCTGGTTTCATGGACAACTCTCTCTAGTTACCTTTGATGGCGTGAATGGCGGTGTAGTGGCCCTATTCTTTCTTCCCCATAAGGTGACCCAGGATTTACTCAGTAAATGTCTCAATCTTCGCTTTTGCACTGGAGGCTGCAATAGATGCCCTAATCTTACCGATAGCAACACTGCCTCTCATTCTAGCAGGGAAAGCAGCCATGTCCTGCTTACAGCCCCATCTTCCCCATTTGTATTTCTTATCAGTTGTTTAACTTATACTTTTCATTTCCACCTGAATGGCACGCGCGTAAGATCAGATACCAGGAAACAAATAAAGTAGCCACACTTAACAATGTTTTGTGAGTGCTAACAAAAAAGCTAATCTTCGTGATTGCTGCTCCTTCTTAGTCTCTTCCCATGGCACCACTAACACGTTTGCTTGTTCTGCTATCGTCTCACCACTTTTAATTCATTCGCCTTCTGTTAGTAGAGGATAGGGAAGAACAGACTAACGTCTGATCATGCAATAATACTGATCAGAAATGTGAGTTAGGGTCAGTTGTGGAGAGACGAGTAACGTCTGGTCAGGCAACAATAAAGTTATTGC